>OX246750.1:7281955-7407389 GCA_945910005.1 Isoperla grammatica
TTCAAAGTAACTCGTCATTGCTCTACTCATTACGTTAATTACTCGCTCTAATAATTATATTCTCGATTGAAAGCTTCGAGTCACTATTAGAGTGCATTGTAATCATCAGTTTTATAAGTGACATTAAATAAATATAGTAATTGGAGTTGATTATAATTGCCGTACGTCGTACACAGTTGCAGTGATTAAGAGACGACGTTTTAGACAAATAAAGTACTATAAACACATATTGTACTTAAACATACAAAATTAATTAATTAATTGAACTGTGCAGATAGTTTTGCTTGAGTCTTCAAGTACCCTCAATTATTGAGGCAATTCGTCAGTGTATACGTCCTTGACCGCTAGAATAGTGTCAATTTTTTAATGCTTGAGTTCACTTAGACGGGGATGCAGAGTTTACACACAGAAGTTCGTGCCTTAGTGTAGCTTTTGCTAATACCCACATTACACGGTTCAATATTTTCGTCAAACTTATTGAATTTAAGGACAAAAAAGCATCAATTAATAGAAGCTACGTTGTTGTAGTTTTTTAACAAACTGTTTTTGATTCGCTTTTGTTCTTGAATTCAATAAGTTTGACGAAAGTATTGAGTCGTGTAATGTCGGCATAAGGCAGACCATGCCACAGGTTATGAACAAAATATCATTAAACATTGTCAACGTAATAGAGGAAAGTCGTTACTATTGTAACTCCCGCCAGTTCATATTTGTAACATCAGCTAGAAGTCCCACGTTTTTCTTTTCGACTATCGACAGGTGTCAAAATCTGCAAGGTGGTATTATTAGCGAAACACGGGAATATATTGAAGAAATATCACACAACTAATCGTTTTATTCGACACTGTTTGAGTATCGGCTTCTAGAAACACTAAAAAACAAAAACGAAACGTATTAATTGAACCGATGGTCAAAAAACACTGTGTCAAAAATAAAGTGTTATGATGAAGAAAAGAACGTTCAAAACGTTAACAAACGTTCACAACGTCTTTGTCCATCACTGCAAACAAATCGACAATGCACAATTGACATGCATCTAAAGTCCTTCTAGTAATAGTTCATTTCCTTACCACCAGAATCAACTTAGAGTTTTTCGGACGATTTGCTATTAAGGTGAATTCACGACCTTGCGTGGCCGTGCATGCAGCGCCGTCCGTGCTGCTGCAGTAGTGCGTGGGAAGTTCTATGTGTTCACGACCCGGCCGGCACAGATGCGGTTTCACTGCCTAGGCCTCCGCCTATTGTATCACTAGGACTGCCGTATTACTAGGCCGATACATATAAATTCAGTGTTAAGAAATAATAAGATATTGGCGTAGGCCTAGGCATTACCTTGTAGGCTTTCTAGAACATAGAGAAATTCCTAGAATAGAGAAATATAGCATTCTAGGTTGCTTTTTGTGTTGTAAAAGACGCGTTCATGTAACTGTGTGTAGGGTTATGTTTGTTTTGATTTGAGCCGTGTTGCAGTTTGGTTGCAGTGATCACGGCCATCTAAATCGTGATATTGTCTGTTTCTGATTGGCTTAAAGCCTCGGTGGCTCAGTCGCCTTGTGATGTTCTCCCAAAGCGTACATACACATTTCAGGCGCTGTTATAGAATCGCTATTTGGTTCATCTTTGGCGACGGCTGAAACGGGCAAATAATTTCTGCCTGCATTCGTTTCGGCTGCTTTCATTTCAGGCAGAAATGGGAAAGTTACCGAATAGGGGTCCAGAGTAGGCGTTCCATGCAGACGAAAAATGTCACAGCCAGTGTGAGCCATCAGAATATATACGATCTATGGAGGTATGACTTGCGTGCAGTGCTGCAAAAGTTGAATGTCGACCAACTTCGGCAGCGCTGCACTGCACTGCATGCAAGTCGTTTCTGATTGGTCTACCAGCCGCTGCACCGCGCTGCATGCACGGCCACGCAAGGTCGTGAATTCACCTTTACAAGATAATTTGAATGGGGAGGCGTACAACAAACGACTACACTGCAGTGCTTTGAGCGTTCCGGCCACTGAGCTCTGCCTGCTAGAAGTCACCGAGAACCTCTCTAGAAGACAGTGCACTAATTATTATTGGGAAAATATCTATCGTTTCCAAAGAAGTTAAGTAGTGTTTCCAAGGACTTAGAAACTCGAATTGTTGAAATTTGTGTGTATCCAATATTCTGTGACCGTTGGCCGGATCTCTAGCATCGCTCTCTGTAATTAATTCATTTTATTGTTGTTTTCCTGTCCCATGAAAGGACAGGATGGCCTGTGTAGGGTTATAGGCATGCCCATACCCTCTTTCTGTGCACTTGTTACGCCTTCCCATAACAACTTTCGTCCGTCTTTTGTTTCAGAGCGGCGAGCGCGGGTATCTAGAAGGCCTAGCGTCGCGATGCGCCGACATGTTCAACACGCACTACGGCGATGTCTTGGAGCACCTTGAGGATCTCAGGCGCCGTGAGTGGGAGGAGCTATCACCGAGGATACGAGTGCTCGTGGGTACAACGCCAGACACGCCCCCTTCTCCGGCCGACGGTTACTCGCCGTGCGGTATCATCGGCCAGCATGCGGCGCAGGTGGGTTGATATTCTTTATATTCACGTGACGTCACTGACATTGTTGGCGGCCATATTCCCGTACATGAGGTATTGCAGTTCCTACACATAGCGGCCACCATCCCGTACACGAAGTCATTGTTGTAGACAAACAAATGACTGTATTGCATACCAAGAATAGGAGAGGACGTACGAGTGATCCTTGTGGAACACCCGTCTCGCGTAGAACTTAGTCCTGTGATATATCTGTTAAAATAATTCAATCAGGTTCATACTCTGGGCAGTAGGGGTTATGTTAAAATAGTAGTGGGCGTATGGCAGCAGCTTGTTGAACACCCAGTTTACCCGTAGCAACAACAGCTAGCGTTCTATTATTCAATGAAGATCCCTAAGAACACGATCTTTGGATCTTCAGACGCATGCCGAGCCATGTGCTCATAATGGAGTGCAATTTTGCGTTGTGGGGAGAACTCGATGCCTTTCTATAGTTAAAAGTTCTGAAGAAAAGGGTCAAAGGGTGCATGAGTCCTGTGCAATCATAATTTCTGCTCTACTCATAGCCATCTATGAGAGAGGGAACATTGTAATGGATGCTAAAGGAATAGACTATTAACAATTGAGGGGGAGAGGGGGGGGATACGGTAACATGAATACACTCCCAACTATGTACTACACTATTGGGTCCTTTGTTGAGAGAGGTTTATGTAATGTGGAGAGAGCCAACTCATGCAGTTAAATGCCGATCAAAATAAAAATAAAAACATTTTCATTTCTTGAGAAATTTTTAAAATTTCCCATTGTGATGGCCACGTACAGTACAAAATGTACTTCTACGAGGCAACCGATCCACTGCTGCATAAGAGAATTTGACCTCAAATGGATTCACAAGCTGACCAGTCCAAGAATGTAAGGTCCAGCGTTAGAATGGTGCCGACTTAGAAGTTACTCATTATTGTGGATCCAGACGTCGCATTCAGCTCGGCATTCCATCTCTCGCTGCTCTAAGCAAGCAAAGCAAGCAATCAGTCTCCTTTCCTTCTAGTTCACTTATTCAGTTGCTTTCAAGCAAACCGTCCAAGTACACAAACTCGACCACCGGTTCGAGTACTTCACAATTCGTAGCTCAAACACAATCACTCTCCCCCCCTTCGTCTCGTCTCGTCTCAATCCTCAAATACCATTACCCCATCGACCTCCGGGTCACTCAATTTACCCCACTCTGATTCTATTTGTTCGTTTGTAAACCATATAGTATTGGTTTCATGTAGCATTACTTCTTGGCTTAAGAATAAGTAAAAGGTGACTTTGGAGCCGTCCTAGCAACGAAGCACTCAATAAATTCAAAGTTGTTCTGAATCGGTCTTGTTGATTCTGGCATTTGTCCGCAGGTGTTCGCACTGTCCAATCACTGATTCATATGTTTCGTATTTGAAATATCGATCTTTGATTGGTTATCGCTCACTCGTCGATGGTGTTCGAAGCCTACAGGGTTGGTTTAGTCACTTTAAATTAAAGTCCCCCACTGCAAATCAGTTTAGTTACTGAGTGGGTAGACTCTAAATGTGGAATTATTTATTTATTTATTTTATACGGTCAGCACATTCCTTGGATAGGTATGATCGGGGGACAATTTTCATATTGGTGTTTCTATTTTATATCACCCACGCATCGTCTCGATTAGTACCGTTGCGAAAAAATGAGCTGCAGAGTGCAATAACCAAGTGTGGTGTTGTTTGTGTGAGAGCTTTTAAAATCACATTGTGAAGGAAGCCGTGTAACATTTTAATGCGATAGTTTGCTCTGGTTTGTGAATAGTTGTTCGGCAGGGTTTCAACTGGTCGGTCATCTACGAGGGTAATTAATATATTACCGTTAAGTGTGTACCGCTGCTTACAGTCATCTAGTGTAGTAAACTTTATAATTAATTAATTATTGAAATACAATCGTAGCAGTTACTGTATTTCAACCTTTTTAACTTCATAGTTTAGCTAATACAAAAACAAATCAAGGGTGTGAATCATTTTTTTCAATATAAAATTAATTATAAGTTATTGAAGTAATTACAGAAATGACAGTAATTACAATTACAATATTTGTAAGTTTTAAAATTCATTGTTTTGCTGATACAAGATCAAATTCTGTTTATGAAGAACTTTTTAAATATTTTAAAGCTTTTTCAAGGCACCACATCCAGACATTGTATTGCCAGTCCCGGTGGTCTAGGGCTTATGGCGCCCACCCGGCAAGTGAAAGATCTGGGTTCGATTTTTAATTTCTGGATTTCACATAATATTGATATAATCCATACACTTAGCTAGTTAGGTTTCCTTGAACCGTATCGGCGTTTTAAGTACAGTATTATCTGTCTGTTTACAGGCGTACCACGGCCTGACCACCTCCCACTCTCAGCCCATCTACGTGCCCGGCAAATACTCACCCTCCAGTTGTCTCTCAGACAAAGAAGAAGACGAGATCTACGGGTTCGGCTACGGCGTCTACGGGAAACAGATGAGACAACGACAACAACAACAACACAAGATTATCACGCCACAGCCAAACTACCAGAGGTGATATTTAATTTAATTTGCTTTGACTTTTATCTATTATTGTGAAGTAAGTAGTGAAGAGGAGGAGCCAGAGGAAGTTAACATGAGGGAAGCGTCAGGCATGGCCAGCCGGCTTCGATGTACCTAGGGGCCAGAATATGATGGGATTAATTTCCTATCCCCTACCCGATTTCATTGTTGGACACAGGTAGCAGATATATAAAAAAAATTTTACTACAACACATAAAAAAAACAGCAGCAAAAAATCACTGTGATAAAAAAATTCAAAGAATGATTTGCTTCTATAAATGTCTCTGAACAAGAAAAGGCGAAGTCTCTAGCAAAAATTTTGCTAAAACACTTATTAGTTGGTGTTGGTGTGGTAACAGCGTACTCGATAACTTGGTCATATGACGTCGGGGGTGATTGCAGGAAAGAAACAAGTAGGATAATATTCAAAGGAGCTTAGGTGAGGAGAAGGAAAGTGGGGGAGGGGGAGGGTCGCCTCTTACGATCGGAACTTGGGCCAAATTTTACCCCGAGCCCGTGGACAAGGATCCCAACTAAATAAACAAATTAATCGTTTGCTTGTACGACAATTAGAGCTACTGCGGGTTGAGACGGCGGAATATTTCCTTGCGTACCTACAGTGAACACACAGCTGAAGATTGTAAATGATGCCTCCCCTCCTCCCCCCCCCCCCCACCCCCATTGTCTCGAGATACAACTTGCGCTCTCGCTTTTCCCGCCCCTCGGTTAGAAAGACATCGCAAACATAATAAGAGAGGAACAAGACAAAGTGAAGCAACATTTCAATGAAACTCTCATTAATATTATTTGCTCTTCAAAAGCTGTGTTCGATATTATATTAAATAAAACGACAACGTATTCTATTCTCAAATGTAAAACGTTATACATATTTCTTGTAGTTATTTACTTAATTACAATGATGAAAATGTATCGTTTAAATTTACTGTCTGTAAGCAATTTCGTTTTGATTTTTATATTAGTGAAACTTGCGAGTATTGTAGTGTTTTGTGCCTTGAAGGGATTCCAGTGCTGGTTTGAATTGCAGTTCCTTAGGTTCAGACGGAGGGGAATGAAGATAAAATAACACATTCGTTCTTCCTCCCCCTCAAATTCGAGCGAGCTAAAAGCAAAACTGGGGGTAAGGCTTGCGAGCAGGATTGTGTTGCTTTTCGACTATTTTCTAGCTTTGTTTGAATGAGTGGGAGCGAGGCTACATATATACATACATAATTAGATCAAACTAATATAGAACCAATCAATGCCTTATTAGTAAATCACTTTGTTTGGAAGTGATTTTTGTAAGATCAGATTTGGCCGACGTCATGTTACCTAACAGTCGAGAACTTTGAAAAACAAAGACAAAGTAATAATGTTGCAGATTGCAGTACATATTTAAAATAAAATGTGTTTTTGTGTGTCAAGCATCATTTTATAGTCGTTTACCAAAATAAATCTCTTTGATGTTTGCATTTTATAGGTTTGAATCCTTTTAAATCAGTATCTAATAATAGCTATCAACACGACAACACTGCTTTAGTATTATGAATAGTTAGGGAGGTTTCTGGGTCGCACGCGCATTTGTATTAACTATGCGTTTACTTAATATTGTCTCCTTGTAGATGTTCCTTAAGTGAGCTTAGGTGGCCACAAAACTTGAACTTTCAAATTTGAGGTAAAGTATAATAAACTTAACAGATACTTTATAGACTATAGTGGTGTCGAGATTAGTGGAAATATTTTGAGAAATTTCTTGGACAATTTCTATTCTTTGTCACATTACAAGATGTATAAAATAACAGTATTTGAATGTGACAAGAATGTGAATATTCCTACAAAGTTATTGAAAACTATAATAAATGTACCGTCTTTACTTTCAACTAAGTCAATTTTTCAAATCTGATGTTTGAGGTGCGAATGAATCGCCTACCCTAAAACGCTACTTTATTGTGTCACATAGAACTCAAACCGGAAATAAGATTTGCCGCATTGGTTCGTATTTTATCAGTTTTCCAGTCGGAACCTCGAAAATGTTCCTTACTCGAATATTAAAGTAACGAGAACTGAGTAAAATACATTTGATAAAACTATAATTTATATTATGTTCTGTAGACAAAAAGCGACTGTAGATGAATAAGTGACGTCATTTATCTCTGTATAGCGGTAACAAACGATCTGGCACGAAGCTAAAACATTCTATGAGGCAGGAACCGAAATCTATATGCATGAGACTTTCCCGAAGTGATTTACTGTTTCATGAAGATCTTGAACAGTTAGTTGCTTTGTGGGAATAAAAGCGAGACTTATTAAGGGGTCTCTGCCTGCTTATATGGGTATGTTCAAAACATTACATGGACAGTGTGGTTTAGTTTTCGAAGGTAATTTTACTGCAATTTGCATGTACTTCCCTGTCATTGGACATCATTAGGTATGGAACTGTTTTTTTTTTTTTTTTTTTAGAATTTTTACCTTTGGAAAGTATTTTGTACACACAATAGATGTATCGATTGAAGTGTATAATCTCCATTGTGTTAGCGAAATTGGGTAGAAATGTTACAATAATTGACAATTACTGTAAAAAATGGCACTTTGTCTGCTGATAATCATTAGATCAACAACTAAGGGCCGGTTTGTCAATCAGTTTTTTAATCAGTGGTTGGGGTAACCAAGGCTTTTACCAACATTGTCAATGTAAAATGTAGATGCAACCCAAACATATTAAAAATGTTTTTTTTTTAGTTCAAACTAATTTTGTAGGCCTATATGATAACAATTTTTAAAAAGCACAACTCAGTTTTAATTTATTGAATTCATAAGCCTGCATGTTTGATAAATAGGAAATAAAATAGTGTATGTATATGTTTTCCTGGTTGGCTATTATTGCTTGAGATGAGTGAAGTCATTTGTCAAGCTCACAAAGATATTACATTATGCAACCTAAAAGAGGCCGTGGAAGTACCTAACCAGCCTTTGGTAAATTGATGGTCCATCCAGTGTTTAGACAACAATGATCTGTCTGTACCAAATTCTTTCAGATCACTGTTGAAAGGTGTGTTTTTTTACCTGAACAAAACACTATTGCATCACAATACACATGTTGACCAATATAAATTATAGATATTTATTAGTTTGTATATAAATAGTATGATATTGCTGATTTGAACTTTTTATACAATGTGGTTTACATACGAATTTAAAGTCGCTGGACTAAGAATTCTATCAATTTGATAAGAGTTATAAGGAGACGTTTGATAATTGGTTACTAACAGTATCACAGCATTCTCAAGTTGGTAATAGCTCTGGTTGATCTAATCACTGATTACAAAACTGATTGAAAAACCGGCCCTAAATGTTGTTTCTTCTGTCGGTGGCGATTATTGAGATGATTCCTCGATATTAATAAATACTCCACTTAGATTTCACTCCTCGAATATCCCCCGTTTTAACAACTGAAATTAGTTCAATAATTTATAATTTATTAGAGAAGTAACAATCGTCTAGTGTTTAAATCCATTGTTTAACTGATATTTAATCAAACCCCGGGTATGCATCACTTTTTTCCCGAATCGTTTTCTCAAGATATTAATACAACAATTTAATAAAGCTTGTTAGAATTCTCTTTACCCTTAAGATCTTAACGTTAACGATTATCACGAAGTCGATGCCGATAAGACAATGGTCTTCATCTTGCTGTTATCCTATCCTACATCTCCTTATCTACAACCCAAGCCCAGCCCTACTTGGCCAAGACATCAGCGCTAAGACTTCCTTCCTCGTTCTCCCTGTTTGTTCCTGGCTCCTTTCCAGACCTCGCCATTATATTCCAGTACAACCCTCTCCAGCCCATATAACTACCTTCTCATACACTCGTTCTCCCGAGAAGAAGCAGTCTCACACACTTTGCTAAACATTATGGCTACCGAAGTTGAACTTGTGGAAATGTGTTTTTCACTCGGAGTAAATTTTGATTTACAGAAGCTTAAAGACAATTATTTATTTATAACTTTGAAGACTATGAGTTTATTTAACTTAAAGCCTTAAAAAATATGGAACAAAAGAATAACCCTAGAGTAGAAATTATTGAAAGGGAAAGAACCAAAATTTGTATTAAGTTATTTTGTGGACAGCGATATGGTTAAGAAAAGATAAGATAAGAGATAAGTTTTAACTTCTATCCCTAGCAGTCCAGCCAATCAGAAAGTAGATGTCTTTGCGAGAACCAGTCAGATGGAAGGTACTGTTGTCGTTGTATTCATATGGTCGTTTATCTATAGTTACTTTATGTGAACCGAGTCGGCTTTGTCGTTAGTTCTTATCACTATTTGTTATCATTAGCTCACTTGTGTGAACCATACTTAATATGCATTTATTTAAGGGAAACCCTACGTCACTTTAACGTAAGTATATGCATTAAAGTACCAGTTGGCAGTATAGGGGCTTAGAATTTTTTTGTGTGTGGGGAGGGGGGAGGCATTAGAAAGACTTTTTACCAAAATCTTGGTAGTATGTTCTAATCTCTCCTGCTCGCGATATAGTTGTGTTTATATTCATTGTTTTTCTTTCTTGTTTATATAACGCTTGCATCTGTGTTTATGTGTTTGTCTGTGTTTGTGTTTCAGTTGCCTCAGCCCTAGATCAGCCTACTTCTACGAGTTCCCGCCAGGAGGTGAGTGTGTTCTTGTTCTTCTCTCTGTGTGAGTTCTTGAAGCCTCTAAGATATCCGCCCAAGAAGGGTACGAGGATTGATTTGATTGTTTGTTCTTTAACTCGACGTACTCGACAACTATGATCATATCACGATCACGTCGGGGGGAGGGGGGGGGGGGGGGTGTTTGTAATAAAGGGACAAATAAGTCGACTTGTTATCAAATTGCAATTTCAATTTCAATTTTAGATCATTTTATTCCCACACAACCCAAACATACTTCCACCAGTACATACAAACAATAAACATTAATGAAACATTATTAACGATTTACATCACCAAAATCAACGGTAGGTGGACCTACAGTATCTGTTTTTGAACTTCAATCCCCAGTCGGGAAAAATGTGCTATCTCTCCGCAGGCTATCCATAACGTTGGATTTAGGTTAAAACCTCGTATAGTCATCATCATTATTAGTATGATTATCAACTTGATGTCCAGCGGACCACAAAACGCTGCGAAACACCCCTTGTTCCAACTCGACCGACGCGTTCGTTATTTCGACTCGCAGCTTAACCCGTCTATGCGACTGACCGCGTGTTGTGACGTTGATTGGTCGCCTGTCATGGCCCCCTACTATCGGATTCAAAATGGTGTCGCCCCTCCCTATTTTTTTGTTTTTTTAAATTCTCAATATTATCGTTAAAAACGAAAAATGTGTGAAATAACAATGAAAACGTTTTTAAAGCCATATCGGTGGGATCGTAAAAGTATCCATAAAGCACATTTAAGGGCTGGTCCACACAGATTTTGTAAGCATAAGATTTAAGGTTTAATGCGTAGTCGTAAAGTTGGATCATAGGAAACACGTACTGGCGTTCACACAAAGTTTTAGTTTTAAGACGTTGTTTTCATTGTTGTTCTTGGCAACAACGTCTTAAAACCTTAAATCTTATGCTTAAAACATCTGTGTGGACCAGCCTTTACTATCAAGAGTTTATGTTATTATTAGGGCTATCTAAATGAAGAACAACCTAAACAATCATAATTTCTGAGTAAAATTAAAATGCATTGGTGACAATACTGCATAGAGCTTACGTGTATCCCGAGGTCTATAACAATCTTAGCGGAGTGTCCTTGACGTCACAGCTTCTAATGAAGATCGTGTGTTTGCATTGGCTCAAGTGGCCGTGTTAGCTAATAAGTGCGTCCAAGAGAGAGAGAGAGAGAGAGAGAGAGAGAAAGACCGCTTGACAGTTCGCCTTAAAAGAGAATTTTAACTCTCGGCGGGAAACTCAGTCCGATAGGGGATTTCCGCATTGTTATTGATTATTGATTATAATAGCTGCTAATATAATATTTGACACCTTTCTTGTATTCTCGTCACGCCATATCAATTTTGTAGTCCTCATAGTAGTACCTGCTTGTTATTGCCCACTGCACGGAATACTCTATAGCCGTGCTGGGAATGTGCCTAGGACAACGCCTGCCAACATACGCGCTGATAGTATCAGTACATAACCCAAGGAAACCAGATAAAACTAGATTTAGGTTGTTGATATTTTTCACACGTAATTTCAATTCTACATAATCTTTGACTACACCACCTTGCTACATACATTGATTAAACTCAGTGTAGAATGTTTAGATATTTCAATCAATTGGGAGCAATAATTTGTAAGAGTGATTTCTCTTCATGTACTAAATGACAGGTGTTCTTAATGTTTCTCATTTAACGGTGCTCAGTCAAAGGGGTTTACAAAACGGGCTAAAAATGTGTGATACTTTCCGGGAGAGAAGAGAATTCTAGCTCGGCTCGGCTCGGCTCGGCTCGGCTCGGCTCGGCTCGGTTCAGCGTCGCAGAAGTAGTTATCCCGTAATAACAGGCCAATGAAATGAAAACAAAACAGATGTCTCTACGGGCGGGATATAACTCCACATTAGTGTCCGCTTTATATCCCTTAGACGATCCCTGGGCGTACAAACACATTTACACTTTCTAAACTTACTTTGAGACTTGGAATAAATAAATGTTTGCCCGCAGGTCCGTGACAGCGCGTTGGGTTTTACGCGCGTAACATACGCGCGTAATACTTTAGAGATAAAACCTACGAGAACTCACATTAACCAGGGCCAGGTTTTACAAAGATGCCCAAACAACTCCTAAGTTTTCATAGTTTAGGAAATCTTACTGATATAAATTATTGCTATGTCGTTATGCATACTCATGAAGATAAAATAATATATAGTAATATATCATTAATAAAACACAACACGAGAAATAATATTTGATTTGTGAATGTTAGGGCTGGTGCTACAATCTCCTAATAGGAAAGTTATTTGTAGCAATTAAGCTACTTTGAGGATTTCAAGAGTTTTGATTGGTCGTTGGTCGTTGCCATAGAGAAAACAAGCTATTCGACGAATAAGTAGTTATTGGGACATTGTAAGACTGGACCAAAGACTAGTAAGCCTTAACAAGAAAGGTGGAAAGGAAAGACGGTCGCTCCACACGGTCTGTTTCAACGGTATTCACCGTGGGATTTCCCGGTATCTGTATTGTTAATACCCTCTGCAATGACTGCACCAACCGTATTTGGAATGCGCCCTCACTACGTCTGACAACTGACGCGCGGTATTATCACTACAATAGTGTAGATTCAACTAGGTTTAGGTTATTTATAAATGGACGTGGTGATACCCGGCAGCCAAGCTTTAATAAAGACTCCGGCCTCGAAACCCTACGGCCGGTTTTAGATTTTAGTTGGTAGGGGAGGCGTACAACAAACGACTACACTGCAGCGCTGCGAGCGGTCCGGCCACTGAGCTCTGCCAGCTAGAAGTCACCGAAAACCCCTCTAGAAGGCAGTGCACTATTTTTATTGGAAAAATATATACATAGATTCCAAAGAAGTCAAATAATTGTTCAATGTCATACACATTCTTAAGCCTGTATTACACGGTCAAACTTTTTCATCCAACTCCTTGAATTCAAGAACAAAAGCGCATCAAAAACAGTCAGTATGTAGTCAAATACAACAATAGGAATTATTTATTGATGCGCTTTTGTTCTTGAATTCAAGGAGTTGGATGAAAAAGTTTGACCGTGTAATAGGCACCGTGTTTGGCCACTGAGCGCGCTAGTGAGATCGATTGAAGCGCTCATGTGTCAGACTGGCGCACTTCGGTTATGCAAACATTGCGCCATCGCAATGGAAAACCACGCGGGAGGTACGAAGTGTTCCGTCATTAAATGCGGATTTAATAAAATAAATCCAGGCTACGAGGCAAAGCAATCTTTTATTGAAGGGCAAGGATTATTTAAATCTGGCCATGTTTTTGATTTAACGGAAACTCGAGACGACGTGGTTAATTTTATAACGTCGAAAGTAGTCAGGCAGACGTCAGTGAGTTTGACGTACTAGGATGTTAAAATTGAAGTAAGTATTGTATATTTTATTTTATGTGTTGTGGTTTATACCTTGTAGGACTCTTTTAAGTACGCAATTGAAAGTTAGATATACTGAAAGAAAAATCATTGTTGCATTCTGTGGACAGAACGGGCCCAGCATAGGCCTAGCATTGCTAGCATATGGGTAGGCCTAGGCTAGGCTCGTAAACTTGTAACAATGAACGCTTATCGATGTATTTTGGTACCGATTTGAGCAGCCAACAATACAATAACCCTTGTTGTCACTTCTTGCTGCCCCTTCAGCCATAACTAATAATGTATCATACAATTACGCAACAATTATTGGACGAAACAATCTCAATTACATGTAAACGCCATTTAATGACAGCTGTTAGCAGGCCGAGGCGTGATCTTGTTTTGTTTCTTTCCACCCCGAACTGCAAAGTTCTGCCGCTGCAAGCGCTGTATGTACTAACGCACGGTGCCTGCCTATACATGCTTTATTGTTGAAAGTTATGTGTATCCAATATTCAGTGACTGTTGGCCGGCAACGCTCTCTGTGCACTTGTAACGCCTCGCCATATGACAACAATACCTTGCAAGTTAACGCGACAGGACTTTACCTCCATTGACCGTATTAGTGATGACGTCAGATTAAATGGCGGACGAGCTATCTGTCTCCAAATAACTTTCTGAAACGTAGTTATTATTTAAAGTGGTAATTGTATCATTCAAATACTTGACTTATCAATTTAATCAACTTCTTTTTCACTGTTTCGTGTTAAGGAAAATGAAACATTTGAACGGATTACCCTCATTACAATGTTTGCAAAAACATCAAAGAACTATCTGTCAATTGTCAAGTGTCATAATTGTTTGGGGTCACAAGTACGGTTCGCCATTGGTTGACACGGGAATCGTGACGTCACACTAATATACTCTATTGTTGCTCTTGTGAACGAATGGTTGCCGCGGTAACTCCTTCTATAGCGATGCAGCTAGACGCTACAGACTTGTACATGGACCGTGTCTACAGTCATGATGACGTGGAAGCGACGTCATAGCGTTGATGACGTCACTGATGACGCGCCTCCCTCGAAGAGGACGAGAACGGAGGACGCCGATGCAGCCCCCAGAGGTTGGGGGTCCACGTGTACGCGGCTATGGCGGAGAGCCACGTGTCTCGTGGGACAAAGATGTAGGGAACCTAGAGTAGTGGTATTTTTTATTCGAACCGCAATAGTATTATAGAAGTATTAACTGTAGGATTCCGGTTGTTGTTAATAATCTAAATAGTGAAAATATACCTATCGCGAAACAACCGTTCAGGTTCGTTCGTCGTAGATGAATCAAACAACGATCGGTATAGCATAAGACTCAGTTGAGGGGGCTGTGACATCACAGGCGGACAAACAATGTGTTGCTAGGCAACTCCATTGTTGTGTCGTTCTTTGATTGGCTCATATGCAATGTTTGTCCGAAACAAAACACGGCAACACAGACATTTTTGGAATTGAGTCTTGTGCTATTGGAGACTCAAATTACGAATAGCGCTGCTAAGCAACCTCCTTATCTGCGCCATTGATGATTTAACAATAAAGCAACAATGAACAATTGACAGATAAACTCCGCCTCATAAGAGCCCACTGAAGGTTGCAAATTAAATTATCCCTAAGGGATCTGTTTCAGTTAGACGGTGGGAACTATAGAGAAGTAGAAAAATATGGTATTAATGAAGTGTGCTGTTACACTTTGAAGTTTGAACTTTACATTTGAAGAAGGTGTCGTTTATTTGTGTGTTTAATGATTACATATATATTTAAAAATGAATGATACCTTCTTCAAATTATATCAATACTATGAACTAAATCCATTATTTTGAAGTTTGCAAAAAATCTCAGTCCATTTAACATGTCTGTAATGGCGGCGAAACGGAAATTTGGAGGAACTTTGACGGCAAAATTAATAAACTTCCCAAATAATTCTGACTAACGGTACTAAAAATAGTTGAAACTTTTCATAAACATTTACTCAATGTTGAAACATAAAAAACGGTGGGTTTTCGGTGTATTTCTTGGAAGAAAGTGAGTTCAAAAAGTGTAACAGCACATTCCATAAATACCTACCGAAAATACCATTGGAGTCCGCTATGTTTTAATCATAAGAATACTTACGTTGAGGCAACTATATAGGCCTACGTATTATTATAAGTAACCGCAGCTTGGCGACATGAAAGTCTCGTCGCGTTTCCATCTCATCATCCTTATTTGCATCGTTGCCAACATACGAGTTGCAAACTCCCCAGATGTCACCTTCTTTATTGAATATGTCTGCGGTCGAGTTCGATTCCCACCTCTGGTAATCCTAGCTGAAGGTTTTCCTCGGCGGTCAAGTCCATCCCATCAGCATCAGTCGTCGATCGATCGATTTCCCGTAAGACTTTTCGACTCATGGGACAGACAGACGGTTTAAGGGGGGGAGGGGGAGGGGGGGATGTGTCTGGAGTCGAGCGTTGTGGCTACGAGTTAGTGGAGTGAGCGGGCGGTGGGGGGGGGGGGGGGGAGTCCGAACCGATGAGACACATTTTAAAACTATTTACCCACTGCGACCCCCTCCCCCCACCCCCTCTTAAAATCTATTGGTTTGTCGCTGGAGATGTTGATGGAGAGATGCTCAAATCATATTTTGTGTGTGTGCGATGGAATTCATATTAATTCTCTTAGCAAGTAGGGAAACCTGCTGTTGAGGATATAGTGTGTGGAATACATTTGTTTTGCATTATTTCGGTAAATGGTATGTTTCTTGTGTTGCGATTTTATTTTATATAGCAAAAATGATTTAGAAACATTGGTGAGGCGCGAGAAGTTACATTTGGGTACAAATGTTTGAGAAACACCGATGATGTAGAATGCGCTCAACAATTCAATTCGATTTATCATAATTTATATGTCCAGTGACAAGAGAAATTGCCAGAGTAGGTTTAAAGACATGTGGAACATAAATTTAATACTGCACAGTATTTAAATACATTGAGTTAGGAAGGATCGTGATAAACCCGTCTTTGGTATACTCGGAGCCTCCACAACGTCTTGTAGGGTACAATGTTACCCTCTCAGTAGGTGTACACGCACCGTTTCAGCCTCGCCCCTGAGCAAGGGCCGTCTTGTGTCTACCGCGAGGAAACTAAGGGCCGGTATCACCCACCTGTGCTCTACGCTCTCTTCCGGCCCTGCAGCCAACACGCCTGCCCTGCTAAGAGACGTCCTACGCCGGCTGGACGAGATAGGGGCGCTAACACCGGCCCTGAAGGCCCTAGTGACGTCACTGTACGGAAACGGGCGGTGTCCTCTCTCGCCAGTGGCGCAGCGTCGGGTCCGCATGTTGAGAGTCGCTCTGGAGTGGGGCGTCGCGGCAGCGCCACTGGCACGGAAGATCATGTAAATATATAAACTACACTCGGTCGGCAGAAATCGGGTTTCCTCGTGGTGGGTGGATTAACAGTTATGTTATTGGGGAAGAAATGGGTTAGGTCTGGATGATGGATACTGAAAGAAAAGATCAGCATTGCCTCTGGCATCCATCCGCAGGTGTCCGCACTGTCCAATCACTGATTCATGTGTTTCATATTTGAATTATAGATCTTTGATTGGTTATCGCTCACTCGTAGATGGTGTTCGGAGGCTACAGGGTTGGTTTAGTCGCTTTAAATTAAAGTTAAAGTCCATCAATGAAAATCAGTCTTGTTACTGAGTGGGTAGACTCTATAAATACGAATTTATATTATTTGTTTTATTTAAGATCCTGTTATTCTGAACGTGCATTTAAAACAACTTTTTAAATCAAAACTCTGGGAAGATATACTAGTCCCAACGAAAGTATTCTCATACCGATCTCACGTAATTGTCTACTGCCCCTTTCAACCGCGCCAATTGAAAGAAAATCAACGGATACCTGGCATTCTTTCACACATTCGAAACTGCACGATTTGGCTTAGTTGAGTGCACAGGCGGTTTGGCTACGCCCACCGTTACAGGTAATCAACGAAAGGTCTTAAATTATCCTTAATGGACCTGTTTAGATAAGATGGTAGGAATTAGCGAAGAAGAAAATTTAGTTGCCAACTTGGACTCGGCTGTGTCGTAAGCATCAGAATACTTTCGTTGTGACAACTATACACAAGATAGATATTATCAGAGACGACATGATAGAACGAAAACAAATATATGCTAAACCTATTACGTTTAGATTAAATACGATAATAGCGCCCGTGGTTATCGACCGCCCTTCAAACGGGGGATGAACTGTTTTAAGTATTTGGCAAGGAGTGTCACGGGTGACGGGACTCGAACCCGGGCCACATCCTCTAAGAGTCTGAACGTTGCAGCGAGCTGGCGGTAGAACGGCGCCCCCACCTTGCCGGGTTCGAACAGTGGTTGGACGACGTCGTCGGGCTCCTCCACCGGGCGAGGGGGATGGCGGAGGAACCGTCACAGCACTCGGAAGAACCACCGACATCGTGACCGTACTATCACAACCATGATGCTGCTCTCTACTTGTTCATGTGACATTAAAGAAATTATTTGTGATCTTATTTCGTGTTGATTGATTGATTATTTAACGACGTACTCGACAACTATGATCATATGATGTCTGGGGGTGTTTGGAGGAAAGGGGCAAGTAGGACGTAAATGAAAAGACGTGGACTACCTTTCGTCTGGCTTCTCCACCTCGACCTCCCCGGCTAAGGTGACCCTACCAGAAGCATACGCTTCCGCCGCGGTCATTTTAGAGAAACCCTATAAATACTTTATTGCCAGCAGTTCCTAGCATAGCCATTTAAATTTAAATTCCTTTTTTAGAAATAATTTGTTGCAGTTTCACCTAACGAGCTTGAATTCCATTTTACATATTTTATTTTGGCAAACGACAGCAGTTTATAGCAAATATCCATCAAGTTACTGTAAATTACAAGTGTAATTTTATGTTATTTATGGCGAATTGTTAATTTATGTCTACCGTGTAATTTACAAATTCACAATCGTCTGGTATTACAAATGCTACAATGATTGAATTAAATAGATTCTAACTAATTTTACTCCCGGTCTCAAGTATTCAAGACTCGTGCTGCCATAGCGTGCTAGAATATAGCGGAACAGTTCAGCATTCCTGTTGTTTTTCAACGAAGCCGGAAACCTAGGTAGGTATTTCTGGGCGTGACTCTTAAGAGTCCGTCGATATCATTCAGTGTCGTGAATATAAGACTCCCTTTCCTTGAATTGAAGTGTTATCTAATCCACGAGGCAGAGTGCTGCTGGTCACGCGATGCTGGGTGCTCGGGCGCGGTAGAGCCTCCCTCCACAGAGAGGTATTATTTCATTGGTCCTCCACACTACGATAGAACTTATTGGGCAATCACGATCCACTGAATAGACAATTTCAAAAACTATCTAGGACCCTTTGTATGATTATCATCACGGTCCTCTTAATCTTTATTTAGCAACAATGAACAACAATTAAAAACATAAAATCAAGGTCAGCAGATGATGATCTTGTGTGCATCAATGAACCTTGATATAACATTGCTAACTGATGTTTAATTGTTGTGTATTGTTGTTCTTGAAGACTTAGGAGACCGTGATGATACTCATACAAAAAGGGTCCTAGATAGTTTCTGAAATGGTCTATTGTGCGGGATGAAACCGCTAGTGTTTAAAAGGCATATAAGTCTTATACAATGTCTTAATAACTACTTATTCGTCAAATAGCCTGTTTTCTCCATGGCAACGACCAATCAAAACCCTTGACCTCCTTACCAACCAACCAACAACCTTATTAGGAGATTGTAAGACCGGCCCTTAGTGTCATACATTTTTTTATATTTAAAGCGATTCTTTTAAAATCTACCTAACGAAGAAAAATTATAAGCAACAGAACTTTTTCAGAATTGATCTAGGACCCTTAGATAGAGCTAATCACGGCCCTCTCTAGATCTTCAATGACAACAATGCACAACAGTGAAAAATGCACCTTAACATAACATGTGAAAGTTAGTTGTTATTGTTGAGCATTTTCGTCATTGACTATCAAGATATAGTCTTTAATAGAAGTACGGCCCCCTAGATACATTCTCAAAATCATCTTGCATTTTACCATACTTTCGCGCCATGGGAAGTGTGTATTTAACATGCCAGCAACATATTGCTGTGCAGTACATTGCTCGCAATACATCAGTAAATTAAAAAGAAGTGGTTTCAAGATGGCGGCTTGCGTGACGTCACGCAGATACGACGCGCGCTGATTGGCTAGGCGGTTGTGTGATGTAACGCGAGCCTAGCCCAGCTGTCATCACCCTCTGTACTCGTCTAGACGTGTCAGCTTGCACGAAGTGAGAAGCGCACGTTATAGGCCTCTCTGGTAATCAAAGGGTTGGAGAGTTGAACTGTTGTTGCAAGCTAGACGTACAATACTGTACTACAAAGCCTGAACTGTTGTTGCAAGCTAGCAATGCTAGACTGTACTTGTTAGCATATAGAATACTCCACGTTAAGAGCTTTCAGAAGTAGTTTTGATGTTTTTAGTCAACTAATTGCTTTTAAACAAATAGTAGGATTATTATGAAAATTTACCAACTTACAGAAGGATGTCATATCTACGCATGATATTAAGCACATTTGTGACAAGCCTGCTCAAAAATAATATATTCGTGTTTGAATTTTGCAAATAAATTACTTTCGGCGAAAATGTTCGGCGAAATAATACGGAAAATCTGTTCAAAAATGGGTAAATTATTTTTGAATAGGTTGGTGACAAATGTACTTAATACCATGCGTAGATTTGACATCCCTCTACAAGTAGATACATATTTATAATAATCCTTCTATTAGTTTAAGAGTAATTAGTTGACGGCCAATACATCTGTAAAACTCCTACTGCCGAACGCTGTATTATATTATGTATTATTATTATATTATTATTGTATATATGTCCCAACGAAACTAGTCTCATAAAGTCGTACCACAACAACTATGTGGATGTTGACGTCACAGATGTGTGAGGCAGTGGCCAATCAAATGTCAGTATATGAATAAGCCACCCGCTGATTGGCTCCGACTCGCTCATCTATCTGAGTTGCTTGATTATTATCTCAACAACCCCTATCGTAATCTTCTGACGTGGACGTGCTCATTGCTGGTGCACCCTTGTTGAAATTACTTCACCACAAGGGGTTGGAGTAGTACATTTCGTAACATGGTTCAACGAAAACACTTCAAGACGTAGCAGAAACGATGGGGGGGATGGGGAGGTACTGCCTACTGAGGTATTTGATCCGAGGGAGGAACTTTCTATCTTATATCCTGGAATGAGTTCTGACTTTTTCAATCAACATTACATTACTTTCTACCTATATAACAGGTTTGAATTCAGACAAAATTGGTTTCATAATATACAATAACGAAGTTACAGAATATATTCCCTGGCAAGTCTAGCTCTCATTTGGTAATGACTAATGACTAATGATGCTGCAAGTTTTTACGATCTGGTACACTACGATCTATGGATGTTGCAATTTTGTTCTCTAGACTGTACCTAACGGGGTATGTGTTGCTTGTAGTTTGTACCAGACTGTACTGTGCGTCGGTGATTGAAATATCGGGGAAACGTTCACAGCCCATGCACCATAACACGCGAGGCAGGCTGTGGAAATGCAACAAGTAATTTTCTTCGGTTGATTGAGACATTACTGGCAGGTGTATTGACGGCTGCAACCCCTCCCCCTCCCCTCGTCTGCTGAGCGTTATATCCCTCGTCACGCACGTGGGGGGTGCAAAACAATCAAACTAATTGAACCATGA
Organism: Isoperla grammatica; assembly: GCA_945910005.1. Taxonomy (NCBI): domain Eukaryota; kingdom Metazoa; phylum Arthropoda; class Insecta; order Plecoptera; family Perlodidae; genus Isoperla; species Isoperla grammatica. The sequence continues at coordinate 7,302,975 of OX246750.1, forward strand.
ATATTTATTATCACTTCGACTCACTACGGACAATTGAAAGAATGATTACTGTTTATCGATTAAAAGATCTCTATAAAAGCCGATTGCTAGAAGTATAATCAGTCTAAAAGCCTATACGCACAGTTGTCGGTATCGGGATTGCAATCGCAATCCGGAAATCGTGAAGGGGTGTTCTGTAGGCAGTCAGTGTTAGTTCCCCGCTCCGCCGCCGCCTCCGAGCAGCGCTGAGAAGGTGTGTTGCTGGTTGCCGGCTCGGTTCTGTGCAGGTGGTCAGTGTTAGTTCCCCGCTCCGCCGCCGCCTCCGAGCAGCGCTGAGAAGATGTGTTGCTGGTTGCCGGCGTGCAGTCGTTTCGCGCGCCGCTTTCAATCTCGATACAACAGCCTGCGTTGAACCATTGTATCTATAGTCACTACGTGTTGTATTCAATTTATGTTCCACCTGTAGGCTAAGGGGGGTATGGGCATGTCCATAATTCTACACTGGCCATCCTCTCCTTTCATGGGACAGATGAATTACAATGAATTGAATTGACGCCGTACACAAGTAGATCGTAATGCTCCAATCGGGAAATGTGTTCATATTTCTGCGATTACGATGCCGACGATCCCGATAATAATGCATCAAAATAAGCAAAGAAAATGAAGCTGTTGAAAGCGCTCAATAATGTACTTCTCTCTCTACATTAGGTTTATTGATAAGGTTTAGTTCTCTAAACTTGATTTAATTATGACATTTGGCCCGGTTATTTTTGCAAGTAAGTTTCAGCGTTTTTTTGGCGTAGTTTTAATATTGGCTGTCTCTCCCCCCCCCCCCCTCTCCCTCCCCTCCCCTATACTCCCTCTCATCCCGGGCGTCTCCGAGGAGTTGCAAAGAAGACACGTAGCGATATCTGGCGTCTTATAACTGCGTTATATAGGCCTACTCTCCCGTCTTACGCCCCAGCCGGCCGGGGGGGATCTTCTTCTTCTTCTTCGTCTTCTTCTTCTTCTTCTTCTCAGCGGTGCTGCCAGAAAGTTCGTCGTCTTCCGTCTTGAATCTAATTCGCCAGATCCGAGCGGGTCCGCGCGCTTCTACACTGGGAATATGAATATCATTAACAACCACGACTACTTAATACGAACTGCGTCTCGAGTTGGAGGGGGAGGGGAGGGGGGGGGGAATAAGAGAAATGTTGTGTTCTCTCTCTCTCTCTCTCTCTCTCTTTCTCTCTCTCTCTCTTTCTCTCTCTTCAGTGTTGGTATTCGTCGTTAGTAACGTTATGTCGTGTACATGACTCCGTTCGTTGCTAAGAGAAATATATAAATAATAATTTTGTGTTATATGACTGAGTTAATGACTAATGAGAGTTATTATTACGTTAAGGCAACCGGGTGGATGTTTTAAGGGTAGTTTGTGTCGTTTTTAGTGAGCGGGCATGTATACGTGTTCCCAGACAAGCAGTAGAGATGCTTTTGACAAAGATGAGGAACTCGTAGCCAATCAGCGATCAGTATTTTATAATCGGGCTTGCCGGTTCGCCACGAATCACTTGTTCATGACGAAAGCATCTGTAAGGTTGTTTTGGGACAAGTATAATAGTTTTTGAGAATGTTTAAATGAAGATAAATGGTTTAATGATTGGAAGTGAGTAACAAAACTGCTGTTTGTGGATTTAAATGGAAATAAAACACAATTCTTTCAGTTGTTTTAGAAATGTCCCATTACATTTTCAGAAATTGGACTGTTTGTGTTTGCTTTACCTACTTTACGAGGTTGTTTCCGAACTAGTCGGCAGTGTAGAGTGTTGTTTTACCGACTGTTCGTGTTTGTTTTAGAACAATCCGGTCGCCACACGAACAAGAAGAAGACCAGTTTCTCCCGGTTCCTAAGGGGGTTGAAGACGGCGACCGGACACCGCAAGGATAAACACGGGGGGTCACCGCGACACAGGGTGAGTACTTGACCTCCACTTCACTTGACCTCCATTTCACTTAACCTCCAGTGAATGTTGACCTCCAGTGAATCTTGAACTCACTTTGATGTCACAAACTGCCTTCCTCCAATTACATGCTTTATGAAATTAATTTGAAATTCTTTACTGAATGGGGTTAGCTTAGTTTGAGTCGTTTACGAGTGTCGTCCATCCCTACACTGTTATAGCCTTTTCAAACGTTTTGATGTGTTTTTACATAAACGCAATGCATCCATGTTTTATTCCATTTCAATAGGTACTTTTCCTTTAAGCACTATTGAACTTATATAGGTGTAATAAAAAATAAATTGACGTACCTTTCTGTAGTCCATGTTCATGTTTACATTAATGTACGGGTCATTATTATGTCCTTTTCCGTCAAGCACAATCAAACTTATATAGGTGTAATTAAAAATAAATTGACGTACATTTCTGTTGTCCTTTTTTACGTTTACATTAATGTACGGTTCAAAAATACGTTTATATGTAGTATTAATGAATACTTAATAATACTAAATACTACACATTATAATGTAAACGTGTTTTGAACGTAGAATAATTAAATACATACATAATTTTAAATGTATTTTATAATGTGTGAACGGAGCATAGCTAGATATCCCACTTTCATAATATTGTGTATACACATTTATGTGAAAAAGGTTCGATCTAAATCCCCCGCGTTTGACACCCCCTCCCCCCCCCCCCCCCTCCCCCCCCCTCTAGCGCGCGAGGCTCCCAGTGATTTGTTGTTCATTTGTTTACGCGGCTCGTAATGGAATCATAGTGGTGGAAAGTCCACTCGCACAGAAATAATCGCGCTCGCACAATTCGGCTCGTAAATATTTTAAACTGCCTTGTAATTACTTTTAATGTGGCGAAATTATACGGACGATGCGTGCGTGTGCGTGTGCGTGTGCGTATACCACACATACATACACACACGCACACTTTATCAGCTACACACGGGAAACATGTTTTTTTTTTTTTTTTGGAAAACAAGGTTTATAAATTTATTTCGTTACATTACTTTATCATGCTGTGTTATTCAAGTTTATCCATAATAGATATTTTTCAGAATTTATCTAGGACCCTTAGATAGAGCTAATAACGGCCCTCTTTCTAGATCTTCAATGACAACAATGCACAACAGTGAAAAATGCACCTTAAGATAACATTTGAAAAGTAGCTATTGTTGAGCATTGTTGTCATTGATCTATCAAGGACCTTAGATAGAAGTAATCACGGCCCTCCAGATCAATTCTGAAAATCATCTATTGCCTGTTGTCTCCGTACACGTGTATCATAGGTTACACACAAACCGCCGCAGCATCGCCCCAGCGCCACTAGAGCGGCCGTGTTTTTGTACCGGATGTAGTTGGGGATTAAAGGCTCCACCAAACAGTTCGACAAGAAAGACGGACCATTCGGTATTGGTCGTGTTTTGTGCGCGATAACGAGTTTTAATTAGTAATAAAGTTCTGAGTTCTGTGACCGAACGGGTGTTTGTATAGCTACTGTTATACCACGCGGCCTATCTGTTGCTATTATCTATTTGTAGATATTATCTACACATGAGTATAAAAGGATGCTTCGTTTTTCTCGAGACCATTTTCAAAATTGATCTAGGACCCTTAGATAGAACTTATCACGGTCCTCTAAATCTTCACCGACAACAATACTCAACAATAACAACTAGTTTTCAAATGTTATGTCAAGGTGCATGTTTCATTGTTGTGCATTGTTGAAATTGATGACCTAGAGGACCATGATAAATTCTATCCAAGGCTCCTAGATGAATTTTGAAAATGGTCTATTCTTAGTCCATGTTGAAGATTTAGGTTTTCATGATTCTACAATTTTACAAATTATGCAGGAAAAGTGATGTAGTTTACAGAATATAACATATTATACAATTAGATATAAAAATATAGATAATATATTAAATAAATAATTTTACTAGTCACGAAAATATCATGAATGTACAAAATATATTATTCGAACCCCTGACATCTCGCTATGTGGTTTCGCTTGTATTACCTCATTCATCCGTGGTGAACTATTTATTATACAAATTAAATATCGCTCGGCTTAGTTCGTTCATCATCGGTCATCGTCGCGATTAGCGTCGCTGCGTCAATACGCGGCCGCTAAGCCTCGATATAAACGAACGGACCAATCAATATAGTTATTACCGGACCGATCGTTTCGGTGTAGACACAGAGTATTTGTGTGTACGTATTTCAGCGTCCGTCGGTGATAAAAATAAAAACCACCGATAGAATTGTCAAAAAGGTCAACATTGCCGCCGGCGATACATAAATTCAGCTTTAGTTCAAACGTTGGTGAAATGTTATTACGTATACGCGCGGTTTTATGAACGGGTTTCACGTTAAAAGAACGAAACAAAACGGGTGGGTTTAAATGTAGTTATGTGAAAGGTCGATTCCGACTGCATGAACTGCTCGACCGCTCGACTGGTCGACTCTATTGGAAGGGAATATTACGTTTTTATTATTTCGTGTTGCAAGAAAAATGCAATAATTTAAAACGCGCGCGGTCGCTTTGCTCTAACGAATCCCGTTGTGAGGCTGTTGCGAAAACATTGACCGTGTTGGTTTGTCTGACATCGTTGTTACCACATTTCACTTAAATAAATAAATAAAATAAATAAATTCACATTAAGAGTCTACTAACTCAGTAACTAAACTGATTTGCAGTGGGGGACTTTAATTTAAAGTGACTAAGCCAACCCTGTAGGCTTCTAGAAATGAATTGTATCAAATACCGGTATTACAATCTACAAGTATAAGTAGCAAATCAGCTGTTTTTAGTTAATGGTGATCATTTCAGCGCATTTGACTAGCGATTCCCATTTCCCATGGTGAAAACACTTATTAGAAGATTAATGCCCGGTCTTATATGACTTCCAACATATTTTGGATGTTAAATAACTAGACTTCAGTGCCTGTGATTGCGGTTGCCAGGGTGAAAGCAAGTTAGTGGAGACTTTAATGTTAAATTGGTAATCATAATACCGGACATAAGGGCTGGTTTCACCAAACTTTCAATCTCAGATTTGCTTCGAACAGACATCGCTCCAAAAACTGTCTCTAGGGGCGCCCGTTGTTGCTATGGATTTGTATTCTATACTCGAAATAACATGCATGAAACTGTTACCTGACAACAACGGGCGCTCCTAGGGGTAGGAGACGACTATAGGCTTCTTGCAAGCTTGCTTTACAACAATGAAGAAATAAAATTAATCGATGGACAAACAACAAGCTGTCAAACAATAAAATATTCTGATTTTGAAAGCAAATCTTCAAAACAAACAAGAAACATACAAAACCTTCACAACTTGTTTGTCCATCATTAAACGTTTGAACTGTTGAGCAGTTACTATCGCCATACCTCGTTTTCTTCATAATGTTGCAATTTTATTATTTTGACAGCTCGTTGTTTGTCCATCAGTTCGATTCATTTGTTACATTGTTGTAGTTCGGCTGTGACGTCAGTTGCAAGTTCCCTCGGACCCCTCGAGGTTCACCTTAACGCCGCTAGGTGCTTGAGAAGACCATGGCCAACCCTAATATCCTCGTGTGTAAAGGAACAGTCACTCATGTCCCGACGTGCTATAAGATAAGCCGCACAAGATTCACTGCCATCTAGATGTCTCACCGTCGGTCGGGATTAAAACTAACATAGCGCGGAGTGATTTAAACTCTTTGTCGCCTCCAGCCGGCCGGGCTGTATGCAGGGAGAGTCTTTGTTTCTAATCTCTTTGCTCCGACAAGATGACGTGAGAGATTGAGCGATCCTCTGAGTGGAGTAGACGCGCTCATTTATAAAGATGAAATAGCATTGCGACTTATGAACATTAGTCATTTGGCTCACGCGGTGGTTTGGTCGACGAGGGCGCGTTCTAAAAATGACTTCATAGCTAGGAATGAATCTCGATACGGTTTCATCTAACTTTAAACATCGATTAGTGAGTAATTGGAGATTCTGTAGGAACAAACATGGCGACTTCCATATATTTTTAATGTAACTTTTCTTGAAATCATGGCTACCAAATTGAGCTTACTAAATGGAGCTTAACGCGAAAATGGTGAATTGGCACCTAACACTCACACAACAATAATTGAAGACTAGTTTTCAAATGTTATGTCAAATATTACATCATATATTTTAATCTTGCTTGATTGATATTTGGGCTTAACGTATCATATGTTTGCATCTTGGCTAATCGAGACGATGAGTGGGTAAAAACTGAAAATGAAATAGGGAACTGGAGGAAAGGGGCAAGTGGAAGAATAGGCCCAGGTGACTCTGCCAGTCGTAAAAGATGACAAAAAGATACCCTGTCCCTTTGCCCCCACTCTCCCACTTCCTCCTTTCACTTGGCCCAGCCCTCCCTTGCTGGACTCCCCTTATGACGACCCCCGCGATGTATAATGAATCCGATTCGGAAGACGTCATATGACTTATAAGCTGTCAAGCACGTCCTTTAACACAAAATAATGAAATTAAATACATAATTGACCTTAGAATAATAATAAGTTACTTGTAATGGGCTTCGAAATGGCTAGTTTGAGCCCATGCTACAACCTTACTTGCAGAGGTTCACCGAAACTCCGCCAGGAGATTTATGTAGCAGGCAAAGTGGTTCCCGACTCCGTCGTTGTTTGCATTTCTTTCGCGTGAATTCCAAAGTGCTTCGCGCGTTACTTTCGCCAACGAATGGCGCCTTTTCGACCTCTTTGGTAAATTATCACCACCTTTTAAATAGTTTCGTTATTTAGGTGGGTGGATGCATTTACCTTGCGCCATCTCGATTTCAAAGTAAAGTACTGCGCTACACTTGAAGGTTTACCAGCTTTAAATGCACATACTCTCTAGTTGATTTCCGATTGAATAATCGTGGATTTGTTACAATGGTTTTAATAAATATTACATACATGCAAAAAACACTACGTGGTGTCGTCTATACCAGTAAAGCGGAGTTCACAAACATTAGCTAACGATAAGGATAGTGATTAAGAGCTGGCGCCTAGACGTTCCGGTTCACTCGCAGGAACTATAGAATAACGAATGTCTGATCTTCAAGAAAAGGATAGGCCTACGGGAAGGCCTTCTTATTAATAATAATAATTAATGACATTAATAAATTAGTTAATAATAGCTTTAGCTTATATGACATCAGTAGTTTTTATTAGATTAGTTTTCGCAAAAAGACATCCTAGCTTCTGATTGGATGGACCTGATTCTGGATTCTGGAAGGATATGGATGGAAGTTAAAAGTTAGTTAACTTTTCTTAGCCATAGCGCTAGTCGTTAGCCATGTCATGTCGTGTGAACGCATACACGCATTTCCGTATGTTCAACTTCCAGCCATAATCCTTAGCAATTAGTGTGTGAATCGGCCTTTAATATGTTTGTTAGGAGAAAACTTCAGACTAATGGCTAACCTTAGGGTTAAAAGTTTGGTGAAATTGCCCCTCAGCCTCCTTCTGTTACAACAATTGACAACAAAACACCTCATTATAATAGTTCTTAGTAATAATTTATAGCACACGACTCAATTGAGGAGGTTGTGACATCACAGGCGGACAAACAACGTGTTGCTAGGCAACTGCATTGTTGTATCTGTCTTTGATTGGTGCATATTCAATGTTTGTCCGAAACAAAACACGGCAACACGGCTATTTTTGGAATTGAGTTTTGTGCTATTGCCACCAGAAAATCCCTTTTTTAGAATTGATCAAGGACCTTTAGATAGAATTAATCACGGTTCTCTAGTTCTTCAATGACAACAATGCACAACAATAAAAACTTGTTTCAAATGTTATGTCTGAGTGCATATATCATTGTTGTGCATTGTTATCATTGAAGATTTAGAGGACCGTGATTAATTCTATGTAAGACTCCTAGATTCATTTTGAAAATGGTCTATTCATTTAGGGTCGGTCTTACAATCTCCTAATAAGAAAGTTATTTGTAGCAATTAAGCTATTTGGAGGATTTCAAGGGTTTTGATTGGTCGTTGCCATGGCAAAAACAAGCCATTCGACGAATAAGTAGTTATTGGGACATTGTAAGACTGGACCTAAGATCCCGTCTTACAATGTCCCAATAACTACTACTTCGTCGAATAGCTTGTTTTCTCCATGGCGACGACCAATCAAAACACTTGAAATCCTCCAAATAGCTTAATTTCTACAAATAACTTTCTTATTAGGAGATTGTAAGACTGGCCCTCAGTCTATTTTGATTATTTTTTGTTGCGTGTTCGATTAAGTAATTATTTAGCGCGCTCGATTCAAATGACACGGCCCCATGGACGGACGCGCAATGCACCGCTCTCTCGCCGGGCCGTGACTTATCGACCACTGCCCGCTAAAGACGGACGGCGTAGCGACGTCTTCGGCTGCAGTCAGCACAGAGCTAGGCGGGTTCATAAATTAACACGCGGGAGATATTAGCGGGCTAATTTAACACGGCCGCCCACGGAGAAATGGCTTTTTAGAAAAATTACCTCTCCTCACCCCGTTCTTAGGGGGGGGGGGGAGGGAGGGGGAGGGTTCTCTTGTCTCTGGGTGGCTGACTTCATAACACCTACGTCCTGTGAGGTGTGAGGGCGTTGGAAGAAAGACGCCGTGGGGGGGGGTCCCGTATAAATACATTGAGTCCTGATTTCGTGTTGAACCGCGAATTTCGCAAAACTATTGGTTATATTCACGTGACGTCACTGACATTGTTGGCGGGCATATTCCCGTACACATAGCGGCCACCATCCCGTACACGAAGTCATTGTTGTAGACAAACAAATGACTGTATTGCAAACCAAGAATAGAGGACTCAAAACTAACATAGATAGCGCTGCTAAGCAACCTCCTTTCAGCACCATTGATGAATAATAACAATAAAACAACAATGAACAATTTACAGCTATATCACTCCTAATAGAAGTTAATTTTCTTGCCACCAGAATGCATCTCTTCTACTTGTAGTGCTTCTTCTTTTTCGTGTTCTCTCTGGTATTTTTAATGCTCTATTGTTATTGAACGAGAAAAGAATTTTCTTTGGTGAAGTGAAAAAAATTGTGATGTGTCAATAGTAACCACGCCTATACATCATTAATAAACGATACTTCTGTTTGTGTAGCGTCATTAGGACGTACTTACTTGTATGTGACTCCAAGAGCTCCAGTGTTTGCATGTAATGTGGGTACACCCCCTGCTCGAAGACTACCCCTAGACTGATAGATGGCGCCGGTGAAGCCCTTCTCATGTCTTCTGTGCGCCCCCGTATAGGGAGTATTCACGTGACGTCACATCGGCCATATTAGAGGCCACCTATAGTACTATTTCAAGTTTCATTTAGCTTTCAATAGAAAACGAATAATATTGTTTACGGGGAAATATTACAAGTTTGAACTCGTATATCCCCCGATAAAGTGTACGAAAATGGTTATTGTATGCTTTTGTAAACGATTAAAAGAGTAATCGAGACAAAAGAGTTTGTTTATGTTGATTTTGAGTTATAATAACAAACCAAAGTTAGAGAACAGTTGAATTTGCATCAAACGCCAGCTGAAACATAGTAACAATGAACTACCAATCACATGACATTGTGGCCTCCAATGTGGCCACCATGCGCAATACGTGAATACACCATACATTCCATCTCAGCCGATACAGCCCGACTAACTTAACAAACAACACTTACTTAAACCCCTACGACAAACTGTCGGTATCGGGATCGCAATCGCAATTTGGAAATTGTGAAAAAGTTGAAGGTCCAACCACAATTGTCGGCATCGTAATCGTAATCGGGATCCGGAAATCGTGAAAGAGTTAACTTACGTAGTTCTTATGGCGCTGTTCACAACAAAATCGTAACGTCGTCGTTATGGATTGTAATGGTAGATCTTATTTCTACGATTGCAATCCCAATTACAATCACGATACTGACAATTCAAGTTGAGCCATAACTTACATTGTTCTTATGGCTACGGCTAATAACTAACTAAAAGGTGTGGGTGTTTTTCATATAGCTAGGATAACGCCTACTGAATCACTCATTGTATTATTGCTACCGGTGAACGTGATTCTTGGGTTGGGCAATGGAGCCCCCTTAATACCCCCTCCGGCCCCCCCCCCCCCTTCCCAAGTCAAATCGAGCCAGACAGACGGCCAAAGAAAACGATCTCGCCAGTTTTCTTAACTTGTTCTCTTTTTTCTCCCCGTATAGAACGTGTTCCTTCTTTTTGTCGTTTTCATTCAATTTTCCGCGCGGATGTTTTTTTTCTGTTTCTTTTCGTTCTTCGTACATTAATTCTTTTCCCCTTTCGAGGAGTAACGTCGTAAATCGCTGGTACATTATCGTTGCTGGCCTGGAATTAACATCAGCGTTACATTATTCAATTTAACTTTGATAAATACTTACCTAGAGTTCGCTCGCGTTGCTTTCTGGTTCTCGCTGAAACTACCCCGGGCGATTTATCGTCTCGCAGGGTTCTTTTTGTGTTATTTGTGTAGTTTGGAGTCTTTCTGTGCGTGGGGGTTGTTTTCGATGGTGGCTTGGTGATGCGGTACGGGATTCTGGTGCGAGGGATTGGGTTCGATTCCTAATACCGACAGTCGAGGTGGCGTACAACAAACGACTACACTGCAGCGCTTCGAGCGTTCCAGCCACTGACCACTGCCAGCTACAATTCACCGAAAACCCCTCTAGAAGCCAGTGCAATAATTTTTATTGGAAAAATATACATAGATTCCAAAGAAGTCAAATAATTTTTCAATGACTTAGAAATTCGTATTGTTGAAAGTTGTGTGTATCCAATATTCAGTGACTGTTGGCCGGATCGCTCGCAACGCTCTCTGTGCACTTGTTTCGCCTCCCCATAGTTGTTTCGATTAGCCTTGCTGCAACCTTTTTAAGACGAGCTGTTCCCACTGTCACTGTGGGGATGGATTTTATTAACCTAGTAAAATGTTACTATGGTAACTAGTGTTTCTCTCCTCTGGTTACCATGATATTTGGTTGATAACCTGTGGCTTATCCACCAGTTCAATACATTGTTGAGCCCAATAACATCAAGGTTCGTTAAATCATAAAATAATTTTATCTATTAACCTTGAGTACATTTTTAATAGTGTTAATTGCTATGAATTGAGCCCTAGATAATGTTAAAATTTACTTTTGTAAACTAAATGCAAACTTCAAAACCAATTAAAGTTGAACTGGTGAACAACTTTTTCTTACCTATCTTCGGAACGATATTTTTATTTATAGTTAACCTGTTTTTTCCTTTATATCTATTTTGGTTCTGTACGATTAACGATAGCGTGAACGTTGATACATGACTGTTACAATGAATATATTTCTATATCCGACTGTAGTTCGGCTGTAGCCTTACGTTACTTCGGTAGATTATCAAAAACCAAACATCTTAGTAGGAAAGAGTGAGTGACTTGATCCCGTGATAAATCCAAAGCACTTGATTCTGTTAGTGTTACTGATAGCTTAGAATGTTCCTGCCAACATACAACTACAGTATACATAACGTAGCTACGGTTGAACGGAGCTGTCACATAAACTAGGAACCCTCCACCACTCCACCACGCTTGAGGCGACGTGTTACTGTATTGTACTCCTCGATAGAGCTACTTCCTGTTACCCTGTTCACTCCAGATTACACCACTTCCAGGTAATGACGTCAACATTATGAGAACAACCGATGTGGGGTAGCTTATGTATTCGCCGACATTTCCCCGGTCAGTTTCGAAGCTCTGTGTGTTTGAATTTGCGACGTTGTCAACGAGTGGTCGTTTGTCTCGGCGCCGTTGCCGTAGTGACGCGTGATTGGTCGTGTGTTACAAAGACATTGGAATAGTAGTATATTTACCAAAGACATTGAAATATACTTGCCTTGGAACAACCTATGACAAGTAGTCGTGGCCAATCAGTGATTGGTTGTGTGTTCCAAAGACATTGGAATAGTAGTATATTTACCAAAGACATTGAAATATACTTGCCTTGGAACAACCTATGACAAGTAGTCGTAGCCAATCAGTGATTGGTCGTGTGTTCCAAAGACATTGGAATAGTAGTAAATTTACCAAGGACATTGAAATATACTTGCCTTGGAACAACCTATAACAAGTAGTCGTAGCCAATCAGTGATTGGTCGTGTGTTCCAAAGACATTGGAATAGTAGTAAATTTACCAAAGACATTGAAATATACTTGCCTGGGAACAACCTATGACAAGCAGTCGTGGCCAGTGATTGGTCGTGTGTTGCAAAGACATTGGAATAGTAGTATATTTACCAAAGACATTGAAACATACTTGCCTCGGAACAACCTATGACAAGTAGTCGTGGCCAATCAGTGATTAGTCGTGTGTTCCAAAGACATTGGAATAGTAGTATATTTACCAAAGACATTGAAACATACTTGCCTCGGAACAACCTATGACAAGTAGTCGTGGCCAATCAGTGATTAGTCGTGTGTTCCAAAGACATTGGAATAGTAGTGTATTTACCAAAGACATTGAAATATACTTGCCTCGGAACAACCTATGACAAGTAGTCGTGGCCAATCAGTGATTGGTATTTGAGATTGGGACTATAACACTCATCTATGATGAAAGCATCTGTAAGGTTGTTTTCGATTCCGTTTCGATTTCGATTTTCGATTTCGTTTCTCGTAGACGCGAGCTCGCTTATCAACGCGTCACGCAGAGCGTTTTCCTAGTAATAATACCAACCCAATTAACAGGTGGTGTATTCAACAAGTATTTGTTTCTCTTTCGTGTTCTTTTTTTTCTGTTAATTTCTGTCAGTTTACATAATTTATTTGTATTATTTAATATAATGTATTCTTACTTGATTGACTTTTATTTAATATCTTAATTCATTTTTATTGTTCTTGTTTTATGATATAGTATACAGTAGTTTGTTTTATTTTTGTTATGTTATTCTTGCTATTTATAATTTGCATTATTGTTAATTGTTTACATAGTTCTATTTATTGGCCTCCTTTGTAAATCAGTGTTTATAGCTGAATAGGATAAACATTAAATACATAAATGTATCTAATGTCCCAATGCACACTCTAAGATCCCATCTATAAATCTACGCGAGTTATTTGTGGGCACAAAGCGGGAGGCGCCTTCTTTCCTTTTAGCGTGTAGACGTCTACGCCAGCAGCTGTGACTGCGTTCTTAGGTCGTACGAGGTATATACGCGCACGAGAAAGCCCCGAGCTGACCGGAAATTGAAGATTTTCGTCTCTAAGCGCTTTGGAGTTGGCCGGGCGCACAAAGAGGCCGAGCTGATAATTGACTCTCCGACCTCTTTGACGCATTCTTCCCTCGCATCGGCCTCTTTGACCGGCCGGCGAGTATGACGTCACTTGTCTTGGCCGACCGAAGTGGCCGATTAGAGTTTTGAAGGTTGAAGGAGCAATTAGTCTACGAAGGGAACAGGAGTCCAGGAACTTAAGGGGGTGCTGCGTCTATAGACGGACATTGTACGAATGCCGGCGACGACATGTATCAAAGCTCTTTGGTAAGAGAGTGAGTGCTTTATCTGAAGAGACTGGACATGTATCAAAGCACTTTGCCACTCAGCTAAGGGAGTCCGTATGGACTACAAGTGTGTCAATGAAAATCTGACGACGCTTGTTATTTTTCGTAAAGTTGCCCCAGTGCTTGCGAAATATTTGAACTCAATAGTACCAACTTAATTTTCTACTTCCCTAAAACAGTCCATTATAGTTTTAATTTAAAAGACAGTATGTACAATACCTGGTACCTGGCTAATGAGAACTACCCTACTAAGCGAAGACCGCCTTTACGAACCTGATAAAAGAACTCCAAGGACCGTCTGCGAAAATCATTTAGAAAACTTCACTGGTATTTTGAAATTCCTCAAAACCAAACTAAATATTATACTTTGAATTATTAATTCATACGTAAAAGTAGTGATTGAAGGCGTTAAAGTAAAAAAAAAACATTTCGAATAGCTCTAGGTGAATCGAAAACTATCCAGGACTTGCACCCTTTCTGCAATAGGCCTATTTCAGAACTGATCAAGGATCCTGAGATAGAAGTAATCACGGCCCTTTAGATCAATTCTGAAAATCGTCTATACACGGTTCTCTCATCAAATTTGTATCCTAGGAAAGAGCTGGACTTTTTCATTTCTGCACCAAAATGAGGGTCTACTCTTATAGATACAATTTTTGTGGTGGGTATTTTCTGAAATAAGCTCTTATAAAAGTGTACTACTCATCTGGGCCGTGAGTTGTCGGACACCGGAAGTGAGGCCTCGCCACCCCTGTGGTCTACGCCGCGTAATTACCATGTCAATTATTAACCGGGCAGGATATGAGCTATTGCCCTACGGGGTCTCCCTGGGCGCCGCCAGGGACCCAGACTAATGCGACTCTGTGTATGCGAGGAACACTCTAAGAATGCTGATCGCTGGTCTAATGATGATTCCACGAGCCTTTATGCCGACATTAGACGACTCAATAGTCAATACTTTCGTCAAACTTACTGAATTCAAGAACAAAAGCGAATCAAAAACAGTTGGTAAATAACTGCAACAATATAGCTTCTATTAATTGATGCTTTTTTGTCCTTGAATTCAATAAGTTTGACGAAAGTATTGAACCGTGTAATGTGGGTATTAAACTTCGCGTATCGCTGATCTAACTTTCTGGTCATATTTTATTCATCATAGTAATTACTGTAAATACCTCTAATAATGGTAAGGCATTTTATAGTTACTCTGATGCTTACCCATTACTCAATACTGACATACAACAATGTTTTCAATATTAATCCCCTATACTGATGGTCATTCTTGTAACAGTGTGGGTATAGACTATAATAAATAGAGATTTATCATTTCTATTTAAACTAACTAACTAACTAACTGACTAGCATGACTTTGTGTGCCCTAAAACTATATATATCAGCTGTGGCGAAGACACGATCGAAGTGAATCGATTAGGTAGGGCAGCTTCTATAAATTACTTACATAAACTGTTATTTTTTATAATGTGATCTGTTATCAACTAGCCTTTCAAAGCCCTCCCCCCCCCCCCCCCCGCCCTTAAGATAGGATGTGTTTCAAAGATCGAGCCAATGAGAGAACTAGTGGCGGCATTCGAGCTCACGACCTCTCAAACCCAGGCCTCGAGCACTGCCGCTGCGCCCTCCAGTGTAGAATGCCTCACTGCCCCTAGGATCGTCTTACTCTTATGCATGGGTCTCATTGATGTGGCCCGCCCCCTAATAGTGACGTCATTACTGCCCGGCAGACACAAAGAGCTGCAACAAGTCCCCGGTAGACCTCTTGAAGGCTGGACGCATTCATTCACTCTAAGGGCTTTGGAGACCACGAGTGCTCTGGCCAGACGAAAAAGTCTTGTACTTGAGATGAGTTTTTGTGTTTCTCGTCGTGGAGGACCTGAGCTCTGGCGGATTGTTTGAGAACTAATAAACATGCATCCTTTATTTAAAACACCAATTATAAAATATACATTACTTTGTAAATTACTCAAATTGTGTAATGCCATATCAGCAATGGCGACCTTCAATTTGCAATCGTGACACCTGCCAGTACGTAGTCTAGACATATAGTATAGTACTTTCCAATATATTTGATGTACGCTCAACAACAAGTGAGGTTTAAGGCAACTAACATGGAGAGAGCCGGTCAAACAGAAATGTTCAGTGCCGACCCGGCGCCTCCACCAAAAACACAAAAATACACAAATAAATAAATGTACACAATGAATACATCTCTTGCGCAATCTAACGGTTTTACCCCGTTAGAAGCCGTTGTAATGTAAACTAGTCGATCTCGTATCTTTACAATGGTTTTTGTTGATAACCCTTAACTTGTTCTATGATAATTTTCTTGTTTTCATTGTTGAAACTATGAGAGTATCAAAGTGGTGCCGAAATGGTGTATTTCTATTGCGGTGCACAATGTATAGCAAACCCACAGCCTTGGTAACGCCAGTGCAGTCCAGACAGGCACCGCCTTCATCACATCACAGCCACAATGGCCCGTCTCGCTTTTAGCGAGAGAAATCGCGTCCACTTCTCGCTCGGCATTGTTCGCGACTCGTTCGTGCGTCTCCGCGCGCGGGCTCGAGTCACTGCATCACCCGGCCGTGTGCAATGTAGTATGGACGACATATCGACGGCCGCTTTTGTACGACAAACAAAGGGACTCTCGTAAAGCGAGGTCCATTTAGGCAATGATCTCGAATCTGTTTCGGGAACCGTTGCCGTTAAAATAAGTTTATCAATGTCATATCGAGTGGAAATCTCCTACCGGAGTTTCGGTGAACCATTATTTATAAGTAAGGTCCAGTCTTACAATGTCCCAATAACTACTTATTCGTCGAATAGCTTGTTTTCTCCATGGCGACGACCAATCAAAACCCTTGAAATCCTCCAAATAGAAATCCAAATATTGCTACAAATAACTTTCTTATCAGGAGATTGTAAGACCGGCCTTAAGACGTGTTATTTTTATTTATGTGACCCGTTGGTCTAGAGGGTTTATTTTTATTGTCAATGCAGAAGGTACAGGTTTCGATTCCCGGTTGAGGAACGGTTTTTGAATTACTCGAACTATAGTCTTGAATCGACAAAATGTGCAGAGAGACAAAAACTAGCCGAAATCTCCGGATGTTTCATTATTGCAATTGCAACAATTAATAATTAGTAGTTTTCATCTAGTGTTTGTCTCTCACATTATGTATAATCAGGTGATGTCACTCAAAATAGACTAGATGCATTCTGGTGGCAAAAAAAAAACTATTATGAGGAGGAGTTTGTCCGTCAATTGTTCATTGTTGTTTTATTGTTAAATCGTCAAAGGCGCTGTAAGGTGGTTGCTTAGCAGCGTTGTATATTTGTTAGTTTGAGTCAATGATATGTAATACCTATAGTAGGCTAGATCACCAGTCCCCCAACCTTCCACTTAGTAGCAAGCGTGGCAAATTGAAGCCATTTTGAATTGGGCAGGGGACAGGCTAAGTTGGACCTTTCAGTACTGCTAGCGCTGCGAGCGGCAGAAAGTCGAGTTAGAGACTCCTATGCCCGCCTGTGGTATTTGCCCAATTCAAGATGGCTTCTAATTGACACGCTTGTGGCTGCTTGGCTGCGCATCTAGCCTACTATAGCTGTTGAATATCATTGGTTTGAGTCATCTTCCAATGTCTTTGCTATCAACCTCTTTGACACCGATAGTGCCCTCCAGCGCGTTCTAAAGCTACGAACTGTCGGTATATTGTAAATTCCACGGGGCGTCCCAACCTCCCGGTTTCTTTAAGTGTTGTTGAATTTCAACTAAAAAGTTTACCGACTGAAACTAATTAAGTTTTTCGCTGTTGATGAGTTTTACAATTTTCCTTCTGTAAGTTTCACCCGGTGTTGTTTTTCCTTCTTGTCGCGCGCTCTCGCTTTTCCGAGGGAAAGTTTGTGCCGGGCCCCCCTGCGTGTTTTAGGGCGGACTACTGGGCTGTTGCATGGAGGCGACCTAAGGGGGCTCTGAACAGAAGGGGGTCTTCTTTCCAGTCCCCCCTTATTTTTAGCAGATGAAGCAACTTTCACATAAAAAATTACATCATTTAATGATTTATACATTTTTCAAAATAAATATATCATTATTTTGGGGGAATTTTCGAGAAACATTGGATTCTATGTAAAAAATTTAAGTCCAAAATAAATTCCTCTCAGAAATATCTATGAAATAATTTTGTTCTCAATTTTATACATCTTATATTTTTCTGAGAGAGTTATGGTGACTTTAGAGTCGTCATTGCAGCGAAGCTTATAATAAATGGTAAAAAATCCCTTCTTGTAATTGAGTTGGTAGACAATTAATACAAGCATTATTTATTACATGGTATTTTAAGCTTAAATAAAAGCTATATGTTAGTGACTTTAAATAAACTTAAATGAATATATGTACGGGCGCATTCCCCGGTTTAAAATAAGAACTGATGAAGTCAACATTTTAGTAATAGTTTCCGGGAAACTTCATTTGTGGCAAATTACAGTTTCTGTTTTAAATGACATTACATCATTTTAATAGTCTACGAGCCTCGTGTTTCGAGATCGAATTTTCAGAGGGAGGGTAGAGTCTATATCACCGCCTTGGGTAGAGTCTATATCACCGCCTTCTACACGGTCGTTTCTCACACATCACACCGCCTTGGTACGGTGGTAATTGCGCGGAATGCAAATTTTAGGCAATTTACACTCGGAACAGAATTTACAGCGTGCGTTCCCGAAAAGTGTGGAATGAGGTATTTCGTCTTCGCTCAAACGGTTTCGCGCTATATATTGAGACCCCTCGATGCCGGGCGGTGGAGTCGTTGTGGGCGGGCCCAGTAAACCAGCCGCCATTTTAGTTACCGTATTTATTCGATTGTAGGACACAAAGAATTGAAAATTGAAATTAAAAAAACTGGAGTACGACTTACATTCCAGTAAATAAGGTAACTACTCTTTTCTTGTTACTTACATCGCCAATGATGGATTCGTAAAAGAACGCAGAACATAGAATGCAAAAGAACTGCTCCCTTATCATGGTGGGCATGTTTGCGTGCTTTGCTGATTCCGAGAGCTATGCTGGAGGAAGCGTATGCTTCAGGTAGGGCCACCCTAGCCGGACAGGTCGAGATGGAGAAGCCAGACGAAAGTCCACGTCCTCCAGATTCCTTGTTCTTCCCCTCCTATACGTCCTACTTGCCTCTTCCCTACAATCACCCCTGAGAGGCGACAATAGAAGACCCTGCCCCCCCCCCCCCCCTCAATGTGCCACTTAAGATTCCTCCTCCTTTTTGGCCCTGTCCTCCTTTGCTGGACTCCCCTCATGACAATCTCCACGATGTGTAATGCATGGAAGACGTCATATGACCTAGTTGTCGAGTACATCGTTAAACATCACATGATACAATAAAAAAAAACCTTTGTATGTACTTGCTAGGCTATGGTTTGTACTTTGTAGGTAGTCGAAACGGACGCTTCTTTGCTATGGCCAGGTTTTTCACCCAATAAGCTGCCGTCATATCACTGCCTGCGTCAACCCACGTCCCATAAAACACACCGCCATCTATTACCCCCGTAAGATCGTTGATCGCCGAAGCAATTAGCAGGCAAAGAAGGCTGTGGAATGCCAAGTAATTACAAGAGTCTCAAACTACCCCGGGAATGGGGTTAATTGCGCCCCGAGCGAGTTGCTTCGTGTGGCGGCGTTTGTTAATATTGGCAAACGTCTCGTAGACTTTACGGGGTTGAGTTTGTCTCACTTTTGTCAGACGGTGTTTTATTATTATTGGCAAACGAAAACCTTGTCTCTTAGAGTTTTTTTTTAGAGTTTGTCTAACATTTGTCTCCCTTTATGAGACGGTGTTTAATTTTTATTGACGAACGGAGATGTCGTTTGTTTCACGTTGTCTCATTTTTATGATCCGGAGTTTAGTTATAATTAGCAAACGTAGAATTTGTGTCATACTTTATCTCTGTCTCACGTATGTCTCTCTTTTTTATGACACCTTTTATTATCACATTTAAATGTATTTATTTGTGTTCATTTACCAATACAATTGTATATAGTTTGGTACTATACAAAGACAAGAAAATGGTGAGTGTTCAAGATGATAAGTTTGCTCGTGCACTCCGATTAATGTCTAATCTAAGGATTAAAAGTTTGCTGAAGCCCGGTAAGCTCCTAAGCCCGGTATTACGATCTCTGGACAAGATTCTAGATAAAGTTACCTTCTAGATAAGCAACATTTCAAAGCTTCTGATTGGTGGTTGCCATGAAAAAACAATTTAATTTAATTTAATTTTTCGTAGGAATACCCGTTATAGGGTGCGCACCAGCTTTACCTGATGTGCCCCTCTTCAGGTGACTAACTAGGTTATTAGGGTGTTTGAAAAGTTGGGAAGGAATGTCCGAGGACTGATAGTAGGACTCAATTCCAGTATTTGCCTTTACGACTGAGGAGAACCTCGGAAAAAAACCTTCAGTCAAGACTGGCGGTGGCCGGAATCGAACCGGCGACCTCCCGATTTAGAGTCTCGCGTCTTACCGCTGAGCCACCTCCCAAGGATAAATAGTTATACCGAGGTCGATAATAGATCATTAGTGTGTGTGAGATGGTGGTACCAATAATATTCGTGACGTCACGTGAATATCGAGAATAGAGAACCGTTCCCTTCTGACTTATCCGCTTTGCTGTTGACTTCAGTGAACTTAACAAATGAACATAAATACAGCAACATCCATAATGGTTGCAATGGGGCTTTGCACTGCCACATTCTCCCACTCGCAGCGCCAGCGTAGTGCCAGCCCTCAGACAAGGTCTACTTGATCTCCGCATAACTTAGCCATGAAAAAAGGGCTGATTTACCCATCCAGGAGGCTCTGGACTTGAGCTCGAACTATGGTGGCGCTACTTCTATTCCAATGTCTTTGGCAAAATGCTGCCATCACAGCCTGCTGGATGGGTCAAGTAGACCTTGTCCGCGCAGATTTACCCATCCAGCAGGTCATGGATTTGGGCTTGGACGGTGGTGGCGCATTCTACGTCAAGCTTTGCGTGCAAAGCCCCATTACAATGTTGTCTCATTTCGGTTGCCACGATGGACATACGCTCTCTAGATAAGAGTTGCTTATTGAATTGAATAACTATGATACGTTACATACATTGCATATTTTTGGCCACAGTAGGAAAACAATCTCCTAGGTGTGGTTATTTATAGAACAAAATGATACATATAAAATAGGAACTTATGCACTAAGATAATAATAATAAAAGACAAGAGTACTAGTTATTCGTAAATTAGTAGTAAATTAGTAAAGTTGATTTATGTAATGTTGTCAGTGACAAGTCAGGATCTAGTGGTATTAAAGTTATCTTAAATTCTGTCCGAAGAAGGCAAAATAATTTTTTTTTATTAATTAAAGTTACCATAATTTGAACTGTGGTTTTGCATACAAACAAACCGTAGTATTATAACTAAGTGACCCTTGTCTTATTAGGTTAACACCCTAAGGTCATCCGATCCTCGCCTGTTACGGTGAACATATTGAGGGGGTAACGCCCACAAAGCCCCCCCCCCCCAGTATTTTTCTAACTCCCTCTGTAACGAATCTCATCTTCTCCGAGCTCAGATCAGTGGAAGTAACTCGATAGCCACTTAAATCAGAGCGGCTCATCTTCTCGCCTTGATAAATACGTAAAACCATCGCCACGTTTCTTAAATCATATTAATTAATCTTTGCTGGCGCTAAAGTCTTTTGTAACACTTCCTTTGACGGTAAACGACAAACAGAATATCTCAATGTTTCCTCCAGGCTTCGTTTCTTTAAGGCCTTAGTGTTCAAAGACTATTAAGAATTTAGAATTTGTGATATTTATTTATACAAAGTTGAAATACCAAAAACGCTTTGAAGCGTTTCAGATTTGTTACTCTTGTAATCTAAAGATTGAAGAAGCTTCTAGCGAAATGAAAATCTGGAATAATGTGAATTTGTAAATGAATTGCTTTCTTGTAGACGAAAGAGATTTATCGACCAATCATGGGACTGGGATTCAAATGGCGCCAATGGCGTCACTAAAACTCGTTTAAACGTTAGTGGCGCTCGCTTCTAGTTTCAACTGTCCTGAACTAAACTAACCGGTGCGTTCGTCACCACAGCCGAGTGATTCACAGCCAATCGGCGATCGGTATTTAAAGTTGGAGCTCGCTGATTGGCCATGTACCAATAGTATACGTCACCAAGTACCTTTTAATCAAAATTTCTTTTCAATCATCTGAAAAGACGGAATTTTATAAACTATTGTTTTTAAATGATAACAAATTATATCGTTTTCCTTTTTAGATATTTCTTACTAACAGTCATTATCAATTGGTGGCGCAGAGATACCGTACGGTGATACTATAAGAGAGGTAGCTGGTTCGACTCCTGACGTCATCGAAACGCACGGAAAGGCCCGAGTAGAACCGAGTCCACCCGAGCCGAGCGACGTGCATTGAACCAGGGATGAATTAAACGTTGCAAGGAAAGACAGTTTTAAGTAATGCCGAGAGCTAAGTTTTCTGATTAACGCGTGAAATGTGCCGTGTTTTAGGCCGTACCTACCAAGATACCCGATTAAACTTTGTAATTATTAAAGGGAATGTGTTCACAAGGTAGATTTAAGTCTCGTTTTCATGAGGGGTGCAAATAGTTTCTAGACCAATCACAAGTCTTGAATTCGCACGAGCAAAGAACGCAGCGAATGAAGCGAACTAACAAAAAAAATCTTTGGTCATGGTAAGAGCGATACTCTTAATTCGGAAGGTCTCAGGTTCGATACCGACCCCTGGTAGTCCTGACTGAAGGTTTTTTCCGAAGTTTTCCTCAGTCACAAGCCGAATGCTGGTATTATGTTGAATCATACCTACCTGTGAATGTCTCCTCGGACAATAATGAGCTGTTATTCACCTGAAAATGCGCATCACACTGTCCCTGGGAACGTTTCCTGTACGAAAAATTATAAATTGTTTCATAATAATCATTTTGGTTTTTTGCTCTTCGCATTCCCTATATGCATTCTATACACTAACTAGTTTATGGCTACGGCAACAGAGTATTCAACAAAATAATGTTCGTAGCCATCTAAAAACACAGCCACTGATAAATTGCGTTTAATGAAAGAAAGAAAGTAATTTAATAAAAGTAATGTAGACAATTATTACAGAACATTTCATGTCCACGTTTGAAGCCACTGTTGCTTCGTTATTATTGGCTACGAATAGGGGTTGAAATCACCCACCAGAGAATACAACTCGGATAAGTTTTTACATCGTTGAAAGCCCCAGTTTTTACATCGAAGTAGGTGCACAATGATTTGTATGCGTCCATCTTTTATCGTCCATTTGAGGTGAATCTAGAGCGAGCGGGTAACTCCTACCCATACAACTTTAAGACTACCCCATAAAATGAGGAGTGGAAAACAAAGATAGTGAGGGTATCTGGGTTAAACTCGCTACATTTTATGTGTTGCTGTTGTTCATTATGTCGCAAGATGTATGTCTTGTTTCTTGAGTCTTTCATAGGTCAGAGGGCAACTAGATATTTAGCGAGGTGACTGGTGCGAGCACATAGGAGATTTTGGTCTGTTACAATCGATTTAAAATGGTTTCGATTAAAAATGTTCAAAATTAAATCAAAATATGTCATCCTATAGAGAATGTAATGTTCTTTATTACGAATGGTTTTTTATTCCAATAAATATTTCAATGGTGTCCAGCATCACATTACAAAAACTAATTAAGAATATCTGAAAAACGGAAATATTGATTGGAACAAAGAAACATTCATAAGAAAGAGCACTAAATTCTCTACAGAATGGCGTACTTTTATTAACATTTGAAAAACACATTTGGAAACAAGTTTTACAGAACGAAATCGGGAGTTCCGCAGGCTAGATGGAGATATACAGTCATATATACAGACATAGAAAAATAAATCAATAAGTATTTACTGTCAACTCACTCGATACACATTATAGTTATTATACCGATATATGTGAGTATGTTTCGTACAGTTCCAAAACTAAAATCAAAGCCTTAATTCATGTTTATCTGTTGCTTTTTGATGAACAGGGGACCGTGAATAGAGTATACAACTTTTTAGAAAGTGTCTAGATTGAATTTCCACTAGGTTTTCCGTCTCTTCTATATCCAGAATCATCGCCCTTCTTACTCAATCCCGTCCTTTGTAAATTATTCTCCCCTCGAAGCTAGAAAATAAAAATGCAATTTACTAAATCAACTTGTTAATTCGTCCTTGTTTAGTAATTCAAGATAAACACGGCAACAGTGTTGAGTGGATTCCAATAGACAACTAAGATGCTCCGAGTTTCCCTCCTCGGCGAAATTCTAGATAAACAATGGAATTCGTTTTGGTTTTCTTATCCCGCCAGTCTTTCCATTGTGTAGTTCCGACGATGGAAAATAAACTAACTTAATTCTAAGGAAAATTCAAATATACTTCTGTTCTTTTTATGTGAGAGTATTTTCTTTTCTCTTTTTTCACCGTGGCCGGGATTGAAAAGTTTTTCGAGTTGATACATTAATAAAACGCCGAGAATTTACAAGTTAATTGGGTTTTTAATAAAGGATTACTAATATGAAGAGATGGGAGGATTATCAAAAGATTTCTACGGAAGCTTCTTGGCTTGTTATTCTTACAAGATTTCTTCTTTCAATCTGAAAACGAATTTGAAATCAGCTTTCTATTTTCACTCACTTTTCAACGGATTTAAAATGAGATTACGATGTTACAGCTAGCGTATTCGGTGAAGCTCTCAATCAGTTTCATTGTGGTTGGATTTCTAAGACAAGTCGGTTGATATCTGAAGGTGGTTTGCCTGGGGGCGGTTTAAGCATCATATTTTAACAATGCCAGTACAGAACCAACCATCTATTCAAGTATATTGAGTTTTGTTTTTTGTGTGCATATACATTTTATTATGCCACGAGTAAATGAAACACATAGTTATATTTTAAATAGTCCCCTCAGCCATTAGCTTATCTTAGAATAATATTTCACGTTTCTTTAGAACTTCCTCTTAACGATTCTATATACTTGTTAAATTATTTTGGGTACATAAATGAACAATAATTTTCCATTTAACTTAGGCCTACTCGGTGTCAAACATTGTCATCAGGTTCATCAAATACCGTAGCAACAATAGCTATTCCTATTAAGGTTTCATTGTTACATGACTTTGATTTCGAGTGATGACTCAACACTATTAGCAACATCCACTAGCGAAAAGATGTGGCATTGAAATAATAGATTCATTTAGCTAAAGGGCCGGCACTTTCATTAAATAGAACATTTTTTTTAAATATCTAGTAACCTTTATATGATTATCATCGCGGCCCATAAAATCTTTAGATACAATGCAATGTCTACAAGATCTCCGCCTAGCGGTGGCTCGTCGAACTCGCAAGTCAACAATACACAGCAATAATAAATGTAAAATCAATGTTAATTGATGATCTTGTAAGCATAAATTATTTCAATACTAACGGTAATAATGTATGTGTTAAGCTCTTTGGTGGAGGGGCCGGGTTGGGTTTTTCCACTATTGAAAACTAAACTCTCTCTTAATCAAAGTTTACTATATTTATTATATGTATTAGTTATCTCTTACGTATGTAGAGATGCAATATTTTACTTTTCATTTTATGACCCCCCACACCCCTTGATTTGAAAACATCTGAAATCCAATCGACTATTTTTAAAATGATCCAGGTATCTATATTCTTGTTCCTCGCACGGCCCCCTAAATCGTTACAAAAAACAACGTAGAACAATCAAACATGAGCTGTCAAATGTTATATCAAGGTTCATTGATGGACACAAGGTCTTCATCTATTAACCTTGATTTTTCATTTGTAATAGGGAAGTCTCATCAAAAATAAATATTCCTCAAAGTACATAAAAATGGAAGATCATTATCTAAAAATACGGGCGGTATAATTTTTATATCTGAGAAGCGTATATTTCCAATTCTATTAGCATTTTAAGTTTGAAATTTGGAACTTTCCGTTCCGTAATTGAAAAACGGCTCTTGACGTCATATGTCATGTAAACAACTGCCTCCTTGAAGTATTCTTAATAATATCAACGATATTAAGTTGGACATTTTACAATATCTAGGATGCAGTGACTTTACAACAATGCCTTTTATACCACTGTTTTCTTCAGAAAATACATTTTGATACAGTATTTACCAAAACGTGTTTAAAATAATGCAATTATTTAACATATTGTTGTTAATTAATGTTGAAAAGTGTTCATTTACTAACTATAAATAAACGTTGGTTCAGTTAGAGTCTTATGAGAGCAATAATCTACTAAAGGGTGGGATTTCAGTACTATTTGTATGATATAAAATTATTGTTTACTGACATATGACGTCAGAACCTTGAAATCACGAGCAAGATGGCGCAGGTCCGTTTCTGAGCGTGTTTTGACAGCAATATCTTTGACTTGCTGTTAAAGCGATGTTAATGCACCTTTTGAGCCGAAACCAATTAGTTCCCGTTTATTTTAACTTGAGGTAACCAGTAAGCAAATAAAAAAAATGCGTGAGACTTCCCTATTGTTGTGTATTGTTGTTCTTGAAGATTTAGAGGACCGTGGGGAGAAACAAGAATAGATAACTGCCTGGATCATTTTTAAACTGGTCTATTTCATTATTGTTGTGGTTCATCATGATTCGGATGCTCGTGGCGATTATAAAAATAATGCAAGAGTCCTAGATCATTTCTTAAATGATCTATTTACGCTATTTATGAATTTGAACAAAATGGCGATAGCTTGAGCGCCTTCTAGTCTCCCGAATACGACGTGTTCGTCCGACTCGAAAAGACTGTGTTTATAAAGTAAACAGCCTCCAGCCACGATCGCTACTGATTCCCATTCGTCCCACTAAACAAATCTCGCTGATTTATTTTCATTAAGTTGGTATTATTTAATAATGTCTTTCCTGCTAATTTTCTCGTTTCTTCTCGCGTTAAAACAACAAGATGAAATCATGATGAAGCCTGTTTTTCTTTGGAAATTCTTGTTTTTCTTGATTTTCCTGTCAAAGTCAGTTAATCCGATTTAAATATGAAATCAGCTCGCTTGTAGCCCTCCCCCCTCCCCTCCCCTCTTCTAGGAAACAAGTCAGGCCCGTCTTATTCATTTCACAGATAACAACTTCAATACCCTAGCGGAGGTTCGCTAAACCACAAATGTTGTCATAATGGTCCCACTACAAACAATGCCTTTTATTTATGTACTTAATTGTGATGGAAAATATGATAAGTAGGTCTAATTTACACCAAACATATTGATATAATTCAATCATGTTTGTAATTAATTAAATCATAACAATTCATATAAGAAAAACACTGTAGGACTTACACAGTTAAATTTTTTCATTATTATTCAGCGTGACGTGATGTTGAATAACATCGACAAATTTTTAACTGTGTAACTCCTACAGTGTTTTTATTACATATTTTCCAGTTTACTGGAGTATTTTTTAAATATTCATATAATATTGATGCAATTATACCCATTATATCTCGAAGTCGCTTAATCCGATTTAAATATGAATCAGCAAATTTTACCCTATATCCAATTAATAACATTTTTGTAAGTGAGTTGTAAGTTGTGTCCGCTGTTTTAGGGCACACTTGTGTATGATGTCGGTTGTTGAATGACGATATGGCAACAGTGTTGACAGAGTGTTGATGTCGGTTGTTGGTTAACAATATGGCAACAGTGTTAACAAGGTGTTGGTTGACTGTTTACCTCCACGTTACGGCAACGTCCATCTCGATCTGTGACGTCATTGTCGAGGCTTCGTTTCGTTTGTTTCTCAGGCGAGCTTGTTTCTATTCTCGCGATATTATTTTCATTTTCCCATCTTGCGTCACTCGCTTTCAAAGCCTTTGATCTTATCCTAGCCAGACGGACTGCCCCCCCCCCCCCCCCCTCCCCCCACAAAGACACACAACCCTTGTGCACCTGGTGGTGCAAGTGATGACCCAAGGTCTACTTGATCTCCGCTTAGCGGAGGCTCGTCGAACTAACGAGTTAGAGCTTTAATTCAATGTTTAGCAGTTTTCTGAACTCGGAAGAACGTTTGTCCGTTATTATTTCAATACTAGCTGTAATAATGTATTTGTTAAGCTCTTTGGTGGAGGTGCCGGGTTGGTTTTTTCCACTATTCTAAACAGAAACTCTCTCTTAATCAAAGTTTACTATATTTATTATTAATCTCTTACGTATGTAGAGATGCAATATTTCAGTTTTCATTTTATGAACACATTTTTAAAGATTAAATGAAAATTTCACTCCATTATTATAGGGATACAAGATCTGATACATAACTGATTTTCTTCGATTCTTATATAGTGGTTTAATTTTGTGGAAGGGTATAGTTTCGGCATAGATATAAATGTTGTTTATAAATTATATCTATGGTTTCGGTTAGTGATATATATTGCATTTTTATTTTTATATATTTAATAGCGTTTTACTTTTACCACCTTAAAAAAAGCGTTTGTCCACGTGGCTATCGAATGAGAAACTTCCAATCGTCAAGTGTATGGAACTCACCACACGAAACACTTCTGATCAATAGAAAACGATCACCCATATCACCAGCCTTTGACTGTCTACTGTACAGTTGTTAATGTAGCTTGTGTTTCTCATTGTTTCCAGGCGGGCACGCCAGATAGCGCGCTGGGCGGCGGCGAGAGTATGGTGGCGCCATCTCCCTGCGATCCGCGGGACTACGACAGACTGAGATATATGCAAGTCAACGGTGGAGCTGTGCCAAACTTCGAGGAGACGATTCATAGGGTAAGTACTGTCAACCCATTGGTCCTTTACGTAGACGTATTTTACCCAAGTCTACTTTACGGATGCTTTCGTCACAGGCGAGGAACTCGTAGCCAATCAGCGATCGGTATTTGCGGGGGCTTGTCTCGGGCGGTTTGCTGGTTGGCTACGAGTTTCTCGCATGTGACGAAAGCATCTCTAAAGTAGTCTTGGGGCAACTATACCTGGAGAAGCGTGAAAACTATACGTTCTTCCATCGTATCATTAAAACAAAATTTAAGAGGGAAAACTACATCCAATACTATGATTACGTGGAATTGTTGTTTTTTAATCATATCTCAACCGTGCTATGTAAAGCATCTAAAAAATTGAAACCGGTCTCAATTTGGGTTCCAATGAACCAAATGAAGGACAATAATGATTGTATGATCAATAAAGTCCATTTCCTCTCCCCTTTTGGTAAACTTTGTATGAACTATGTATGCACATGTATTGTTAAAGCAGAAAAATAAATAATTATAACAATAATAAATGATGTTTAAAAACTTGGTTTATAATGTGGTATACTTGTGATTTTTTATTTATTTAATTTAATTTATAGAAAATAAGTATGAAATATAAAGTACAAACCCTCACCATTATGTTTTTATTTTGATTGTGTTTTGGCATTGCTTGTTATTTAAAAGTACTAAATGTTAAATAGTTGTAAACCGACCATTATTTACAAAATAACTTTGCGCAAATATATGAGACGGTGTAATATAGCAACCATGTAACACAGCTTAATGTGTGAAGTGAGCACTATGTTCTAAAATGTGATCACAGTCACGTGACAGATGTGACGTCACAGGCTCGATGTGTGACGTCGCGTTAAATATGTGACGCGCGCAGGAATTTAATAGTTTTCCGTGCGAGATTAACGCCGCGTTCACATAAATGACTAGTGACTATTGACTATTGACTATTGACTATTGATTATTGACTAAGCGAATTGAACCATAGGCGATACGTGCTGACGTTCACACAACTTTACTTTTGACTTTTGATTATTGACTATTGACTAACGAATTGAAAATATCTCGAAGTCATAGTTACAACCAATCAGAACGTTCGCGTTCAGCCAATGAATGTGGAGCAACGGAAGTCAATACCACTACTCAATTACTGTCAAGTGTATATTTGTTTTTGGCTATTTCCGGCGAATATTATGTATTTATTATTTTTATGAAGCTGTCAAACAATAAAATATTCTTATTTTGAAAACAAATCTTCAAAATAAACAAGAAACATACAAAACCTTCACAACTTGGTTGGCCATCATTAAACGTTTTAACTGGTGAGCAGTACTATCGCCATACCTCGTTTTCTTCATAATGTTGCAATTTTATTATTTTGACAGCTCGTTGTTTGTCAATCAGTTCGATTCATTTGTTCTAGGTGGCAGATCATACGTGTCAAAGAACTTAGTTGTGTAGTGTTCATATCTTTCTTTGGGTAGTCAATAATCACTAGTCAATAGTCAATAGTCAATAATCAATAGTCATTTATGTGAATGCGGCTTTACGGGAGATGTGGAATGTAATTCCCACAGCCACCGACTGTAATGGAGGCGGGTCATTGATTTACCCGCGACACATGGCTTCGTGTGGGCGCAACGAGGGCTATCGCGAGCCCCAAGTAGTGTGACGTCACTTAAGAGGGAAGACTACAGCCAAAACCCCGCGAAATTGCTGATTTAATAATATTTTACTTTAATGCCACAACACGTCTTCAAGTGAAAATAGTGCTGTATTAAAAGTTATAATAAAGGATGAACTGAATAACTGAAACTGAACACATAAACTGAATTGATCTAGGACCCTTAGATAGAATTAATCACGCCCCTCTAGATCTGCAATGACAATGCACAACAGTAAAAAATGCACCTTAACATAACATTTGAAAACTAGTTGTTATTGTTGAGCATTGTTGTCATTGATCTATCAAAGACCTTAAGATAGAAGTAATCACGACTCTCTAGACTAAATTTTGAAAATCAATTACAAATTAAAGTGAAAATACTAATATCCTTATAGTTACAATTTTACAAATTTTTTCTCACACAGCAATTTTAGTTTGTACGACCCCAAATTGAGGTCAGATTCTACTTTTTCTATGTGATATAGAGTTATGTAACCATAGCGATGAACTACTGATGGTGTTAGAGACATCTAATCTATAAGAACGTGGGTTCTTTTTTCAAAACCGTCGTCTGACTGAAAATTGTTTACCATTTCCCTCAGTCATCATACAATGCAACCGGACGGTATGAAAATTAACAAGTTTATTCTTTATATTCACGTGACGTCACTGACATTGTTGGCGGCCATATTCCCGTATACATGAGGTATAGACCATATTAAAAATTATCCAGGTATCTATTCTTGTTCCTCGCACGGCCCCCTAAATCGTTACAAAAAAACAACGTAGAACAATCAAACATGAGCTGTCAAAAAATGTTATATCAAGGTTCATTGATGGACACAAGATCTTCATCTATTAACCTTGATTTCACATTTTTAATTGTTGTGTATTTTTGTTCTTGAAGATTTAATACCCCGGTAATATAGAAGCTGAAATAGGCTTGACCCGGAATTAATTGGTACAGAATTTTTTTTTATCAGAAGTTGTTTGCTATATACACCTACATATGCCGAAGAAAGTTTACCGTCGTCCGACCCCCCTAATTAACATTATTAATTAAATTGCTAAAATTAATTAATGCTTATATAATCGTTATCTTCAAAGATTTTTCTAATATTGTATATTTAATACATTAAGTAAGAACTTCTGTAATAAGAACAACATTGAAAACCTGTATAAAGATATTTCTGCAAGCATTAATTAATTAATATCAATATAATAACATTTTTAATAAAATGGTTCCCGTGTATAATTGGTACAATGGAATATATTGTTGATAGTTGTAAATACATGAGTAATAACATATGAAACTACTGTAGAAAGTTTACCGAAATAAAAGCAATATTCGTATGATAAATCAGCATAATTAATTAATACATTAATTACCGATTGTTTAAAAGGAATACATATTTGAATGTATGCATTATGGGTATCAAAAGAAAGCTGCCGATACGTAGACTTTAATGTCGGTATCTCCGGGTGAAGTAAAACAAAAAAAACTACATTTTTCTTTTGGGGGGGGGGGGGGGGGGGATGCAGGTATTTCGTCAAACGTATCAAATAAAAGCTAATACTTTGCTTTTAGGAAAAGAACAGGACGATTAAAAAAATGTACCCTAGTGCTTGGCTTATATATTGGGAAGGAGGGAGGTTGGGGGTGGCGGCGGGGGGGTAAATAAAATAGAAAAGGCGCTTTCGCAGCGCTGTACTGGTACTTATTTGAATACCAGAGCTTACTTACTTTTTATGTATAAACATCAAATTCTAGCAATAACTAACTTGTTTCGTATTTTTTAAAATACAAGACATAAATAACATTTCAAAATATACTCAAATAGACCCGATGTGAAATAAACTCAAATTTAGCTAAACGAACAAGTATCACTGACACACTTCCACAACAGAATAGTAATTTCACTACCTTTAGATTATTTTACTATTTGAGTGTTCCAAGGCATAGATCAAAATTCTTCTCTTGTGCATACTGTTTGGAATATAAAGCCCCAACCGCAATTGTCGGTATCGGGATTGCAATCGCAATTAAGAAATCACAGAAGAGTTAACCTACATGGTTCTTATGGCGCTGTTCACAATACAATCTTAATGTCGTAATGATTTAGCATCAGAAAATGTACGGTAACGATCCATCCCGACCCCGATTATGAACACGAATATGAATATGAATACGAGAATATGGAATATGAAAAAATAAATAACAATTGCTTTGTATTTTATGGAGGGATTGACTGCATCGTTTATACTTTGGTCTAGAGACAAATCTTATGAAGAGCTGCTATGCAATATGCATGCTTAGTACATCAGAAGCAAATACTATAATACCACTGTAGTAGTTGATGGTTACTATAATGGGCTATCAACAATAGCAAAATAAAAAAAAATACATTTTAAACGGAGTGGCATGGTAATAAACGCACTACAATCCAGTTGAGCCAAACATGACTGTTAGCTTGTTGATTTTGCTTGAGCAGCAAACAAAAGTTTCTCACCAAACCAACCCAATCTAGTGGCCATATTTTTGGTATGTAATTAACAAATCAAGATTCACTAAGCTTCCTACATCGGGTCAAGACAAGACAATAACCTATCGTAACAGTACTTCAAGCACAAGATGATGCCGCACATAGAGTCAGCTAACCATGAGAATTCTACCCTCATTGCATGGTGGATCACTGCAAAGTGAATCTTGGTAGACAGGTCTAGAATAATGTATCGGATTATATTATTGGCGGTGTTTAAAGACGTACTCAACCCCTTAGGTCATATGACGTCTTCCGAATCAGGTCCATCTACAGCGCGAGGTCGTCAATCGTCATAAAGGGAGTTCAGCAAGGGAGGGCAGGGACAAGTGGGAGAATAAATCATCAGTGGGATGGTGGAGGTGGAGGAATATCACTGGGTCTCCTTTCGTCACCTCTTCCGACCAGCAGGGTCACTCTGGGCTTACTCTAACCCAGGCCGTGACGGGTCTTTTGTATCGGAGTAATCGAACCTCATATCTATAAAGTCACATCAATTAAATTGGGTAAACATTAAAATTGAGTTTACAAGGCGCTCTTTTACTTAACCCCCCCCCCCCCCCCCCCTCTACAATATATTAACCAAGTACTAGGGTACATTTTCTTTAATCGCCCTGTTGAAGTACTTTTTCTAAAAACGACGTATTAATATCTTTCGATTGGTACGTTTAACGAAACATCTGCATTTCCCCCCCCCCCCCCCCTAGGATTTTTTTTTTTTACTTCGCCTAGAGATACCGATATTTAAACCAACGTATCGGCAGCTTTCTTTTGATACCCATGATGCATATATTCAAATATGTATTCCTTTTAAACATCGGTAATTAATGTATGATTAATTATGCTGATTCATCATACGAATATTACTTTTATTTCGGTAAACTTTCTACAGTAGTTTCATATGTTACTACTTAAGTATTTACAACTATTAACCATATATTTCATTATACGAATTATACACGGGAACCATTTTATTAAAAATGTTATTATATTGATATTAATTCATTAATGCTTGCCGAAATATCTATACAAAGTTTCCAATGTTCTTCTAATAACAAAAGGCTTTACTTAATGTATTTTAATATACAATATCAAAAAAATCTTTGAAGATAACGATTATATAAGCATTAATTAATTTTAGCAATTTAATTAATAATGTTAATTAGGGGGGTCGGACGACGGTAAACTTTCTTCGGCATATGTAGGTATATATAGCAAACAACTTCTGATAAAAAAAAATTCTGTACCAATTAATTCCGGGTAAAATTGCTATATGACCGGGGTATAAAGGACCTTGGGGAGAAACAAG
Organism: Isoperla grammatica; assembly: GCA_945910005.1. NCBI lineage: Eukaryota > Metazoa > Arthropoda > Insecta > Plecoptera > Perlodidae > Isoperla > Isoperla grammatica. Next base: position 7,336,911 of record OX246750.1, read on the forward strand.
AATAGATACCTGGATCATTTTTAAAATGGTATATTGCAGTTCCTTCACATAGCTGCCGCCATCCCGTACACGAAGTCATTGTTGTAGACAAACAAATGACTGTATTGCATACCAAGAATAATATATATCTATCCTATGTACATTCCTTCTCATCATTCTAAACCCTTAATTCATCAAGATAGCACATCAAGTAATGAAATGTATCTTTTACGAGCACTGGCAATAAAATATTTCGTTTTATTTATTTCGGTTGTTGTTTTGTTTGTTTCAGCTAAAAGTTCAGGAGGTGCTGAAGAAAAGGGAGCGGTTTCACAAGGAACATGAAGAGGTATGACTGTTATAATCATCTGTTATACACTGACTGTTATACTCTTGTTACATGTTGGAGTGCGGCATTTATTACTGTTAACCCGTCCGTATAGAAGGTTGAGATTTACTTCGGCTAAAAGTGCAAAGCGGGTATACGAGCTCGAGCTTTGTTCTTGTTAAAACCGACAAGGAAAACTGTTAAAAGTCAAGGCAAAAATGAAGCAAATCTAGGGTAGAAAACATATGTACCCATATATGAGATACGAAATTTATTTCTATATAACTTATATGAGTTTGACATTTATTGCTGTTCAAAGTTGGAGTCGGATTATAATAACTATTATTTGTTGTTAAACGACGTACTCGACAATTATGGTCATGTGAGTCGGGGGTGTTTGGAGGAAAGGGACAAGTAAAGGGGAGGAAAGGGTAAGAGGGAGGACGTGGACTGCCTTCCGTCTGGCTTCTCCACCAAGACCCTACCAGAAGCATACGCTTCCGTCAGCATAGCTCTCGGGATCAACAAAGTACACAAACCTGCCCACCACGATAAGGTAGCATTCCTGAGCAGGTTTCCACAGCAAAGAACTTACGACCAAACTCGAAGCGTGTTTATAACGAAGATATCTTTACTAAAGTCGTTCCACAGCAACATTGTGCATGCTGACTTCATACGAGTGAGGCATTGGCCAGTATTTCAATAAGCCGCCCGCTGATTGGCTCCGACTCGCTCATCTATGACGTCAGCATTCACAAGCTTGCAGTGGAACCACTTTACCTTTAAATAATTAAATAAAAAAATAAATTCACATTAAGAGTCTACCCACTCAGTAACGAAACTGATTTGCAGTGGGGGGTTTTAATTTAAAGCGACTAAACCAACCCTGTAGGCTCCGAACACCATCGACGAGTGAGCGATAACCAATCAAAGATCTATATTTCGAATATGATACATAAATCAGTAATTGGACAGTGCAAACGCCTGCGGACAAATGTCAGAATCAACAAGGCCGATTCAGAACAACTTTGAATTTATTGAGTGCTTCGTTGCTAGGACGGCTCCAAAGTCACCGTTTACTTATTCCTAAGACCAGATGTAATGGAACTGAATCCAAAAAACTTCTACCTGAACTTTGACTTACATGCCAGCGAGTGTACTTATACCTGGAAGATATAGAGGTGTATCAATCATATCGTAAGAGATTCTTTGTCGACGCCATCTTGTGACGTCAGAAGTCGTTAGGTCGGTGATGGAGGGCGCGTTTAGTAGAGTGTCCCTTGGAGGCCATCAGACCCCCTCCCCTCTCCCCCCCTCTTGACCGCCTCGAGCGGGGGCGTCGCATGGGATCGGTTCCCGCCGCAGGCATTCCTGACTCAAAATGTCAGGCGGCAGAAAATCTAGGATTTCTTCGCGAGTCCACTCTGGTGGTATACTGGTGACGCCGTAAGAAGCGAGGTGTCCCCTAAAATTCTGAGAAGAGACGGTCGCTCCACACGGTTTATTTCAACGGTATTCACCGCGGGGTTTCCCGATACCTGTAGTGTTATTTTCCACGGCATTGACTGCACCGACCGTGAATGGAATGCGACTCCACCACGCCTCACAACAGGCGACGATATTATCTCTACTACAATTCTTTAGGCAAGAGAACGGGATGCAACTAGAGTTAGGTTGGTAGATGTCACACGCGTCACTTCCCTATTACATAATCCGTGACGACAACACCTTGCAAGTTAATTTGACGCGACTATAGTTTATGTAAGGTGGATGAAGAGGATATAAGAAAAAATGGTTGTTGGCATAGTAGCACGTTTTGGGGGATAGGTATTCGAGATTCAAACCATAGAGGACTCAAAACTAACAGAATAGATAGCGTTGCTAAGCAACCTCTTTTCAGCGCCATTGATGATTTAACAATAGAACAACAATGAACAATTGACGGCTAAACCACTCCTCTAAGAAGTTTATTTTCTTGCCACCAGAATGCATCTATCTATTTTGAGTGCTCTAGATGTTTTAAATCTAGAGGGTCGTGGTGACTGTTACCCGCAAAGAGGGCTCTCGTTCATATCTTAAGCCACTCAATTTCTCACTCGTCGATCTTACTTTTGCTCTTTTTTCGTATCTGTTCTCATTCTCATTCATATAGGTCCTCTTTCCTACCTAAACGCCCCCCCCCCCCCCCCTCCCATATACCTGCAGCCTCATTTCCTCTTATGACGATCCCGGCGATGGGTGACGGACCTGATTCGACCGACGTCATATGACCTAGCTGTCGAGAACGTCATAAAATAAATAATAACAAAATGATAGGCCTAGGCCTATCATTTTCTTAGGCGTACATATGTACGCCTCTGAGTGGGTTGTAACTCTGGTAGCCCACACGGACTTCTAAACAATTTGGTTTAGGAACTTATACAACAATTGAGGCCTAGATAATATATGTATATAGTTTTCTGTGTATAGGTCAAGGAACAATTTATTATTATTATTATTATTATTATTATTATTATTTATTTTTCTGTTCAACATTATTTACATAGATGTGGTACAGAAAGGGGACAAGAAACGAGCCACAGCGGCCCATACAGTAATGTCTTGTCCCCTGGCCTTAATTCTAGGTTCTGATGGATAGCGATGATGATTGAAATTAACGGTGATGCGCAAAAGTATGTAATGATTCCCTATTCTTATGATCTAACGAAGCGACGAAGGTCCATTCCGTATTCCTAGCGTTGTCCTTGTTTTCATAGCGGTTTGTCATACTGATGGATTTGTACCCTAGCTTATCGTTGCTCTAATGCTACAGCTAATAGTTTCGAGTCGAATCTCCGCCCGAGGGACTTCGGCAGTTTCCGGAGGGACTCGGTTTTACGACCGACCGACGACGTTCAGAGCTCTCTGGCGATTGGAAACGCAAACATAACATGGCGCACATTGTTATCGCGCGCGCGTTTTTATTGCGAGTGCAAAGACGCAATCGGAAACACTTCGGTGGTCGGTTTCACGACTCGCCGGCCGCCCTCAATCTTCTTCTTCTTCTCGTCCTGGAGGGTTTCGACGTTTCGTACTGGCTGAATGTCGGTGAATCAACCCGAGCCACGCGGGAGTGTGTATTATGTTTGGCCGCACTTGGCTAAGCACATTGGTTGAGGCTAGTCGAACTTTCAACCTAGGTCGTCGCATCCATTTCCACAATGTAAAGTATAAATATATCATGTTATTAAAATGGTAGAAGCATTCAGAAAAATAAATTAATTTGAACCGTCGAAATCTAGTTTGGCTTTAAAGTGGCAAAACACATAACTGTAATATTCTTGCATTCTATGTACATTTTTCCATTATAAAGTTGTATAATATTTAAACAGTACTATTTCGTGTACAGTGGGTCTGTGGTTTAGTTGAGAACAAGAACATCAGTCAATCTTTCGTCGATTTTGGCATTTCACAAATGTTGTACACCCCCACTACCTGGCTAGCTCACGAAATCCCTGAGTTCATTACCAGAAGCCATAACAGAAGTTCAACCATGCGTACATTTCTTCGAAACCCAACATCTTTTCAAATAATAGGGGTCCACACAACAAACAAACGATTACATTAGATTACTTTTTGACAGTTCGGACCAACAATTTCAAGGAAACTGGGTTCGCACTCGGGCTGTACAAACAACTTATAATAAATGCAGTGAAAAAATGGCTCGTGGCGTTCTCAGCTTTGCCGCGGACAAAGTTTTGTCGAACTCCCAATCTAGGGCGTCTCATCCATTTCCACAATGTAAAATATATCATGTTATTAAAATGGCAGAATCATTCAGAAAAACAAATTAATTTGAACCGTCAATATCTAGTTTGGCTCAAAAGTGGCAAAACACATAACTGAAATATTCTTGCATTCTATCTAAATTTTTCCATTATAAAGTTGTATAATACTAAACCAGTAGTATTTCGTGTAGTAGGCAAGAGACTAGCGATTTTCGTGCCCATGAGAAGGTTATATACGTAGAGGTTTAACAAACCTCAGCCAGGGGATTTGACTGACCTTCTATAGCGTTGATTTCGAATAAGGGGGCTGTGACGACAGAGGCCGAACAGTTTCGTTGTTGAGTCCGTATGACAGCAGCGCTGCGAGCGTTCCTGTTCACACAAATGTCAGTATGCCCTTCACTTGACGCATGCAATAATGATGTCGTGTAAATACAGATGGCTGTGTGATGGCTTAACCTTACTTGCGCGCGAAGAGTGTGGTAGACTGTGTTATTCCATCAACTATTGTACTAGGTTTCACTTGTTTTTTGGATTCTTCAGCTGATTTTTATTTTAATTACGTAACGCTCAATAATAATTACATTTTGAGTGCTGAAGTATGTCAATAATAAAAATTACTGTAAATAGTGTATTAGGCATAAGAGATTTGGAGCACTTAACTGAAGCTCAGCTAGATATAATAGGCAAACTGAACGTCATCGCTCACAGCGCACTCTACCTGTCATTCTGAAACAAAACAATGTGCAGTGACTATATTGTTGCTTTGTGTGTATGAGATGCAACGCCCGCCTGTAACAGTGTTGTCGGCGATATCTCTCCCTGTTTATGTGGCTGTGCACTCAACTCACAGCCTTGTGCGGCTCTCGAGTCCCCGCGCGCCAATAATCATAAACCACGCGGCTATAGAAGGCGGTGATCACCGTAGGTAGCGCAGTCACCGCCTGTGATGTGTGGCGGTGCTTCGTGTGCGCTTAAGACTGAGGGGGCTGTGGCATCAATATGTAGGTCGGATCATGGACTTATAATAGTAACTGCGTATGGTCGGATAATCAGTTGGTAGACAGCTCCATTGTTGTATCTTTCTTTGATTGGCGCGTACTCAATGTTTTTTTTTACTTTTTAATTATGTAATTTTCTCGTTGTTGTTTTGGTATACTTGCTTATGTATGATGTTTTATGTTTTATTGTAACTATTATTTCTGACTACTGTCTCCTGTGTGTATTATTGTATTGTATTATGTTTGCACTAGTTGGATTTTGATATCCTGCTTGCAAATTAAGACATTATTATTATTATTATTACTATTATTATTATTATTATTATCATTATTATTATTATTATTATTATTAATCTTAATCGTTCTCGGCGGAAATGATTATGATTTTGGTCCGAAATTGTTTCGGTAGAGTTACAGAATGGTCGTTGGAGTATAGGCACCGTGTGTTAGTGCATACAGCGCTATATATGGCCAAATTTAACAACTTATTGGTGAAGATTTCATTCCGCGGTTGAAAATAGTGCTGGATATTATTGTGAAATATCTTGTTTTTTGTTTTGCCGTTTTAGCGCTTCATTCGTTTTCACTAGCGCCCTCAGTAGCCAAACTCTTTGCCTGAAGACCGTAGTGTCCCCAGACCTGGCGACAGTGGCGCTGTACTAACGTAACGCGGTTTCAGCGGGAACTAAAAGCTCCCCAAGCGACCGTGCATTATCATTACCAAGATAGAAATAACAATTAATACAAACGAGGTAAACAAAATGTGGCGCCTCTGTTATTGCGAGCGACCGCGCGGGGGTAAAAAAAACTTTTCTGATTATGTCTCGTTGAATGTCTGTCTGTCTGTCTGTCTGTTTGTACGGCGTTATTTGTAATTATGTTCGTGTTTGTTACAACCGCAGCTCAGTCGTTTGCGGGGCTGTGATACGACGCGAGAAGCAGAATCTACAACGTTGTAATAACTGCGAGATAGAACTCGTGACGTCATAGTCCAAAGAGCTTAGTAGTCTCACTAGAAAAACCGCGCTAAATACGCGTTTGTTTTTATGGCGTTTTCTATTGGCTGCACTGGACCGAACTGAGTGCGCCTTTTACTATTAGAAAAACAATACACAATAATTAGAATAACAATACACAACAATACACAACAATTATAACAACAAAACACAACAATTAGAATAACAATACACAACAATTAGAACAACAATACACAACAATACACCGGTACGCACTGAGTGCAGCCCATTGGAAAACGCTCTTGAGAAGGATACACAATATTGAAAGAGTGATAAATGCCCGAATTGTTTTTTTTTTTAAGAACTAGAAAGGATTGAAATCATTAAACATACGTGTATCGCCAACGGTTACTTAGTAATTAGCTGTAATAATTTTACATTACCAATTACAACCGTAATGATAAAAAATAGTTGTAGTTTTTTTAAAACTACATTTTGCTTTATTCGTGTTTTAGAAAGTTGCATTCAAAATGTAGAATCAACGTTTATTATTTAAGGACGTGCAGACATAACCTGAACTGTTCCCACTACCTACAACGTCTGGATAACTATAAAAACAAAACTCTTCATTGTGTGCAGTATAAATGCTTGGCGATGTCTTGCGTAGCCGCTAACATTTGCAAGAAGTGACCTCTTAACCACAGGACCAACGCGTCATAAGAGGTATTATACCTTCTCCCCTGTAACCAACGCGTCATAAGAGGTATATATACCCCCGCTCGTAAGCTTATAGTTATGATACTCTTAAGTAAAGACTCGGCCCGTAAAACCGAGACACGACAAATAAGGGTTTTTACGCGACGCCCGTTTTTACAGGCGTCGAAACTACATCGCCGATTTCCAGTTCGCGCGGCAGCGGAAAACTTTCGTTTTTTTTTTTGTTTTTTTCTCGTAAGATGGCGCTACTGTAATAAAAGTATACGAAAACTTTTCTCTCGCAGCAACTGTTGCTGGCCCTAACTCGTCGGCAGTGTGTGGGGTGGGAGGGGGGGAGGGGGGGCAGGGGGGAGGGGAAGACGTTATTTCCTCCCGGTGAACGTTGCTGAATTCTGAAATAATCACTGTTTTATTTTAATATGTACTAAACAAATCTGTCCTGGTAATTTTTTAAGGTTCTCGTGCATACTGGTGTCAAATGAGCAACAATTTGATGCTTGCATTCCAATCTGGCGCCATTGTTGAAGTAGTTCAACTAGCTTATGCCGGAGGAAGCGTATGCTTCTGGTAGGGCCACCCCAGTCGGACAGGTCGAGGAGGAGAAGTCAGACGAATGGCAGTCCACGTCCTCCCTTTCCCCTTTCCTCTTCTTTATGTCCTAGTTGCTCCTTTTTCTCCAAACACCCCCCGACGTCTTGTGATCACAGCTGTCCAGTACGTCGTTAAACAACAACAAATAATGAGACTCAATATCACCATTCACAGTTACTGGAATCAATCAATAATGTGGGCAGGGTAGTCGGAGCGCGTGGTCAGGGGAATGCTGGGTATTTGCCTGAGATCAAACGAAACCGCGTAATTTCCAATTTGGTTCTCGATCGAAGCAAGGGTTTGGGTATCCGGCAACCCCGCAAGCACGGCCTTGTAAATGTTGGATTCTAGGAACGAAATGACGCACGCCCTTCAAGCTTGAAGGTCTTGTTCGTGGGTTTATTCCTTCTTCGAACGCAGTAGGTATAGGGTTCAATTCCCGGCTTGGACTGGGTTATTTTAATTGATAATTGACTGGAAATCTATCACGTGACTGTGGTGTAGAGCTTAGAGCCGTCATAGCGAAAATAAAACAATTCCATAGCAACAAATCCTGTACTTAACTTTACAGTTGACAGCTGTTGCGTCTGCATATCGCTTATACTCGTAACCTACCCCTAGGGGCACCCGATGTTGCTAATCGTTTGTTTTCTATATGGGAAATAACATCTATACTATAACCTGGAATCAACGGGCACCCCTACGAGTAGGGGTCGACTATGAATACGGGCCTTAGTATCCCACACTGAAATGTGTTCCTGTAACTGAGTGGGTAGATTTTAAATACAAATTTGTTCATTTTTAATCTATTTATATATAATATATACCTTCATTATCTGTACAATACACTTCTTCATTATCAGGATCAATATTTTCTGAGCTCAAAAGAATGTGGTACGATTAATTTAATTTACTTTTTCGCTTAAACCCTCATAAAAGAAATGATAACACAAAAACACAAAACAAGCTCTTCTACTTTATGAATTTCCCAGTATTTAGCATTTCCGTAATTTCTTCAATATCCCCCCTCGGTGTTCATGATGCCCCCGCAAAGCAAAGCCCTAATCCCCCCCAACCCCCTCATTAATTAAACCAAATTCATTTCCAAAAAGAAAGGCGCGAAACACACCCGGAAGTCGGTGGTTTGAATCGCAAATGAAAAGTAACGAAATAAAATATGAAGTGTGGCTTTTGGGTTGCGGGGGGAAGGGCTATACTATACTGCAGCATCTTTACGGCCGGCTAGGGGGTTGGTTGCGGCTGAGGGGGGAGCGGAAGGGGGGGGGGGTGTAAAACAAAAGAAGACGGGTGCGGCCTCGGGGGTGCGATAAAAAAAGGTGACACTAAAACTTTTGCAGTTAAAACCGGAGAAACGAAGAAATGCTCTCTCACACACACGACCGCCCCTCGTTCGTTTACTCCACACTACGACCATCGGTGTGTTCGTTTACTCGCCCTTTCGATGGCGCCAATGTTATAACCGCGCGAAATCATCGTTTTTATTCATATCTCAAAAACACCACTCGGAAAAGTTAGGTGAGAACACGAACGACGCGTTAGCTTGCAAGGTACTGTCGTCACGGATTTTGTAATAGTTAAGTGACGCGTGTCATAACTACCAACCTAAATCTAGTAGCATCCCGTTCTCCTGCCTCAGGTATTGTAGTGATGATATCAAGCGCCTGTTGTCAGACGTGGTGGGGTTGCATTTCATTTACGGTTGGTGCAGTGGACAATAACAATGCAGCTATCGGACAATCTCGATGAATACCGTTGAAATAGACCGTGTGGAGCGACCGTCTCTTCTCAGAATTTTAGGGGACACTTTGCTTCTTACGGCGTCGCCAGTATACCATGTGGTTTCCTAATAAAGATCCGTCGCGTTAACTTCCAAGGTGGTGTCGTCGTGGATTATACTATTGTAATAGTGAAGTAACGTATGTGACAACTACCAACCTAAATCTAGTTACATCTCGTTCTCATGCCTCTGGTATTGTAGTGATACTATAGTCATCGTACAACATCTTCGGTAATGCTTCCGTCACGGGTGGGTGAGCGGCAGCCAACTAGCGGCCGTGGCTAATTCAGATACCTGCTCGAGTTGGCCGAGACCGTAAACACGTCATTGATTGATGACGAAAGCATTACCGAAGTTGTTGTAAGAGGACTTTATCAGCGCATCTCTTACCAGGCGTTGTCAAGGCTCATTCCAAGCGAGGTTGGTGCACAAGATGCAGTGGACAGTAACAAGCAGTTAGCGGGAAAACTCAAGGTGAATTCCGTTGACCGTCTCTTCCGAGAATTTTACAGATCACATTGCTTGTTATCGCGACTGAACTTTATGAGTCCATAATCTGTTCTGTGTTCTTATTTCGTGGTGGGCAGGTTTGTGGGCTTTGGTGATCCGAGAGCTATGCCGGCGGAAGCGTATGCTTCTGGTAGGACCACCCTAGCCGGACAGGTCGAGGTGGAGAAGCCAGACGAAAGACAGTCCACGTTCTCCCCTCTACGTCCTACTTGTCCCTTCCCTCCAAACATCCCCCAACGTAATATGATCATAGTTGTCGAGTACGTCGTTAAACAAGTCCGTCTGTATAATAATATTGTGACGACCTCTCTGTTTCAGATACTTAGGGACATCCGACATGGCCTCATGCAGATGGACAGAGAAGGCGGTGGGCGGCTGCACTCGGGTAGGTAACAACAACAACAACAACAACCACGGCCTGCTGGTTGGGCCAATCAGCGAATAGACTGCTTGTATAGAGTGCAATTATCCTTTTTCAGAATTGATCCAGGACCCTTAGATAGAGGAATTCACGGTTCTCTAGAATAGATCTTCAATGGCAGCAATGCACAACAGTGAAAAATGCACCTTAACATAACATTTGAAAACTAGTTGTTATTGTTGAGCGTTGTTGTCATTGATCCATCAAGAACCCTTAGATAGAAGTAATCACGGCCCTCTAGATCAATTCTGAGAATCATCTATTTAAACTACTCCCAACGTAAGAATAGGGCACTAGCAACACCGAAAGACAACAATGGAACAAATGAATTGAACTGATGGACAAACAATCAGCTGTCAAAATAATAAAATTGCAACCATACAAATAAAACAAGTGTAGCAATAGTAACTGCTCGTCACTTAAAACTTTTAATGATGGACAACGACTAAGTGACAGTTTTGTAAGTGTATTTGTTTGTTTTTTGTTTTGTTTTCCAAAATCAGAAGAAATTATTTTTTGACAGCTTGTCGTTTGTCCATCGATTCAATTAATTTGTTTCATTGTTGTGTTTTGGTGTTGCTAGTAGCCTATTAGATGGTAAGAAACATAGAAGTAGAAAATTAAGTCTGTACCACTGGACCCGGCTATTTCGGAACTATGAGAATACTTGTATGTCGGGGTAACTTTAGTACCAACCTATCAAACATTCAACCTGCGTCACTCAGCCCTTGTCATTCAACCTACGTCACTGAGCCCTTGTCGGTCGGTATCTCCGATCTCTATGCATTTTATAACATGTTCTAGCGGGGCTTCTTATCTTGTTATTAATCTCTGGGTCGAGCTGTCAAAGAGTTTGTTTAGTTTGCTTGCGGAGATATTCCTATCGACGCTCCCTGGCTTTAGCGACGACAATCTGTACTCCCCACATCATCTTTCAACTCCCACGTCTGTGTTATGTAGCCAAGGCCGCAGGAGTAGAAGTTGTTACAGATTGAATGCCGCCATTATGTTGGCAAAAGAGGGAGCTTTTATAGAATATAGAACAATAGGGAACGAGCCTTGTTTCAATATCAATACTAGTACGTAAAATAGAAAGATATTTATCTAGAAACCCCTGAAACATTATATATTTTCTAAAATGCATAAGTTTAATTTCTATTGAGAAAGTTTTACGTTTTTTCTATCCCGGTTGAAAGAGCACAAGACTTAATTCCAAAAATAGCCGTGTGGTCGTTTATTGTTTCGGACTAACATTGAACGACGAAGTTATGCAGTAGATAAAATGTCTGTGTAGACCAAACAGTCAAGTAGACGAAATGTCATTAAACCAAGTGTCTATGCACCTAAAAAACTAGGAGGCTTCAAGTGAAAAATACTGATTGTAAGTATAAAAAAATTTAGAAACACGATTTTTATAAATAATTCATTTGATTTATAAATCAATTCCGCCGTGTTTCAGACGACACGTACATGTACGATGAGGATGCGAGGTGTGCCGGCCTAGCGCACTGGTACGACGAGCCTCCCTTCGAGAGCGACCCTGAAGACTTCCTGATGGATGTTAACGGGGGGACGCAACAGGTGCCCGCCGCCCACTATAGGAACAACAGGTACGTAGCGCACCCCTGCCCGTTCTGACACGCTCCATTTTTACGAGTAGTGGATTCAAGATATTGCTGACAAACGTATTTTAATGTCCAGTTAAAATCTACTTTTCAGTTAAATTGTTTTCACCATGATAACGGCCAATAGAAATACACCAAACTGGGCTTACCTGACAGTTAAATTTACTTAACACTTTAACTGGACATTGAAATTACACGTTGCATGGACTAAACACTGCATTTATAAAATCAAAGTATTAAAGTAGAAAATTTAATTTAATTTAATTTAATTTAATTTAATGTTCTAATTTTAAGTAGACATTTTAATTTGATAAATTAACAGTGTTGTCTAATAATTAATAATAAAGTAGGGCTGCCCAACGATAGAAAAAATCATATCGATATCGCGGGAAGGAATATCGATATCGCGTCGCGATATCGAAGTTTTCAAGTGGACGTATCGATATCGGTGATATCGCCACATAAAAACTTTTCTCGTTTGTTTTTAGGATTTACAGGCCAGCTAGAGGTCATTCTTTAAACAATATTACGTAAAGTAATATTTTAGTTTTGAAATGTCTTACAATGTGTGTCAATTTGTTTGTTGTACTATTCAAATTGTAAAATATCCACACAAAACAGCGACAGTGTGGTTGCCGTGACGTGATACGTAATCGGTTTTTTGTATAAATTAGCTTATAAGGCACAAGTTCGATATCGCGATATGTACGATATATATATTCTATATCGATATCGAATTATTTATCTATTATCGATATTGTATCGAATTATCGATATCGTTGGGCAGCCCTATAATAAAGTAATAATGATATCATGATAACTTGTTCAAATAGATAAATAAAACGTCAGTTTGCATTGTTTTAACACAGCAACTGTATCTCAACCATTATTATGTAATTAATATAACGTTATTAATTTCATTTTCGTCACCACCCGAAGCAAATTTCTTTTGGAAACAGGTGTATGTTAATTTATTACAATTAATCCTTATGATCTCTTCATGCACTCCATGTCAATATAGCTGAATTTAGCTTTAAAAAATCGATCATCATATTTTATATTATATAATATTATGTTTTTATTTATATATTTGTTTTATAATTTTGTTTATTTTATTTTTTTATTTTTTAAAATTTATTTATATTTTGATTTATTTATTCCCTCATTCATTTATGTGTCTATTTATTAATCATGTGCCGCTGCTTGCAGGGTCTGCTTCACGCTGAACCTACGGCCCGAGCCTCGCGGGGAAGGCGTCATCTCTCTCCGCTCCGCGGGGGACATATCTCTACCGCGGGGGGACTCCTGTCCCAACGGGGGCCCCTCCTGTCTGGCGGGACAACAACGGGGGTCGGCGAGACGGGGGCTGTTGACCATCGTGGACCCCGGACACTCGAGGAACAGAGAGAGTGGCGACTACGCGGGATCGGATGTTCACAGCATCAGTGAGTACAGTCTAATGTCACCGTAAAAAAAATTTTTTTAAGTAACACTTAAACTTTTAAATTACAAGTGAAAAAATAAATTTTTAAATTTTTAAAATTAATAGTCGTACTTTAAAAACTAGGCTAGATCAACGTTTTTAAGAATGCCACACTATGTTGAAATACTGATAAATTAAACTAGCAAGGTGTGGTTTTATAAAAACTCGATTAAATAATTGTTTCTTTAGAACTTGACTTCAAATTTATCGATAGTGTAACATGGTCTCGAAGCATAAATTATAATAAATGGTATAAAATATTGCCCACTGAATATCAGTTCTTGTAACTGAGTGGGTAGAATATAAATACAAAATGTATTTATTTATTCATTCATTCATTCATTCATTCATTCATTCATTCATTCATTCATTCATTCATTCATTCATTTCTTTATTAATTAATTAATTAATTCATTCATTCATTCATTTATTCATTCATTCATACATTCATTCATTCATTCATTTGTCATTCATTCATTCATTCATTCATTCATTCATTCATTCATACATTCATTTATTCATTCATTCATTCATACATTCATTTATTCCTTTATTTATTTTTTTCTTTCATTTGTAACAAACTAACAATAATAATATGTGTGTTCTGTTCTGCCGCAGGTTCCCGCCTGTCCATGATGTCTATAGACACGAGCCGGTCCGATCAAGTGGATCAGTCGGGCCTCGTTCACTCTCCGTCTTCCTACGTCGGTAGTGTGGGTGGGGGTGGGGGCGGGGGCAAGCCAAGGCCGTTCAGGAAGCTGGCCGGCTACAAGGTAGTGTGCTGCTTTCTCTCTTGTTACACAGAGCACATTAATGATAAGTGATAACTAGAGGTGTTTGTTTTTCGCGGACCGCGAAATCGCGAAAAGTGTTAATAAAGAAGGGGGAGATAAACAAAGTGTAAACGTCATTACAAGTTTACAACACAATCATGGGGACCTAATATTTTTTCATTATAATGATGATTTTGTTAAGAAGATCAACGATTTATTTTTGCTGAAATTCGACGTCAAGCAGAGCAAACGAGTACAATTCTGAGGGATTTTACGTGACGGACAAGAAGATTCCTATGTGTTGTGACTGCCGCCTTTAATTCGATCGTAAAGACACACTAGACAAACACAGATAATGGTAATGTTAATACACTTCGTATTAACTAGTACAAGTTTGTGTGTACAATTCAAATAAATTAAATTACATTAAAATTCCTTTTTAATTTAAACATGTTTCTGGTGAAATTTACTGTAGAAAATCTCCCAAAAAGCATAACACCGCCATAACATCGAAATTATCAAATCTATAAATGAAATTTAAGAAAACATAACACCATTTACAAACACCTCTAGTGATAACCAATAGTTAGTTATAAAATAACAATGCACACATCATATAAAAATATACTGAAATGGAATAAAATAAATCTCCTTTTGCTACTTGTTACCCAAACAGTTGAAGAGAATTAGATATTGTTTATTGTGCTCACATGAAGAAGACTGACACAGTCAGTACAGTACAGATTACAGAATGACATCACTGACCCAGTGATGACATCACAGAGCAGCTGTTGCACAGGTTGCTGAGTATAAACAACACTGCAGGGGCCTTGCATGACACATACATACATTACATTACACAACATCTAGGCCTATAACAGATATAATTCTGTCCATCCCCAGCTTCAAACAGGATCAAAGGTTTACACATGGAAAATTACTATATAGGGGTACTCAAGTTTTATAATGTAACACCAACAATTATAATATTCTTTTTGTCCAAAAATCTCTCACATTTTTTCAACCTTTGACTACTTCACCAGACATATTACACTTTACTTGTGACAGATTTGAGAAAAGCTAGACTAATCTATGTAATGTACATCATCAACTTTCTGAGTACCTAATTAAGGTTAATAGATAAGATGATAATTAAGTAGCCTGCTGTAATTTTATTAATATATTCATGTTATTAGATCTCTGTGCAAGCCTGCATTTATTTTTTGACTTGACACGATTAACACTGTTGGTGTATTTTGTAAAGAGCCAAACAACTGCAAGAAAAAAATGAGTAATCCTCCCGTTTCAGTGTCGGAGCTCGGCCAGCGAGGAGGGTCGCTCACACAGCTCGGACTACGAGGACCAAGAGGAAGTGGTGGGCTCGCTACCAGCCAGGAGTACCAGACACGAGCGCAAGCTTGCGCGGCTGAGATCTTGCGCTTCGGGACAGACCACGCCAGACGGATCCAGTGGATCGGGCTCAAGTGAGTTTCGTTGCTCTAGTGGGTTTATTCCTGCTTTATTGTTTATTGTATGATAGCTTCCGTTAATCCGAAACAGCTTAAAAAATTGGAATTGTAAAAATTAGTGATGCGGACGATAATCGTATATCGATAAATATCGATAATATCGTATATCGATACGATACGATATGCGCCGTCGTATCGCGATATTCATGACGATATTATTTTGCACCCAGTATCATGATAAAATGTTAATACTTCATGGTATCGTCATAGTTTACAATTTCGCATGGCGGTTATTTGATTATTCTATTGATGTTAGCCGAGCATCCCTTGGCAAAGTTTGCATGCTGCTGTTCCCCCCCCCCCCCCCGCACGCAATGTTGGCGGTAACACAGTAGTCGTCAATGTGTAATTCAAGATCAGCAGAACGAAACTGACTCGCCATCATTAGCAGACAGACCGCCCGCTCTACACTAAAAAATAAAAATAGAACTCCACTTCGTGTGTCCATGAGCTGCTTGCTAAAGGAAGACGGACTATTTTTAGGCCTCGATTACCTGCACTCATTCATTGACTTCCTTCCGAAAAGTCTGCATTGTTTGACATCTTTCAAGATCCAAATCTACGTTTCACTGCTCCGCTGCCTCACCCCCCCCCCCCCCCCCCCCCACCCATCCCGTCCTTCACCAGCCGACAAACCGGTTTGTTTGGCCATCGGCTACAATCACAATGCGCTATTTATTTGCTATTATCGCGATAATATCGTATCGCGATATTATTATATGCTCACGATATTATCACGATATATCATGATATATTGTGGGAAAAAATGCGATTATTGATATGAATTTATTTATCATAACGCATCCTTAGTAAAAATATATTAAAAAATATATATATAATCCCTAAATATGTATAGAATATAGCTATCACAGACAAACATTAATAGTATCGTACGTAAGTTAAATGATAAAGATCATAGTCAAACATGTTTAAATATACAAGTTATTTATTGCATGGTACATGGCAGAAGATCCAGGGTCCGATTTCTGGTTCACATAAGGTTTTTTTTTTTATTTGGAACTTGATTTTAATCTATCTAAATAATACTGGTCTATACGTAAATACGTAGTGACTTTGGAGCCATTATAGTAACGAAGCACATAGTAAATTGTTATAAATATCCCCCACTGAAAATCAGTTCTTGCAAGAGTATGTATAGCCTAGACTTTATATACAATTTTATTTTTATTTAATTTAATAAATAAATAAGTATCTTTGTTAAACATTTGAGAAAACATATTATATTTATGCCTTGTGTAAATCACAAGGGAATGTAATTACGCCCTCAAGAAGGACATCGACTCCCTGCCCGACGAACTGGGCAGGACAGAAAAGGAGGCAGCCTTATATTGGATAGCTAGAAAGACGAATGGCTGAAGAGACCGACTCTTCACAGAAAAAAAAAACAAAAAAAAAATGTCCTGTGTTGAAAATCTTGTAACTGAGTGGATAGACCATGAATACAATTTTTTTTTATTATTTTTTTTTAAATTTTTTTCCGACTGTTTCAGGCACGCAGGCGCTGGTCCAGGTGGGCAGCAACCCCAGCTCGCTATCGGCCGATGACCGAGACCTCAGTCCGATGACGCAGACGCACCCGACCAATCAGCCAATCACAATCATCGGCACGGCCTGCGCCCTCGTAGACTACACCCCCAGTCCCTACGACAAGGACGCACTTAGGTTCAAGGTACGTAATGCGGGCGATAGCGGTAACATTCTTCTTTATTTTTTAATATATTATATTTATTTTTATTTTTTATATTTTTTTCAATTTAAGTTTTTTTTTATTTTCTCTTCTTTACCCCTATATCTTTTCCCCTTTCAAATCCTTTTTTTCTGTTTATTACTGTCATATTATATTCTTACTTGATTATTATATTTGAATTTCTCAATTAATTTTTTGTTCTTAGTTTTTCCTATAGTACAGCTGTTCGTTTGCTACTTTATGGTTTTTCATTGTAATTTTTTTTTAGATAGTTCTATTTATTGTCCACCTTTGTAAATCTGTTTTATAACTGTATATGTTTTTATTTATTTATTTATTTATTTATTTATTTATTTATTTATTTATTTATTTATTTATTTATTTATTTATTTATTTATTTATTTATTTATTTATTTATTTATTTATTTATTTATTTATTTATTTATTTATTTATTTATTTATTTATTTATTTATTTATTTATTTATTTATTTATTTATTTATTTATTTATTTATTTATTTATTTATTTATTTATTTATTTATTTATTTATTTATTTATTTATTTAATGCATTTGGTTGGTGTGCCTGCAGAAAGGAGACATCATCGGCATAGTATCGATGAATGCGAGCGGCCTCTGGACGGGAATCGCTCACAACCGGCTCGGAACGTTCAAGTTTATCAACGTCGAGATGATGTCGGAGAAGAACCGAAAGTCGGGAAGAGTCCGGAAGTATTCCCGGATGTCGGAGGGAAAGCCTCAGACTGTCGAGGAGTTGTTGAAGAGGATCAATCTCGAGGTACGAGCTGACGTTCCCCTCAATTAAGATTATATTGGCTAAACCAGCATAACTAGTCTAAAACGTGCTCAAATTATTGATTTTGAGTTCAAACTTTGTTATCATATGGTATAATATCAACCGTGAGTTAGTTATATATACAGTATAAAAGTGACCAGCAGAAAATATCAATGTTTCTAAATGATTCAAATATCTTACTCACCTTTAGGTTTAAAATGCATTTTTAAATGTAAAGAACAAAAGCAACCTCTTTTTCTATAAAACACTTTTGATATCTACAATAACTAGATAACAAGATATTGATAAACCTATCGAAAATAATATTTTTAGCAGAGAGAGAGAGAGAGAGAGAGAGAGAGAGAGAGAGAGAGAGATTGATTGATTGATTGATTGATTGATTTAGGACTTCATTTTGGGCAGGATTAAGGCCAGTGAAGCCTTTTCTTCCATCCAACCGTTATGTAGATACATTGTGGTAAAATACATTTAATACTTAAAACTATGAACATACATAAAAAAATACAATTACAGTTAGAATTTGCATTTAAATATCCATAACTTGACTTAATCAAATTGATTATGCTAAGAAATAGCCATTCATCCATCCCATTCATTCATTCATTCAAAGGTTAGCAACATTAAGTAGAGCGAGAGAGAGAGAGAGAGAGAGAGTGGGAGCTCTCACACCCCGAAGAACCTAAATCTCTCTAACTTTTAATTATTATGATTAACTTTCAATAGAATTGTATTGAAAGTTGTGAGTGTTCCATCAAACAAGCTACTGAACGCTCTACACTATATTAACGAGTCTGTAAACGTTCCAGGAACACATCTCCGTGTTTGTCCTCAACGGCTACGAGGACCTCGACCTCTTCAAAGACCTCGAGAGTCAAGACCTGGACTATCTCGGCATCACCAACGCCGAGCACCGAGCCAAGATCCTCACCGCGATACAGCTGCTCAACGATGTGGACGACTGTGAGTTGCAAACAATCAAACTGTCTACTTAAGCCAAGAATAAAGCAGTTTCTCCTAGAGAACCCTTTCTATAGTCTGGATTATTGAGCTAGGGGAGAAGGACAGGAAGGAACCAACAGCTTACCTTGTAGTAGTTGCGGCCTTCGGAGTCGATAGAAACACAAAGATATACGTATACACAAAACGTCGAGACAGTTTCGGCCTGACGTGGCCTTGATCACCCAGTCTAGATGATGTAGATTGAGTTATTTCTATGCACGTTAAATTCAAAGTTTACCACTAGTGAGGTGAAAGAACATTTTTTTATAATTGAACCTTACCATTTTTGTGTTTTTGTACTATGCTTTTGAGTAATTACCTCAACATAGGGTTATATGTAATTGTGGACTTCACAGACAAGTTCACAAGGTTGCAACCACATGTGGATCTTTATACATAAATGGGGGCATATGTAGAGAGTGACCATATAGTTCCTCAGGTCACCAATAGGCCCTAGTCTAAAAATGTTGTGTAGATACTATTAATGCCAATGCTTCTGAGAGTGCCTATCCCTGCCCCCCCCCCCCCCCCATTCAGATTCCATGCATTTGAGGATACTACCTGCTGAAAGACTGAGAAAACATTTTAAATAGACTGATCAGTAAAACCAATAGGTCTAGCATCCATTTTACTAATTAATTATGTATTCTCTAAATTAAAACGTTGATCTACTTTTTTTTAAAGAAACTAGTTCCTTTTTTGATAGTTAATATATATCTTGTAAAAAGTTTCGTGTTTCCTTTAACTTGTCACGACTGACGAGTGTTGTCGTTGTTGTTTCAGGCGAGAGCGTGCTGGACTCGGAATGTCGAGTCACCTCCTCGGACGAGGAGCGTCCCTCTAACCCCTCCTCGTCTTCCTCCTCGTTCCGTCGCCTCCACTTCCCCCGAGACTCTGGCTGCTACGACGCGTCTAACCGCCGCTGCAAGGCCGTCCAAAGACATCGCAACCACAAAGAGATGCCCAACAACCTTGACTCTGGCCTCATCGCGTATCACCAGTCTCTACAGGTGACGACAGTGCCCAAGGAGTGCATCCCGATGAAGATCTTCAAGGCTCCCGCGACGATGGACTCGCCGAAATCGCCCGGAGAACACTCGATACTTCAGAGCTTCCTTCCGAACATTCCGGTGTCTTCCGGCCCGGGCGGGGAATCCCCCAAAACGGTGTTGTCTTCCCCGTGCAGGACTCTGGACTCTTATGTGATCGCGCGGGGGAAGCTTGTTACGGTGGAGCCTTGTCGCAAGCCCCCCGCCCCCGCCCCGGTCCCCACCCCCTGCCCCCGCGCCCCCGCGGAGGTGGAGATAGAGTCGGGGGACGTGTGCGAGATGAACTCGAAGCTGACGATGGTGCGTTACGTTGTCGGGGGAGGGGGCTGCGAAACAACCCCCGGAACCACCTCCAAGGGATGTCTCAGCGAGAAGTCGAGCGATTCCGGTATCAGTTCTAGTTCGCTCTCGTCCGGCAATCCCAGAGACTCGGTCAACAAGAAGTTAGTGCCGACATTGCCCGAGAGTCCGTCTAGAGGGTTCGTTAGTTTCGGTTGCGGTAATAACAGTAACCGCTCTTCGCCGACAAGTAAGGCGAAGGAATGCGTTTAAGACTCGCCCTCCCTAGCCGATAATTTGTTATACGAAATAGGCCAAATCTTAAGTCTATACCTCTAGTTCTTAAGAAATAGCTTTAAGGTGAAGGGATAGTCCTAGTATTAGAACCTGTTAATTAATGGATTTAGTAATATCTCAAACACAAGGTAATATATAAAACTGAAAAAGTGTAAGATGTCTCAGAATGGATTAAAAAGTTTGAAATATTTGAATCATTGTGGTTGTTGTCTTAGCTAATAATAGAATCAATAACTAAATGAATGTAACAACCGTATTATTTTAACGTTTGAAATGTTTTATTCAGTGTTTAATACATATGTACTTATGAAACAACAGGCAAGTTATTTTACGCTTTTTCAGTGTTGTGTATTAACGTTAAGATATTACGGCAAAATCTTAATTATTCATGGTTTTATTAGTGAGATAACCCTTTTCCGTTAATTATTAGGTTGGTACCTGAAAAGCTGCCACGTTCTAACCGGAATTAAAGTTTTACTAATTCTTCAAATTGCCAACCTACAAAATGCAACATGAAATTCAAATGTGGCTGAATTTTACAGTGATATAAAACCTGGGACCCTCTTTCTCAGCGATTTGTTTTTTTGAAAAAAGTTGTGAATATGTGATCTTCAACGCAAGGTGTGTTTTGTGTTTCGACAAGCAACATTTCACGTGTGCAAGAGCACAAGTGACCGGGATTGTGTCGTAGTTAAAGTTGGTTGTTCGTTGGGTTACTTATTGGTGTTATATTTATTTCGAAATGCCATAATACATGTTCTGCTCTGGGATAAAGAGACAGATAATTTGGCAACTTAGTTAAGATTTCTGACATTTATTTGTGAATTGAATCATTATAATCATACAATGACAAGATATTGTGTTATGTCTTCGAATTTGATACATTCCATTATTGTTGTTCGGTTTAATTTTTAAAAAGAGTATTTATCGAGATTGACTTATTTATGACAAAGTCGGGTGGTGTCCCAGTTCAGAAGTGACAAACTTGTATACCGCAGTGGGCTGACAACGCAGACATATTAACCTACATTCAGAGGGACCCCAATACTTGGGAGGGGGGGGGGGGGGGGGGGAATTGTCGCCCCCAGGCTATTTTCACACAGTTCTGTAAGCTAATCCAATACAGGAGTTATTATTAGATAAATTACTATTTTACCAGAGAATATTTTCAATATTGAAATCATTTGAAATGAACCTACTTTTAAGTAATATTTCATGAGCGCTACGCCACGTTACAATAGTATTACTATGCAGGATGTGGATTTATGAGTATTGCAGTAATGTTCCAAATGTTCTACTCACTGTAAGTTCCTAATAAGGTGGTAATAAAGATACGAACCTACTGGTTATTTTATACTTTTTTAACCGCTCTTTTTCTAACAAGACCGCAATATTTACACTCTCTCAGTATTGTGCAGCGTTCTTTAAGTATTACTGAAATAAGTTCATTTCACTTGATTTTAAAATTTTGAATACACGAAAGGGGCTCGAAATGTCGTATTCAGAAACTCCAGTCGTATTCGCTTCGAAAAAAAAAAAAAAAAAAAAAGAAAATCTGGAGGAAACCGGTTCTAAGCGCTATACGTATTTTGTACGTCCATTGGCAATGTCAAACGTCAAGATTGCGTTGGTCTGATCTATATCAGAGAATAAGTTTCCAAAACAATCATTTAAGTATAACTTTAATTTATGTAGGCTATTATGCATTTTGGGAAACTGAGTGAATGCAATGTTAAGCATATAAGTCGCGCCAATAATCACCCTAAATAAGGGAATTTTCAAACCGTGTAAATCTAACCTCGACCAATAACATTTCGGCCGATCGATCTGGTTAATCGTCCGAGCGAATACGACTATAAACACCTGACCTTAACTGGGGTGGATGTATTTTTCAGAGCTCGTTTGAGTCCCAGGTTCGTCCCAGTTCGAGGTTCGGTTTTAGTTTTCACGAACACGAAGAAATTATTGTCGCTCGTCCCTAAAATATGATTTTCTTTGAAAAGTAATTCACACTTATCAAAGCAAGGAGGGAATGCCTTCCCATAATTGGGAATGGGAGTTGATGACATGAAGGCCTATTGTGGGTTGAGTTACGTAGCCAGGGTCTTCCTCCGTTCTGTGTAGGGGAAATAGATACCTGCCTTGGATAAATAACATAAATCATAGCTTACAAATTTCATGTTTAGGCCAATCCTCCATTTAGCATTGAAGAAAATATTTCCATTTAAAACCCCTACTTTCAATTTAAGAAAATAACTTTAGATCCAAAAACTAGAAAACAATTAATTTTTTTTTAAGGTTTTCCTCCTATTGTTATACAAGATGTGAGCTAACATCAATATTGTGATGAATTAATGTTAGGCTAATAATTTGGTATTAACCCTCTCAGAGCTTACGTCAGTTGATCGATACATTTTATTGCAGTGTAAAGAAGAACTAGCCATTAGATTCCTCAATATTGTACACCCTGTATAATATTAGATCCCTGAATATTGTACATCCCTGTATAGATGTAAACAGAACTTACAGTTAAGCTGTTGACAAGGGATAAATAAAATGACTTGTTCTTTTAAATGTGTTGTCTTGATTCTACAATTCCTGTGTCCTGTATGTAATAATAGATTCCTGAATGTTTTATAATGTATATATATAATTGGAACTCAGAACAAGATCAAACATGTTCTAGTGAGGGAAAAGGTACAGAAGGACGACAGCTTACCTGAGAAAGTAGATACATCACTTTGAGAAACAAACAAACTCATCTATATGTTTCTCAAAGCGACGTATCTACTTTCTCAGGTAAGCTGTCGTGTTTCTGTACCTTTTCCCTCACTAGAACATGTTTATCTTGTTCTGAGTTCCATTTAACTCAGCCATTTTGGCCTCTACAAGTATACACTATTAAAATACGGAGGCTTTCGTGGCCCGGGTTAATGTTTGTAAAATTAAAAACATGTCGGGTTATTAGGTCACGTCGGTCACACTCACCTTAAACCATGTTGACGCGTTTCGAGACTGCTCTGGGTCCCCTTGTCAGAACGACAGTCTTTCTGGTCTCGAAACGCGTCAACATGGTTTTAGGTGAGTGTGACCGACGGAGCCTGACAAGTTTCTAATTTTACAATGTTTCAAGAGCATAGCTTTTAAGCAACTAATAGAAGAAAAAAAAAAATATTAAAATCTAAAAGTAAAATAAAAAATACAAAAAAATACAAAAAACAAACAGCTTTGATAATACTAGAAAGTAACTACGCTCCACTGCCGGCAACAGCCACTACAGGGCTACAGCAGTGGCGGACACGGGGCTGGGGGGCTACAGCCTGCCCCCCCCCCATGATCCTAGCTTGAATGATGCTCTACAATGAATGCCAGGTAAATATTAAACTGTTTAGATGCATTGGCAAAGTTGCTAATCATATTAATTGGCACTGGCTAACAATGCCAATAAAAACAAATACCAATGATATGGTGAAATCATCCTTATTGTCATTGCATGTAAACCTGACTATATCTAACCTCATGACAATTCACGAGCCCCCTCCCCCCCTGAAATATATTCCAGGCTACGCCACTGACCCACGTGATTTAAGGCTGCAAGATATCAACTATCTATGGACCAATTATTTTATTACTCGTCCTTTTTTGAATATAATTACACATATTTTTCAATTTTTTCAATTTTCAATATGTTGGTGTAAACGCATGAGTGGTGCGAGTCACTTCATTACGCCCATATGAGTAACTTATGGTTTACTTCCTGAGTAACCAGTTCTTTAATCTTATTTTAAACCAGTCCTGTCAATACCAAATGCAGAACATATAAATTTGACATCATTGGAGAGAGTATTGCACATAATATGGTAACCACGGAAGTTTTATTATAGTTGGTGCGTGTTGTTTGGTGTTAATTGAGGTAAGTTAAAGCTTAATTAGCAAGTTGCAGTTAATTGTTTGAAAGTACAACCAAGCTTTTTTTTATAAATAATTACTGGTACGGTAAGCTGGTATATATAATATATATTTGATAGCTCTATTCTGAAGTATTTCGTGTATGGGTTTTAAGTAGTCCCCCATACCCCATACAACAATTAAATACTGCAAGTGGGAATGTATAAGGGAAAAAATTAATATAAACTTCTCTTAATTACTGAAGGTAGAGCACAGTTCGATATTTTATATAAGATTCCAACAATGGGAGACATTCTGTTTTAAGATAATCTTGTTAAGTGTGCATCCCAGTTTTGGTGTTAATCAATAAATACACGACACCTCCCTAGGTATCGTCAACTTCAGGTATAGGAATGTTATCCTCAATGGGGGTTTCATAATAAGCTGTAGAAGATGTGCAAAACAAAACGTACAATTCACAACACTTCCGGCTGCAGTGTGTTTTGTACCTGTGTAAGCGATAAATGTCTCAGCGGGCGGCGTGGCGTGTTCAGTAGCGTCCTTGCTTAGTAAGCTGGAGGTCGGGGGTTCGAGACCCATCGTCTCCACTCTTTTTTTTCACAGCTTATTCACACATTTATAACGATATATTATATGGTTTATATACTGATATTATATTTATAACCGTCTAACATAGACGCGAGAGACGCACACAATACCCAATTTTTGAGCTTGGTATAAGATTGTAGTTTATCACATTCAAATCCAATCACTAGCCTAGAAAATACATCAATGTGCACGGAGACGGTTAAGACACGGTTTATTTTTTAACGGTCAAACAATTCGCTTCCGCCAAAAACCGTTTACATTTTCGCAATCA
Source organism: Isoperla grammatica (assembly GCA_945910005.1). Lineage (NCBI taxonomy): Eukaryota > Metazoa > Arthropoda > Insecta > Plecoptera > Perlodidae > Isoperla > Isoperla grammatica. The sequence continues at coordinate 7,362,304 of OX246750.1, forward strand.
CGTGGTCAAGATCTATCAAATTCGATTTTAAAAAGACAATGTGTTTCAACTTATTTTTTGGACTAAGAAAAAAAAAGGCTTCGATTTTTTTTTTCAATTTTCAGAGTTTTTAATATCAGATCATATTCTTGGATATTTTTTGAATCCAACGAGGCCCTCAGTTCGTAAATCCATCTATATTTTGACCTACAATTACAATAACAAAGTATTGAGTTGAATAAAGATTATTTTTTTTACAGACGAACGGTTCGGTTCCGCAAAGAACGGTTTACGGATTCAGATTCACGGGGTCAAGATCTATCGAATACGATCATAAAAAGACAAAGTGTGAAAATCGAAAATCTGAGAAGGGTATAGCCTTGATTGCAAAACGGCTTAAAAACGTTTTTTGCCATTTTTGCAGTTTTTATGATTAGATCGCATTCTTTGATACTTTTTGCATCCTGTGAGACCATCAGTTCGTAAATCCATCCATATTTGGCCTTACAATTACAATAACAATTTATTTGGGTAGAATATTCATTATTTGTTTACAGGTAACGGTACGTTTCCGCCAAAAACCGTTTACGGTTTCGCAATCACGTGGTCAAGATCTATCAAATTCGATTTTAAAAAGACAATGTGTTTAAACTTATTTTTTGGACTTAGAAAAAAAACGGCTTCGAATTTTTTTTTCAATTTTCAGAGTTTTTATCATCAGATCGCATTCTTGGATTCTTCTTGAAGAGGAGGGGGTGTACCACCCATTTTGACGTCGGGGGACGATATGACACCACACTAGGCGGGTGTGTTTCGATGCGCGGAACCCTCACACCCGTAAACATGGGCCAAGGTACATTTACCATGTTAATTATTGGGGGGACGGGGGAGTGCGAAATTTGAACTTGCAACCGTTCAAGCTATGGAATTGAGCTATGGTATAGGTGTGACACAACTGCTTTTTAAAAGAGCTTCTTTTTTCTAAACAGTTCGGAACGTAGAAAGCTAAAGGGCAATTTAGGAGCGTGAAATACTGGAATTAACCTATGATAACGAAGTTAAAAATATTTTATTTGGACCAATTGTAATAAAAATATAAAACGTAACGTTTATTACTAAGTTACAAGAAATAAAAAAGATCGGTACACAGGTGATCTAAACCATGACATACATGGAGCCACGTTGCGCGGCAAGCCAGCGCTCTACCCAATCGGCCGCTGGGGCTACAAGAATTAATAACGTTTAAACTCGACAAGTAGGAATAGCTGCCTCACTTTATTTTCTTGAAGTCGATTCAATGTCTGAGGTGGTCTGCCCACCGAACCGGCTTGTAGCCAACAGCGAGCAACAACAACAATAATAATAAAACACATGTAACAAATCAAGAGCTAGGAATGAAGATATTTGAATTATTTTAATAATAACAATTTAACTAGGCCTATGTGAAATATTTTGCTTTTTTGTGTTAGTTCACTGCTCCGCCGCCGCCTCTGAGCAGCGCTGAGAAGGTGTGTGTGTTGCTGGTTGCCAGCTCATCATTGGCGCAGGCGTTCTGCAAAAGTGCCAACCTAGAAACAGGACCATCTTTTGCTGTCATGGGGAGGAGAGCTCCGGCAAAACTACAATAAATTGAATTGAATACGGCTAGAGAGTATGGCCAGTCCATAGCCCTACACTGGCCATCTTTCCATCCAACGGAACAGTTAAATTACAATATATTTAATTGACAGTTTAAAAGAGAAGAGCTTTTTTTAATTTTGTTTTATAAAAATCTATGATCGACCGGTCGAATTTTTCGTACACGGAATTCGACTTTCGATATAAATCGCAACTCGCAAACGTAGTTATGACGTAATTTCCACAATCTCCCTACAAAGGCCTATTATTTTATTTCAGTTTTAAATTGTGTTTTACGTCTTCATCAGTCATTGTAAATTATAAAACATGTGAGTAGATAAAATATGTATAAAATATAAAAACAATTCTTTATAGACTAGGCCTACAGGCCCTGCCCTATGCTCGTAATGCTAGAGGCCTTGGGGCCTAGGGCTACGCCCAAGATATCCTTGTGTATCAACAAATTTGAGGGAAATAACCAACGTGCACTTCCATTGTTTTCTGGGAACTGACCTTAGTGATGCCAAAGCAACACAAAGCATAGGCCTAGGCCATTGTAGAGTGGCATGTAGGGTCTAAAACCAGGCCTAGGCCTAGGCCTTAGGGCCATTGCCTAGGCCCTAGCCTAGGCGATTGCAGAGTGTAATGTAGGGTCTAGGCCCAGGTCTAGGTAGTGGCTTAGGCTTTAATGACCGGCACATCAGAGTCTAACCTCTGCAGCAGCTGTCATGTAGGGTGTAGGTCTAGCCTAGGCCTACCCGTACCATTGCATTTAAAGTGGGCGGCAGGAAGGCGGCGGAGAGAAAGACCACAGAAGAGATGGAAGGAGACAGTAGGCAGAGGCCTAGAGAATTGTATCTATTTGATTGTGTGGTGTTTCCATGGGTTTGAAATGAATAGGTAGTCATAGCAAATACTGTAATAGGCCCATGGTTCTGGTCATAGGCGTGCGCAGCGCCTAGCATTAGACCCGGCACAGGTGGCGTGGCACAGCTGGGGTCTGGGGCGAAGCCCCAGCCGCCGGAGGCAATTTCGCCGCAGGCGAAAAAATTTTCGGTTGATGCAATAACTTTTATGGTCTAAAACGCAATTTTAAGAGGCGACGCTTTCTGGTGCCATAGAATCTTGTGGCCCCTATAGATAGCTATATTTCGTTTCATTTAAATAACAGATAAATTAAAAACTATTTGCACAGCCCCGGGTGAAGTGTGCTTTTGCGTTAAAACGTGCTTCTGACAGTGCATTTTAATTTAAAGACTAATTGAAAGTTAAGTTTAAAGTTAAATTGTTGAGTGAGTAATGTAGGGTAGAGCAGAGCCGCAACGCTATCGTCAGTTTGTCTACCGCCTTATGCTGCCCAACATACTTTAGTCGGGTAGTAGAAGTTCGCAAAGCGACGCGATGACGGAGTTTTCGGCTGTCTTCGTATATCTTCGGTGAAGTAGCCGACCAATCAGGCTCCGTCATCGCGTCGCTTGGCGAACTTCTACTACCCGACTTAAGTATTTTGGACATTAACCGGCGGTAGACAAACTGCCAATGGGGTGGGCCCTCTACCCTATATTACTCACTCAAGGGTTAAACTGCTCTCGGCCCAGGCCGGGTCTAAAGGAATTGGAGCCCAGCGCGGCCCGACCACCAAGTTGACACATTAGGTCCGGCCTGGGCCGAATAGGCCTGGGCCGTGCGCACGCCTATGGTTCTGGTAACCGTTATTTATTGTACACGACTATCACCATGCCCAGACAATGCAGCACTGACAGGCTTGCTCAGCTCAGCGAGTGCGACGGGGAAGACGCCCCCTTGACAACGCCCTCTCGCTGGGCAGGGCTGGCAACCTTTACTAAACCGGGCGCCAGCAATACCAACATACATTACAGATTGTTTTCATTTTTCAGAGACCAGTTGGGGCCTTCTTCATGAAGAAGAAAGAGCAGATGAGGGATGTGGATGTCTATTGGAGTCAATCAACCATGCCAGAGACAGGAAATCGAGATAGGCTACATCGTAAGGGTTCATTTAGGCCTATATTAGCCATTTCTGAGTTTTACTTCAAAACGCTTTCGGTAAAGGTACGGTATCGCTGATCGCGTTTCGTACTTACTTTTTTCTGTATTCCTTTGCTATATTGATCATGTGCGCAGTAGGCCTACATAATTGTTATTTCGTAATTTATCTGTAAGCTCCAGTGATTTTCAATACAAATAGTAGGGCCTAGGCTATCTTCTTTCATATTAAATTATCGTTTTGAAGTTGCATCGATTTGACGTTATAAAATATGGCAATATGGCGTCCGTGCGAGGGCGCAGCTGTTCGGAGCACTCGGGAAGTGTGAAGGCCCAGGCCTAGCTACCTGACATCCCACGAAAGTTGGGAGAGGTTAGGGGGTCAATTATATTGTGTTGAATTGACTGGGCCTACGCCTAGGCCTAGCTGCCTGACATTCTGACAACCTGTCCCAACTTTCGTGGGATGTCAGGCAGCTAGGCCTAGGCGTAGGCCCAGTCAATTCAACACAATATAATTGACCCCCTAACCTCTCCCAACTTTCGTGGGATGTCAGGTAGCTAGGCCTTACACTTCCTGTGTGTTCCGAACAGCTGCGCCCTCGCACGTCCGCCATATTGTCATATTTAACGTGATTGTGTTTGTTATGTTGTTGAATAGGTTATTAGTAATAACCACAACGCGTGAGCGTGGTAAGATATTCATATAGTGCTTTATTTATAAAGACGAGATACGAGACGGCATCGACAGTCGCCATGATCACACTAAGATGCCGGAAGTGGTGACGGTCACATGACCTGGTCACGCTATGTGAAAGTACTAGTTGAGTCGTATTTACACATCGACTCGTAGATTCAAATCAAACATTACATCTCCCCTTTTTGGTTAAGCCTTATACAATGCAATAAGAGAGAGTAAAGCTCATCACACACAATATTATTACATTAAGACAGAAATGAATACAACTCTCATCTAGCAATACTTGTAAAAATCCTTCGCTCATATCAACAACTGAGAAATACGCCATCCCCGATAGATTGGCTAAGACATCGTCTGCTGTGGGAATAGGAAAATGTTCTCTTTTTATGGCCTTGTTAAGGTCTTTGGGGTCGAGACAAACTCGTAAAGAACCATTTGACTTTTCCACGATAACCAGGTAACTGACCCAGTCAGTTGGTCCATTGACTTTTTCAATTACGTTCCTACTCTCTAATGAGTCTAACGTATTCTTAAGTTTTCCCCTGAGAGAAACCGGTACCTTTCTCGCTGGATGAACTACAGGGTTGCAATCTGATTTCAGAATTATTTTATGTTTTCCCGGCATGCACCCTAGCCCTCCCGAAAATACTTCCATATACTTGGATGTAACATCCCCCTTTGTTAGGCTTGCATTGAGCTCGTTAATTCTTTTAACCAGGTTCAACTGAACGCACGCACTCAAACCTAACAATGGCCTACAATCTAAGTCAGCTAGCATAAAGCTAATTCTAACAGGTTCGTTGGGACTATTTGAGCACATAAGATCAACAACTCCTATTGGCTTTACCTTGTAATTGCCAAACGTTACTAACGTAGTATTGGTCTTCCTCACCTTAACATTATCACTGAAAGGCAGCTGTTTAAACAGCTTGTTAGGTAGAAAACTAACCTGAGCTCCTGTGTCCAACTTAAATTTTACTTTACCAGTGACCCCTTCTTGGCCCATGCCAAGTTCCAGTGTAGAAGTCCATCCCCTATCACTTAGGTCTGGTCCTAACACACTGTGTACTTGAGACTGCTCTGCAACCATTTCCACAAACAGTTCATTACTGTCCACTGAGGTTGACTGCTCATCTTCTGTCACGTTGCATTCACACGCATGAACACTTTTCTTAGGACACATTTTAGAAAAATGATTTGACCCCTTGCATTTATTGCATTGCTTATTGTAAGCTGGGCACTTTTTGGGCACATGTGTGAAACCACATTTATTACACTTTATTTTGGTAACACTTTCACTATCGGTCTTCTTGGACCCGTTCTTGTTTTTGCTGTGCGGCTGGGCTTTCTTCACGTAATCCACCGGAAACTTCTCCTCCAGGGCCTGAGCTTGTTCTCTGCTGGTTTCTGCTGCCCTGCAGAACTCGGAGGCCTTGTCGAGTGTTAAGTCCGGAATACGTAGAAGCTTCTCTTTCATGCCTTGATAGCGCACCCCAACCACGACGCGTAGCAACAGCAGTGGCTTCAGCGCTTCCCCGAACTCACATGAATTTGCAAGCAACTTGAGTTGGGTTAAGAACTGATCAAAGGTTTCGTTCTCACTTTGAGAGCGATTGAAAAACTTATACTGCTCAAAAACAATGTTTTTTCTCGGCGAACAGCAGGCCTCAAACAGGTTCATTACGATTTGTAGCGATTTCATACCTTCATCATCGATTTCAAATGTGTTGAAAGTCCTCAACGCGTCATCCCCAATAAGGTTAAGGAACATTGCAACCTGGTCCTCAGGCTCTTCCTTGTATCCTTTAGATGCCCTCATGTAGATCTCAAACTTCTGCTTCCAAAATTTCCAATTTTGATTGACATTCCCTGTCAATTCCAGCTCAGGGGGCTTCTTAAAGTCCTTCGACATTTCCTTCTCAAGTTGGATAACTTATCACAACTGAAAATGCGTCCTGAGTATGGTAAGCCTAACTAACTCACCATGTGGCTTGAAAAAAGCTAGGTTAAGAGTCCACTTGCATTCGTAAATCGTGTTATATCTAGTCAATCCGTTATGATTTTCTTAGTTCACGTACTTATCTGACACCATGTTATGTTGTTGAATAGGTTATTAGTAATAACCACAACGCGTGAGCGTGGTAAGATATTCATATAGTGCTTTATTTATAAAGACGAGATACGAGACGGCATCGACAGTCGCCATGATCACACTAAGATGCCGGAAGTGGTGACGGTCACATGACCTGGTCACGCTATGTGAAAGTACTAGTTGAGTCGTATTTACACATCGACTCGTAGATTCAAATCAAACATTACAGTGTTGTCAAATCGATGCAACTTCAAAATGATAATTTAGGCCTAATATGAAAAAATATAGTATTTGGGTAGAAAATCACTGGAGCTTACTGATAAATCATGAAATAACAATTATGTACTACGCACATGATCAATATCGCAAAGGAATACAGAAAAAAGTGAGTACGAAACGCAATCAGCGATACCGTACCTTTACCATGCTTTCTTATGTATTCTCTTCAAAAGTAAACCTGTTACAAATGTTAAATGTAGAGGCCTAGTAGAAATAGGCCTAGTCATGGAATGAAACAATACAACATAACTTTGAATTTGAACAAATCTTATGCAACAAAGCTTACTACTCGATTGAAGAATTCCTGCAAGATAAAGAACTTTAAAATCATGTTACTAATCACAGCTATCATTCTTTTTGTAATTATATTCTCATTATCATTTAATTATGTCCACCGCCTTGCAAACACCCTAAATAACAAGGTTTGTTTTTTAACTACCTTAAGGGTCAAGGCAAAATGTGTATTTAGGCCCTACTATGTATGTGTATGTGTACTATAGGTACTATTACTATGTATGTGTATATTATGTATGCATTTTGTGTTGGAAATAAACTTACTACTTACTACTTACTTACTTAATTATTTTCATCACTCACTCACTTACTCATTTTCACTACTTACTTACTTAATTATTTTCATGGGGTGTGTTTGTAGGCCTCCGTGCTTTTGTATATTTATGTACATTTTAAGTACCGGCACATGTGGTGGATTTGAATGGATATTGGATAGGCCTAATGAGAGATTAAATTTAAAATCAAGGGTTTTGATTGAGTAGGCTATGTCATCAAATCTAAAACACACAAACTTTGAAAACATAAACATTCAATGATTTAATTATGTTTTCAGCATTCATGGTATTTTCTTCAATGAGGATTCTCTACTGTGACATCTACCATCTCGACTGTAGCAGCCAACCAAGCCTTGTCAAAGCAGCGGTAAGTACAGCTTAAGTTTGAATTGAAGTCAGATGATTATATACAATTGGATTATGTATATTGTAATCAAATTAAAAGTACCTACCAGTAGTAAACATATTAATGTTCGAACATTTAATATTGTTTTCAGCGATCGTGGATTTTCTTTGATGAAGGTCACTGAACCAATCTACAGTCTCAACTGCAGCCACGTCAAAGCAGCGGTAAGTGTAGCTTAAGTTTGCCTTTTAATACATTCCACATATATGCATATACGGTATGTAGATATAATACATAGGCTACATGTATCTTATCCAGGTCTTTCCTTTTGTTTCAGAAACATCAAGATTACCTCAGACCTAGGATGTCTCTGGTTTAGAAGAGGAGAAGAAGCCAAGAAGCCAAGATTATAGTTAGGGTTTTGATGGATTCAGATATTTCTTAATTGACTTAAATTGCGTTACTTTTAAAGTTAACTCACATCATGAAGTAAAACTTAACAGTTGTATTTGAAACATAATTTTGAAATCGGCATCAAGACTAACTTCAGTGTTTTAGGCCTATAAAGCCTTAAAGAACACTTAAAACCTATGTTATGAAAGTTGAATACATAATACCTCAAGAACTGTGGCAGAAATGGACTGATAATATTCTTCTGATCCACATGAATTGAAACTTTTGTGTTTTGTTTCATGTACATGCACGTATTGTGTGCATGTACGTCATTTATGTATTTTCTTTACCAGCAGCTTGGTGGCCACTTCTTGGAGAAAATGGTGAGAAGAAAGTTTTTTTGAGTTTTGATTAGTTTACAGTAGTCCTACGTTAATACATAATTGGAATTTCAAGGAACCCTAAAAACTACAAATTGAATTTAACAAAATTTCGAATGAAAAAAACTTGAACACTAAGCACCAAACCCAAATCTTCTGCCGGGACTCCATCAATAGTTGGAATTATACATAAATTTGAGAAAACCGAGTTTGAATTAACGAGGGACTACTGTAGGCAGCCCTTTCTAGTCTAAAAACGCCCTTTGAAAGTATCCCAGGTGTAATAACATGATCCATCTAGGATTTTGGCCCCTCGGTTGTGAAAAGAAAAACGTTGACACTTTCAAAGACCTAGCCATAAACAAAACTTAGTTGAATATACAGTATAGGTGAGAGATCTTTATATAATTTTGGGGAAAATTTAGTACTGGTACTGAGTCAGTCAGATAGTTGTAACTCCACATTTTAATGCCCCTCGTTTTTATATTTTAGATCTACTATTTCAACAATTTTGTTTTTAATTTAGACTCTGTCTTAAAATATTTTCCAGGTGGTAAACATTGTAGCTTCTTTGATGATATTTTTATACCTATAGTAATATAGGCCTAGCCTAGGTCCCGACATTTTTTTTTTATTGGTAGGGCCTGCCAACCCTCGACAAATGTGTGTGTTGTCCACTCACTAGGGGAAATTTGCACTCGCAAGTATGTTGTGTGGAATAGTGGGGGTCTGGGGTGAAGACCCAGCCCCCGGAGGCAAATTCGCCAGGCGAAATTTTTTTTCGGGCTTGCATTAGGTTTTCTGGCCTAAAAGCGATTTCAGGCATAGCTGCATCATAACAAACGATGAAATAGCTCTTTACATGTATATGGGATTCGATCCTCTGTCCGCCCAAAAGTAGGCCTAGGCCCTACGATCTATGCCTAGCGCCGCGTAGCGCAAAAGTATGCCTGTTGCAGTTAGAATTATGTTCCCGGCTCACTTTCAGCACTGAGCGCCTGCCTCAACACATAGCACACGACACTTATAAATTAAGGTTAGGCCCTTGTAGCCTATTGTACTGCGAATCAAACGCCGCCGTGCGATCGATAATCAAAAAAGTGAAGTCACATTGCTCGACAAGCGTGAACTTGTTACGACGCAATTTGAAGCATGCTCGTGAGCTCAGCAAACTGCGCAGGCGCTGGCCCGCTCGCCCCCCACCCCATCCCTGTGAATGTTCGGAATGGAGAATATCTTTTGAGAAGATCGAATTCAGAGATCGATAGTGGCGCAGCGCTCAATTCAAACGCTTGCAAAAACGATATTTTGACATTTTGAGGAAGTACAGCCGGGAAAGCTACTCGCAAGTACCAAATTGTCACTCGCAAAATGCGAGCGTGCGAGAGGGTTTGTCGAGGGTTGGGGCCTACTGTAACTTTTGTTATGTTGTGCTTCTTAAGTTTTCACACTTTATAACTGCGCATCCATCACGTTTCAGGCACTGCGAGTCCTTCGGCAAGTTCGAGACTGCGAGAATCGATACCGACTGTTGGGGTTGACGTAGACTGAGGAAACTTTGTGTGTGAGCCAGTCGTGAAACCACGACATACTATGAAAAGACCTGAGCTCATTCCGTTATCGCATGCTTGGTAGGATAATGGAGTGGGCAAGGCAACTTTGAACTCCGTGGAATTGTTAACAGTTAACACTGAAACAGGTTCATTATTAATTTGTTGACTAGATTCCAACACATTATAAATTTATAATAGGGCCTACATGTATATTAATGCAGTAGGTCTAGTAGACCTAGTCTTGCATTGTTGAACTTGACTTCATAGGCCTGTGGTAAAATGTAACATATTTGAGTGGTACTGTAGTTGTTCATTTCAAGTCAAACTTTATTTCAAGAACAGTGATTGACAATGTCATTGAGTTCAAAGTTATGACATTTAGTAATGTCATAGTATATTATGTGGTGTACACTAGGGGTTACTTCCCAGTTCATGCAAGAGTAATGAAATTGTTATTGAAAAGCCTAATCCATCCAGCTATCCAGATCTACTTTCCTTTTGTAGGATTAATATTCATGTTACCAGGTAACTAATATAAGTAGGCCTACTGGTAAGTGGTAACGGAGAATAATGAATCAGCAAATTGACGGAATAATCAATACATATAAAACAAAACTTGAACTTGCGAAATCAGTTTGAATTTATGAAGTTTCAAAACCGTTTGTAACGTGTACGCAACTTAGGAGGATGATGAGTGATAAACTTGTTTGGCCTGTGTGGGGGGGGGGGGGCAAGACCAACTGTTGCCTACTCGCGTAATTTCACCGACGGGAAGTGTCTAGCTGGGCAGTGCCAAAACTAAAGGTCTACTTTTGTAAATATTTTACCATTTCATAACATTTTTTGCAATGTTGTAATAGTTTGGGAACGAAAAGAGATTTGAAGGCTTTTGTAGTAGCAGATGAAGATCGCGTTAACTTTGCCTATAATTGGGATCTTTCTCGATAATCTTGTCCTCGTTTTGCATTTTGAGAGGTCGATTTTGTGAAATTCTGTTTTATATTTTCGTAACGCAATTTTTATGGAATTCTGTTGAATGATTGACTATCATGTTCCATCCCTAGTCGTAGGAGTCTATAAAGGAGTTACCGGTATTACTGTGTTGCTCGTCGTGTCATTGTCACAGCCGACTTAAGCTGAACTAAAACATGCAGTAGGCTATAGTAGAATCCATAACAACTGTCAAATCTTTTTTGACACAATAAATACTCATAACGCAAAATTAAACTACATAACATATAAAATGAACAGTATCAGTAAATAAACCAAATAGGCATAGTTGTGTTAAGTTACATTACAATAACTAAGAAAACGCTCTGTGTGACGCGTTGATAAACGAGCGCGTCTATATCTACGAACTTTCTAGCGAAAGGTTCTCAAAGCTAATAAAACAACAATTCAAGACTGCGCATTGCAAACATGTTTCTAATTTCCATAGCTATTATACTTCCCGACATTGTTGAATGCTTTGCAATAATGCGTTGCTAAAAATTTTTGTTGTCATTCTGTCTAGTGTTTTCGGGGCGGTCCGCCACCGTTACTAACACTTATTGACAGCTATAGAAATGTGATTTCTGCCTCTAATACATATCAGATCACGTTTAAATTAGTATATTCATGACTGGACAAAAATTTACTATAGTAAAGCCACCTCACATTGTGCCGTTACTGTGTTTCAGAAAATATTTTCGAGTAACTTTTATGTAACTTTGCCAATACTTACCAGATCACCATAAAATGAACATATTCATGTTTGAAATTTTTTTATAAAAATATGGCTATCACATTTTGCTATTTATGTCATATTTTATGTAGTAACTATGGGGTAACTTGGAAACTTTTCGAATGATTTTGTCACAAAACTATACACCTCCAATCCACATCGAGGCTTGTAAATGGTCCAAATTTCAAGTTGATCGGACTTTCCGTTTCGACCGCCATCGACAGACATAAAAAAAGTCTAATGGAGACGCTGGCTTAATTAGTTCAATAGGATAGTACAAAGAGTTTAGTAAAGATAAATGTCCAAGCATTCTCAAATAGAGTTCAAAATAGATACCAAACCATAAAGTTTTTCGCAGAACTCTGTCTGCTATGATTTGGAAGAGAAAGGTCTCTGTAGCTCCACGGTGACTATTGACTACGCGGCTCTATTCAGATTGCTAAGTGGCTCCAATACAGTGGCATAAGACATGGCGGCTGACTTCGTTTCGCATTCTGACAAGTATAGTCGGCTGTGACTGTACATGCGACTACAATAGAGAAACACTATTAACTAAAACCCTTGCAGCCTCAAAACGGGTGCAGTTACTCATCTCAGACTGTGGAAGATTTCAGGAATTCCCTCCCAGCTTTGTTTTAATGGTATATTGCTATTAAACGAGACCACACAGATCCTAACCTGATGGGTCTCCTACTGCTCTCTTGTGGACTGGGTTGTATTGCCTAGTGTTAACTACAGTAGTTGGTGGTGGGTATGCCAGTGGGGCAATACAGGTACACAATCTAAAGCTGCTGTCGGTAGACACACTACCGTTAGTAAAGCAGTATGGAAACAGGACTAGTACATCAAACACTTGCATATTAGTCTGTCTGCTTACCAAACAAATTAAATAATTGTGAATTTATTTTTTTAGAAAAAATAAAATTGTACTGATATTGTAAATTGAATATCTGATTAAGGAAAGCATCAGGGGAAGAGCTAAATGTGAGAATCAGCAACAGAGAATCTTCTCCTTAAATGGGGCATGATTGGGAGCTGCCGTGAAAATTGTGTAGGCCTATGCAGTTTACCATACCAACCAGCCCTACTTTCATCGGGAAGTCAGTTATAAACTTTGTTCATACTTTTGATACAGCTAAGAAATTAAATTAAATTAAATAATTTGTGTGCAAGCTTTTCTGTTAATACAGGGCTGCTAAGTAAGTAGGTGCAGTAAGTAGTTTATTATTTTAAGAGAATATTTACATACAGTAGTTTAAAATCATCTCTGTATCATAGGAAACTTGAAATTTTGCATAGATTTGGGGCAGTGAAAGCAACTGTTAAAGCAACGTAAATAATTATAATAATTCTAGTTTCTTTGACTTAAAACAATAGAAAAAAAGAAATACTAATGCCAACTTTTTTCACTGTTTTGCTTTTACTAAGCCAGTCCTAACACCTTAAATAAAGGTATTTACTTTGGTTGCTTGTTTCCATGCTGTTTTACTTCTCTTTTTTTTTAATAATCTAAGACACTTTCTCAGTTATTGGATGGATTACAGAGTTCCTTGCTCTAGGCATTTTGCTGCTTGTATTTTATTTTCATTGTTATTTTATTAGCCTCTTAAAAAATTCTTAGGTACATTTGTAATTTAAAATGTGCAGAACATTTTAGTTGTCAATAGATTAAAAGTAAAACACATAAATAATTACAACTACTTAAAATATGTAATATTAAACTTATTAAACTTCTTGATTTTGTACTCCATCCATAAACTTGAACCACACACACATGTACACAGTAAACTATTTACGTGAACAGCAATATTCGTGCACAAGGGTGTCATACTCGGTCGGTCCGTCAAAGCCTGAAGCCGAGAGTGGAGGTCAGTGTTGTGTGAGCGCAACTACGTAGTGGCCCGCGAAAGTGATTTAAATTAAGAGTGAGTTCTGGTTCTATTGAGTCGATGGTCAAAGCTGTATTTCCACGGTTTTATACATCATCTTGCCTAGACAGTAGTACATGTTTTTAGGTGTGCACTGTTCATTTACACTTACGTGTTAATTCCTTACCTGTGAAAAAGTTAAATGTGATGTTATAAAATTTAAAAATATTAAAAATTTAAATTCCATAATGCTGTATGCCGGTACTGATAAATTTAAAAAAGTATTATTTTATCGTATTTTAATTAAATGAAAAGTTCACATCTTTCATACTTTTCGGTAATACGAATACTGTAATGTGGATTTCGCTGTTGTTGTCTAATTACCGGCATACCAATATCGATATTTGTTGGTGCTTGATTTAATTAATTTCTGCTTTAGAATTGATCAATTCATGCTTCTTTTGGTAAATAAAAATCATTGAAACTTTTCGCGATCCCCTCAAAAAAGGTCCTCACAGTCTTTATATATTTATACCTTACATTATATTGCACGTTCTCTCGCCGGCTTACTCGGTTCTCTCAGCTCTCTGAAGGGGGGCGGCTTCGTCTCTTGTCTCGCTCCGTCTGTCGCCGTGTGCTGGCACACTGCACAATTGTGCGCTGCCGCATTCTTTATTTTCTTTTTATTTATTTATTTATTTATTTATTTATTTATATCATATGCAGTCATTTGACCATTAGTTGTCTAGAACGGTGTTCCGGACACGGAAACGAACGAACGATTTGACCATGTACACAATACATTGGTTGCATATACGGTATTGACCATGTCAAGTTTGAAGAATAAAAATATAAAAATACAGACTTATACACAGACATTAAAATCGTTGTAAAATCGTGTAAACTCTGTAAACTTCCTCACATTAACTAACGGTTAATAAGCGAGCAACCGGTTTCGGAAGTAACATGCGAGCAATTGGCCGGTCATCTTGCCGACATCCCTCGGTCGATCAGTACCGGTATTTTGATGTTATCGTAATTTGCTACCCTCGCGGGTATCCACACACAACCTTGCTCTCGCGCGTGTCGTGAAAGTTGAAACACAATTTGGTTTCAAAACTAGAACCTCTTGATGCTGTTCACGTAAATATTTTGTGCCAACAACCTAAGAGTTGTGGCTCTGCAATCACGGCCAAATGCAAGTCAAGAAGTAGATTTGCATAAATGTTCATCAATGAAACTGATTAGTGATTTCTTGTACTTTTCACGGAGTTGTTTTCTCACATTCTACTTTGCACCTGGCCGTGGTTGTACCCGTGGTTCCGTGGCGGCTTGCATGATTGATTGTGTATCTAGTACTACTGGCATACTTAGAACTTACAATAGACCTGTTCAATTTGGCTATACACCAATTAAGTTTCTAACTCATGAGGAAGCGAGGGTAGGAAAATATGCTTACGTATAATGTAGACCCAGGTATTTGTGGTTACAAAAAATCAAATGGTTGTCAAACAAGCTTTTCTACATTAAAAAAAAAAACATAATTATTTCTGATAGTGAGAATGTCATTTTCAATTTTGCAAATCTGTATTAAACCAGAATTTTCGAAGTTCCCACTTTATTAATTTTTAGTAAACCTAATTAGGTGTAGTAAGTACTATTTAGTTTTTGGTTTCAAAACTCAAACTCAAACATGACAATTTTCCAATTAGAAAAGTCTCTTCAATTAAAATTGTAATGAACCCCAAACTTCCCAATTTGAATAAAATTTGTTGAGTTGAACGAACATTTACACCTAGCCCTGTATTAAAACCTTCTACAGGGACTTTGCCTAGTTTGAATTTACAAAATTTTGAGTTGACAGATAATTCTTGGGACTAGGGTAATACTGTTGCCAAATATGAGCTTTACTTTGTAGTTCTGACCATATTTTTTTCTTTAATTCTCATCTATCGTAATGTGACAAAAAATCAGCTGACAGTCATTTGGCGAGACTAGACAGTCCAATAACACAATTATGTAATAATAAGCTCTAGCTAGAGATATGGCTGAACAATGCTATGCATTTAAACGTTACGTTTTAGTCAACAAATGCTCTAAACAAGACCGGAGCCTAATGTTTGCAAAAAACAACAAACTTAAAACTGTTTCTTTTGAAATTTTAAATAATTTACACAACCAAAGTGAGTTTTAGCCTTTTAGGCAGCCAAAAATATTAATTGTCTTAACTACAAATACCTGACTGCAGATACGTGTAATGAATAATAGTTGGTAGATCGAGGGAAGGTAGCTCTGGAAAGCTATTATATCGTAAAGCGTACTCGGCAAACGTAAATAGGGAATGCTCTTTTATTCTCAATACTGTATTGTCACAGTTATGTAAAGACCCTTCTACAAATTTTAGAAACATTGGTGATTTTGAATTTTTTAAAGTTTTTTTAAAGATTTGGAGACAACAGTGTTTAAGAAATAATTTGTTACTTGTCTGTATTCTTTTTTTGTTATTTTAGTGACTTAACAGATTTTTTGATCAATTTTTTCCTGAATTAATTTCACAGTTATTATTTATTTTATAATTTAATTCTAAATATTAGCCCATACATTCTAAATCATTGAGAACAATTAACAAGGCATTTTAAATTAAAGCTTAAAAGTAGCTAATGTCCGGATTAGTAACACATTTGGTAACATGAAAATGTAGATTCATTACACTTGGTGTGATCGGTCAAACATGTAGATGCCACGCCTTGTTTTTCTGCCATAATGAAGCGTGTAAGAGTGGATTACTTCTTTCTCTCAAAAACTTGCCTGTAGGTAATTTAAAATCAAAATATTTTCTTCTTGGAGTATACTCTTCAATTTAGAATAATAAAAAAATAAAAAATGTAAATTACGTAATTAAATTATGTGTGATAAAAATGTAGATTCAATATTCTTGGTGTGATCGACCAAAGAAGTTGATGCCACGCCTTGTTTTTCTGCCATAATGACTCGTGAAAGTGTTAATTACTTTAAAAAACTTAAATAATTTTAAATCAAATTATTTTCTCCTTGGAGTATACTCTTCAATTTAGTGTAATAAAGGAATTAAAAAATGAGCATTCCCTATTGTTTAAACCGAGGATAGTTTCTTGGGCGATCCAGACATGTGAGAGTTGGAATAGACCATTTTCAAAATTGATCGAGGACCCTTGGGCTGAGTTCATCATGGTCCTCTTAATCTTCAATGACAACAATGCACAACAATTAGAAATGAACCCTGATATAACATTTGAAAACTAGTTTTGATTGTTGTGCATTGTTGCCATTGAAGATTTAGAGGACCGTGACAATTTTGAAAATGATCTATTGTATTCTCTGGGCACCTTTCCTCGCGGACTAGGACTCGGTGTTTGCACAACCTTTCTCCCAGGGATTGGAGTGAGCTATTGGTCCATAAAAAATACTAGGTGATTACTCATTATTGAGTTTACTAAGATCCTCTTTTCAAATATGGTCTATAAAATGAATTGGTGTGGCCAAAATGAACAGATCTGTTGTTTGTTGTACGCTACAATTTTGAGTATAAATAGATTTGGAAGCACATAATAATTCACCGCGAAAAGATTAGGCCCCTAGACGCTTTTTAACCAAATATGCAACCCTCAAAAATTCGCTTCGTTTTGACATTGGTGCGAAGTAGAGTCATCGGAACAGATAGGCTAATAAAGAAGTCAGGGAAATTTTTTTTGCCCAGAGTTTTGCTTTTTGATTACAAACTGAAAGGAAACTTGTAGGGCGTAAACGCCATCCGCTATTGGCATGCCGGCATGCTTTTACTGTCGTCATTAGCGCGAAGGAAAAAAAAAAACGAAATTCAGATTCGATTCATTCAAATTTCTTTTTCAATTGAACTGGTGTCGCGGTGTAAGTTCTCTATAATTAGAATCTCGAGTCGTTCTATTTTGATAGCTAATATCATTGAGTTTGTTAGTGTAGGGTAGAGACCCAGCGGGCATTGGCGGCTGTCTACCAATAAATTTACTCCGACTCTAGTAGTACGAGCTTATACCGCTAGGAAGCGCTACACGTACTCACTGATGTCGGGCGTTCCCGTGGAGAGAAGGGATACTACGTAGTACGTGCAGATGCGCAGTCGGTAAGGTAGTACATAGTACTAATGCTGCATCGTGATCTAAACACCGGAAACTGTTCGGCCAAATCACGAACTATATTTTAAAACTCAAGGCGCGGCTACAATTTAGCACCGTCAGTGTTGCCGCTTACTACACTACACTTCGTTGTCAGTTGCGAGGTAGGCCCACATACAAACCATACCAACAATCTTGTTCTAGATTATTAAAACATCAAACAAAATGAAAGGTTATACATATTTTCCTCTAATAAAATGTTTAAAAAATATAGGACGTAAAACATAAATATCAATCTATCAATCTAATAAAATGTCTTCAAACGGTTACTGTAAAAGTTCTAAATCGACTCTCAAAGATAAAAACACGACATTATTATTTATCAATTTATTCATTTATTCAAACATTCATTCATTCATTTATTGCATTACTGATAATGGAATTTGCATCATTTTTAATATTACTATTATAATTAGTATTATTTGCTTTATTAGTAATATTGAGTTTGTTAGTTACCCTAACTAGTTACCCTAACTAACAAACTCAATGATAATACTAACAAAGCAACTAATACTAATTATAATAGTCATATTAAAAATGATGCAAATTCCATTATCAGTAATATAACAAATAAATGAATGAATGTATGAATGAATGAATAAATAAATTGATAAATAATAATATCGTGTTTCTATCTTTGAGAGTCGATTTAGAACTTTTACAGTAATCGTTTGAAGACATTTTATTAGATTGATAGATTGATATTTATGTTTTTTTCCTATATTTTTTAAACACTTTATTAGAGGAAAATATGTATAACGTTTCATTTCGTTTGATGTTTTAATAATCTAGAACAAAATTGTTGGTATGGTTTGTATGTGGGCCTACCTCGCAACTGACAACGAAGTGTAGTGTAGTAAGCGGCAACACTGACGGTGCTAAATTGTAGCCGCGCCTTGAGTTTTGGAATATAGTTCGTGATTTGGCCGCAACGTGGCTGAACAGTTTCCGGTGTTTAGATCGCGATGCAGTATTAGTACTATGTACTACCTTACCGACTTTGCATCTGCGCGTACTACATAGTATCCCTTCTCTCCACGGGAACGCCCGACATCAGTGAGTACGTGTAGCGCTTCCTAGCGGTATACGCTCGTACTACTAGAGTCGCAGTAAATTTATTGGTAGACAGCCGCCAATGCCCGCTGGGTCTCTACCCTACACTAACAAACTCAATGCTAATATTCAGTCGTCATCGTGATGCAAACAAAACTTGTTTGAGTACCGTTGTTTAAACCATCTGGGCAAAATAGAAATTCAAATAGGGTATTACGTGTAAAAGCTGAGTAATGAAATCTTGAATTCTTCACCAGTTTAGAATGCAAAACTCATGTCATTACAGTTGCGAACAGGAAATTTGTACCCAAGCGTTGCTTCAAACTAGATCGTATAATTGACGTCTGCCATTACTCGCGAGCACCAAATTTGTGATTTTTGAGAGTTGCCTATTCTTAAATTCAATTCACTTGCATTCAATTCACAATTCACTGTCAATTCACTTTGCTGAATTAGGTTGCAATCTTTATATGACTCTTTGTGTTTGGAGCTGTGCTCTTTTATGCCATTCATTGTTGTATATAATATGAATAGCTGTTCTCTTTTATGCCATTCATTGTTGTATATAATATGAATAGAAACATTTAATAAATATAAATACTAAGTCCATAAACTAGTTCATGTTCACTAATTAGGTCGCAACCTCTAGATGCCCTTCAAAAAAAATACTAAGTCCATAAATTAGGTCGTAACCTCTAGTTGACCTTCAAAAAATATACTAAGTCCATAAACTAGGTCACGATGAATTCGTTGCCCGATCTGTGCTTCCAAATATTATTCATGCTCGTTATTGTATGCGTATGTCGTGTGGTGCTGGTATCTTTGCAACCGTTCCTCTCGCTCAGGCAGGACTGATGATGGAAATGCTTGAAAATTTATCGAGTTCCGTCGTCAGTCCTGTCTTGGCGTTGGGGAGAAAACTCTGTGAAGTTAAAAAGTTTCGACGCTAAACCTGGTCGCTTGAAAAACGCAAAAAGACTTAGGGTATATAAAAGCGCTTTTTTTTGGCATATTTTTCCCATTTTTTGCTGATTTTTCCAGGTTTTTTTGTTAAATTTTATAAAATTTTCATAAAATGTATAAATTTTTTATAAATTTTATGAAAATTTTCATAAAATTTATAAATTTTTATAAATTTTATAAAATTTATAAAATATTTATAAATTTTATAAAATATTTATAAATTTTATATTGTTTTGTTGTTGTATTGTTGAATAAATATTATTTGAAAAGAATGTTTTGTGTTTTGTTTGTGTTGTGGGCTAGTTCACGAGGTGAACTAGATGAGGAAAGTGAGGAGGCAATAGGAATACTGTAAACAAGTATAAATTAGTGTATACAACAAACGGCATTGGTTAAACAATATTTATTAAACATCTTATATGTAACATGGCACTCAAAAGTAGACTAAGTCCATAAACTAGTTCACAAGCCGAACTAGGTCATGAACCAAGGGGAGAGAGAGAGAAAAGGGTTAGTGCAATGAAATGAACACAACAGCATGAGTTAAATGGCATATATTGAGAAAATCAGTACAGTATATTCACCACAGCAAGTAGGCCGAGTCCACGGCCTTGAGAATTGATGTTGTCCGGGATCGGCGTTGGAGACTTGTCGAACGACGTTCCAGCGAGAAGACGCATGTGGTCGGAGGAGGTGTAGAAGTTTGGCAAGTGATGTGATCGTGAAGGGTATAAACCTTTCAAGCCACCTGGAACCAAGAACAAGACATTTATTAGTGATGTAACATGTTAGAAGAACAGACATAACTTCCGTAATTACTTTCATAGCGGAAACGTACAGAATGTTCCGTGCACCTTCGGTACTACGAGAGCTCCGTCGGCATGTACAAGGTAAGCTAGCTGTTGGGCTCATATTTCCACCACCAAAGTAATTACGGAACGTAGAATTTTTGTATTGTAACTGAATAACTGAACAAACATTGAAATAAGATTTTAAATAGCAAATGCTTATTATGTCTTGAAGACATGAAACACTGCCAACTACGCATCCAATTCTTTTTCTGCACTACTTTGGTTTGGTAAGGCAAATTTGAGATTTTAGACTTGTTCTCTTGAATGCACAATTTTTATTTAGCGTTTACTTTTACTTAGCAAAAGAATTTTGTGAAAGATTTCTTTCCGAGCATAGCTGGTAATGTATTATTATTCTATGGTATATAATGTGAGCAAAGAATCCCAACAGCTTACCTTCGTGTAAGACTACGGATTTGCGAGTTTGACGTACACATAAAACATAATACAAATATAACGAGACGTTTCGACAGAGGTCTTGCTCACTCGAGAGAAGGATTCTCCTCGGTCGAAACGTCTCGTTATATTTGTATTATGTTTTATGTGTACATCAAACTCGCAAATCCGTCATCTTACACGAAGGTAAGCTGTTGGATCCTTTCCTCACATTATATACCATTCCAGCCAATTGGCACCTACTTTCATAACCTATTTTTATTCTGTAATTTTTGTTTTAACAGTGCTCCATAGAAATTAGTGTTAATAACCGAGCAAGATACATTAAATAAAGAAACTGAATGTTTTCTCTAGGAACTTTGTTAGAGTAACAGTTTCTCTCAATACTATTCTGCTATTCTATATTATTTGTTCTAGAGAAGGATTAATGCAGTGCAAGGAAACAAGTCATTGTTTTTGCAATATGAAGTTAGGCGTGTTTTGATTTATATAATACCAATTGAGAAATAATATTCTGGATGACACTAAGATTTTATTTCCATTTTTAGAACATTGTACATAACTATGTTGCTGTCACAAATCAAGCATACATTAACTATTACAAGATTTAGTTTATTAACGTACTCGTTAGTGCGCGAGTTAGGCTGTGCAATTTATATGGAGGAATCAAGTTCAAGTTATGTTGTATTGCCAAGTACTAAACAAAGTCCAGTCTGCTCAACTTTCAAAGATTGTGTTGCAATTATGACTTAAGCATGACTGGGACTCGAACCCAGATGTAACCAAAAAATGATAGTTCTAGAGATTTAAAATGTTATTTTATAAGATACTATGTATGCACCAAGACTGTGTATTAATTTAATCAATATTGATTCACATTTCATTATGCTTAGAAGGCCTAATCAAGTAGTAATTTAAGTACTAAGTTTGGTTGCAGATCGCTTTACAGGCTGGTTTTCCGAAACTTCAAATACAGTTAAATCAAAACGGGACATGACATTTTCTTTCAATGGAAAGTGTTCAGTAACTTCGGAAAAAGAATAAAAAGAGGATAGTGAATTTGAGCTGACAAATCTACTTACGTATTTGGTTCAACATTTAACTGTAGTACAATTTAGTTTTAAATGGCTCAAGTTTGCCTGGAGATAGTCTTAGTAATAATCATCTTTGTGCATATATAGTAGGCTATAAATTAACGAATAAATGGCAGTGGTTTAATAAGTGGTAGTGCATTTACATTTTAACTGAAGTATACAACTAAGTTTGAAATGACTCAAGTTTCCTAAAAGATAATCTTAATAATAACCATTGTCCATATAGTTGGCTATAATAGACGAATTAGTGGTAATGGATTTACACTTTTAACTGCAGTAGTTATGAAGCTATGAACTGTACGATTCAAGTTTCCTCGCAGATAAGCTGTTAACCTTTGTGCATGGAGTTCGGTGGCTAAAGCTATAGGTAGGCACGGAAAAGTCGAGTTACCCAATTTGATTTTACTTTTTTGCATGTATTACTTCAAAATTTGCATTTTAACGCACATGTGTGGTTATTGGGGTAGTAGGTACAAGCAGTTTAATACCAGACAAAGCAATTTCTAAGCGTGTGTTGGATAAAATGGTATTTTTGTATTATTTTTGACTACGTGACTATATAGGGCCTACCAATCAAAAAATACCAACAATATGGATTATTTCAGATACTTGATTTTTTTTGTCTCAATTTTATTATGACGACCTCAAAATTGATCAAAATTTGACACGAATGATTCATGTACAATTGGACTAAAATATTATATGGGATGTTCATTTATTGAAGAATAGTAACATTTTCTCCTTCTTTGATGGTGTTTGGGAAAGTAAGAGCAGATTAATATCAGAAAAAGGAATTTTAACTATACTGTATTGATATGAAGCGTTTTAGGTGTACGTATGTGTAATACAATGATATTTTTGTATTATTTTTGACTACGTGACTCCATCCCTAGCAGACATACCAACAATATGGCTTTTAAATCGTGATTTTTTTCCCTCGAAATTTTGTGAAGGTACCTATACTAGAGACTTCAAAAATGATCAAAATTTGTAACGAATGATACATGTACAATTCGACCCAAATATTATAGGGGATGTTTATTTATTGAAGAATAATACCTAACATTTTCCCCTTCTTTTGTGGTTAAGGTTGAAGACTAGCA
The DNA here is from genome assembly GCA_945910005.1 of Isoperla grammatica. Taxonomy (NCBI): domain Eukaryota; kingdom Metazoa; phylum Arthropoda; class Insecta; order Plecoptera; family Perlodidae; genus Isoperla; species Isoperla grammatica. The sequence continues at coordinate 7,385,459 of OX246750.1, forward strand.
ATTTAATGCCAGACACAGCAATTTAAACTATATTGGTTTGTTAGCGTTTTGGACTACATATGGTATTTTTGTATTAGTTTTGACTAGTGACTACATACCGAAAAAAAAATAGCAACAATATGGCTTAATTCTGGCTTATTATGGCTAGTGACTACATCCCGAACAAAAAATACCAACAATATGGCTTGTTTATAAATCTTGATTTTTTGCCTAGGAATTTTATAAAGATTTCTAAATTGACCAAAATTTGAAACGAATGATACATGTACAATTCGACAAAAATATTATGGGAAATGTTTATTTATTAAAGAATAACCATAATAGAAGGAGAGAATGTTATTATTGGGGAAGTATGAGCAGTTTACAACCAGGGCCCTTATTCTGTAAAATGTTCTCGTGTGAAACGAAACGAGAACTAAACGAAATCTCGATTTGGTATTGTTTGGAGGCTAGGATGGTAGCAGCCAATGGTATTTCTCGGTTGCAGTCCAAAGACATTGGAATAGCACTGTTCGAAGCCATGTGTATGTGGTGTCAACGGTCACTGCCCACTATATCTGTTAAAACATGCAGTAGGCTGCGGTATCAAGTCCATAACAACTGCCACTTGTTATTTTTGACACAATAAAGACTCGAAATGCCAAATCAAACGACATAACATGTAAATTCAACAATCTAAGTAAATAAATGGATATATGCCATGGTTAAATTACAATAATTAGTTCAATAGTATAGTACAAGGTGGTAAGTAAAGATATATGTCAAAGTGTTGTCAAATAGAGATAAAACTTCACCTTAGCATTAAGTTGATGGCGGAACTCGGTCGGCCATGATTTAGAAGATAGGAGGTCTCGGTAGCTCCACGGGGACTACTATTGTCGCAAGCAGTTGGCCATGTGACTAAAATCTGTGCCAGAATTTCATATTCATAATTGGCGGCTGATTTCGTTCTGCATTCAGATAATTATAGTCAGCTGTGACCGTAAACGTGACTACAATGGAGAAATACTATTTGCTGGTACCTTCTAGCCTCGGAACGGGTGCAGATTTCGTTTTCGTTTCACACGAGAACGAGAACATTTTACAGAATAAGGGTCCAGAGAGCAATTTACTATGATTTGTAAGTGGTGGGTGTATGCATGTTTAATAAAAGGTATTTTTGTAAGATCTTTGACCATGACTCCATTCCAAGCAAAAAATACCAACAATAGGGCTTTTTACTAAATCTTCATTTTTTGCCTCGAAATTTTATTAAGACTACAGACTTCAAAAATGATCTCCTTCTTTTGTAGTGTTGGGGAAGTACGAGCAGTTTAATGATAAGAGACAGCAGTTTAGACTATATTGTTATGTTAGCGTTTTGGTCTATGTCTAATAAAATGGTATTTTTGTATTATTTTTGACTACGTGACTCCATCCCAAGCAAAAGTACCTACAATATGGCTCATATCTAAATCATGATTTTTTGTCTTGAAATTTTTTAATACTACAGACTACAAAAATGATATAATTTGAAACAAATAATACATGTACAATTCAACCCAAATATTATGTTATGTTTATTTATTGAAGAATAACATTTTCCCCTTTTGTGGTGTTTGGGGAGGCATGAGCAGTTAAATACCAGATAAAGCAATTTTAACTACATTGATTAATGATTATGAAGTGTTTTGGTCTACTTGGTGTAATAAAATGGTATTTGTGTTATTTTTGACTACGTGACTCCATCCCAAGCAGAAAATTCCTACAATGTGGCTTCATGATTTTTTGCCCTTTAGTTTTACTTATACTATAGATAGAGAGCCCCGTGAAAATACGTTTATATTTGCCAAATTTCATTTTAAAAATCTACGTTTTTGGTGTTTAGTGGTGTTATTATTTTTAGCTGTGTAGAGTGATATGATACGATGTACGACATAATCTACGAACTAGACGCGCTAGGCCTACTACAGACGTTCACTCAAAGTATAACGTTTCGGCGAAATAAATATTCTTATTCCCACTATGGAAAAATGGTCCAAAATTATTACATTTTGCACAAAATTTACACTTTTAAGATGAAATAATATTTTGTGCAAGTTTTGGAAAAATGTTCACTGGTAAATGGGAATTCAGACGGCAGTTTTGTGAGATTTCATTGTTATTTTTTTCGCGTAAAACAGAAGATTTCATTATTTGCGGTGTTATAATGCCAATTTTGCAAAGGTTGTGTCTTTATTTTTATATTTTTGGACTCCTCTTGCTATTAAAGCCAACATTTTATCAAATAAAGCAATATTCACAACAATCGTATAATTTCGCGATTGCGAATTTTACGGGGCTCTAACAAAAGACTTCATAATTGATCAAAATTGCATCAAAATTTATCACGAACGATACATGTATATTTCGACCCAAATATTGTAGGGGATTTTTATTTATTGAAGAATAATAACATTTTTCCGTTCCTTGTGGTTATTGGTTAAGTATAAGCAGTTTAATGCCAGACACAGCAATTTGAACTACAGTATATTGATTTGTTAGCGTTTTGGTCTACTTAGTTTAATAAAATGGTATTTTTGTATTATTTTTGACTATGTGACTCCATCCCAAGAAAAAAAATATTAACAATATAGCTCATTTCTAAATCTTGATTTTTGCCCTTTAATTTTATAAAGACTAGACTTCAAAAATGATCAAAATTGTAAACAAATTTGTCATGTACAATTTGCCACACATATAATAGGGGATGTTTATTTATTAAAGAATTACCATAATAGAAAGGGGAAAATGTTATTAATGGGGAATTACGAGCAGTTTACTACGAGAGATGTCAATTTTTACTAATTTGATTTGTATGTGTTGGTGAGTACGCCTGTTTAATAAAATGGTATTTTTGACCATGTGACTCCATCCCAAGCAAAAAATACACAATATGGCTCAATTCTAAATCTTGATTTTATGAAGACTACATACTTAAAAGTAAAACATATCAATATTTGAAACGAGTGATACATGTACAATTCGACCCAAATATTATAGGGGATGTTTATTGAAGAAAAATATTTTCCACTTCTTTTGTGGTTATTGGTGAAGTACAAGCAGTTTAATGCCAGAGACAAAAATTTCAACTATATTGATTTGTTAGCGTTTTGTCTACATATCATCGGTGAAGTGACCGAAGTAGATACCGTGCGTCGCCTTTTTGACAAAACTTAGTTATTTATTATTTTGTGAATGTGTTAGATTGCCTCACGGCTAGGTAATTGAGCTAGGGGAGAAGGACAGGAAGGAACTAACAGCTTACCTTGTAATAGTTGCGGCCTTCGGAGTCGATAGAAACACAAAAGATATAAACACAAAACGTCGAGACAGTTTCGGCCTGACGTGGCCTTGTTCACCCGACGAAGGTGTAGTCTTTCCTATACCTTCGTCGGGTGAACAAGGCCACGTCAGGCCGAAACTGTCTCTACGTTTTGTGTTTATATCTTTTGTGTTTCTATCGACTCCGAAGGTCGCAACTACTACAAGGTAAGCTGTTGGTTCCTTCCTGTCCTCCTCCCCTAGCTCAATTATTTATTATTTTGAAATCATAAATCCCATTGACGCAGCTTGAATTCCCGCAGTACTAAATTAAGCAATAGAAATGCTGTGAAGACAAGAAATTACACCGCGTATGAGCAAGAACCAAAGGGATGCTATGGCAAAACCATGTAAGTACTCGGAATTACTAAGAATATGAATGCTAAAACCGCGTAGGCGTATGTTATTTAAATTTGTAGTATTTTTAATTAATAAATGATATATCTATGTTATCTATGTTAATCAAAATCACACTTTTTGTGAATGTAACAAGCATTAAACACTATTTGATTTCTATTATTAGTGTCATAGTGTCATTCCCTGAACCTTAGTCATTTTATCTGAAAGCGCCTTTTCGTGTTTTGCCTCTCCTGAACAATTCGTGAACCTATGTGGTATTTCATAACATTAGTATTTTAGAAATATCTGCTAAAAACTACAAACCTCTAATGTGATATGGTAATTAATAGTTTTAAAGGGCTAAAAAAAAAGTGTTTTCAATCATGTGCGTAATCGTCTAGGGTTGGAATTCATAGTCGGCCCCTACACCTAGGGGCACCCATTGTTGCTATGGATTTGTTTGTGTTGTTTTGACCTGTTGCTGTGATAAGAGGGATACATACTGAACTAACATACCAACTAGTGTTAGGATTACGTTGTAAGGAAACTTGAGTCGCAGTTAATGTTTAGTTGCACTTTATTTTATGTATATGATATTATTATAACTTTGAACATATAAATTAGGTTACTTGAGTCATTTACATACACAGCTAAATAATTGGCATTTCATTACAGCCAAACCTTCCTATACTACATTAATTGCATCCATAGATTGATTTGAAGTATGCAATGTTCTCTTTCAGTTACAGACATTTATAAATTTTAAAGTAAAAATGTGAGCGAAGTGATTGCTCTACGGTCTGTCTCTATCCAAGATACACGCCGGTAAAGAGGACTCCTCAAAGAGCGGCTTATTTCCCGCTCACTGTGCAAGGTTGTAAACGTCAAGCTTGTCACCAGGAAGGATGCACAGTTTTTAAAAAAAGTGACCACCAATAATATCAATTCAAATAAGAAAAACACCCACTTGACAATAGGAAGACGGGGGCTCAGGATTCTATCCCTTTTCAAAGGGTCCACCATAATTATCTCTTGCTTCGACGGTCCATGTGGTTTGAAGCTGTCTTGACTATATTAGAAGCTAAGTGGTTTGCCAAATAAAGGGGATGATTGACAGCATAAGTCTCCAACAATAAGAAACAGTAACTTTTAGTTCTCATTTTGCCGGCGTGTATCTTGAATAGGGACAGCGAATAGATAGAATATCAACTCACCAAAAAAACTAGTGTGGATCAGTTTGAACTGTGCAGATAGTCGTGGGTACTCGAGGTAAGCTGGTTCAAGTCTCGAGTCTTGAGGGGGAGACAGAAGAAGACGATGTGATGCCAGACGGTGCTTCTCGTTGCAAGTAGTCTGAAAACAATACAGTGTGTTAGAAAGGTTGACACAATCCTAGTTCACAGCTGCTAGAGATGTGCAAAATTGGTTTTCTCAAGTTTGAAATTTCACGGCTTGATAACAGAAAACCCGAGATTTTTAGTAACATAAAAAACCATACATGGGCTCCTGTAAGATTTTAAAAAATGGGTAGTGATGTTATTGATAGATGTAGCTTAATTTTGTCATTTTGCATCAATCTACTTTCGATTTCACAGGTTCCAGGATAATTTACGTACGGTTGATTTAAAAGAAAAACAAAGATGTGTGAGTGACATCAGTTTTAATTTTGCACTCAAATTTATCTAGAAAGTAAAAAGTTAACTAATTATTATTTTAGAGTGACTTCCAAATTTCACCAGCTAATTCGAGTTTCAAGACCATTTGCAATTTTGCCGCTAGTTTGCGGTTTCAGGTATAATATCGCAAATTGGAAGTGATTCCATTCTATCCCAGTTCAGGCGATTCATGTGCAAACTGAATTTGAAGGTCCCTATTAATATTTATTACAAACACTAGTATTCAGTTTTAACTATTTACCAGAAACAAATTGATAAGTTTTGTTGTAACCATTTTTGCATATCTCGATCGACAGCGAAACCTTTTCTGTACTTTTTGTACAGTATTTTAAAATGTCGTTTGTTAATGAAAAAGTGGATTTTATAAAAAATATTAAAATACCCCCAAACAAAGCTCCCAATTCCAAAATAACTGTTGTACATAATGCCAAATTAACTATGTAATTCCAAATCCCCCAGATTTAAGTGACGTATATTCCATGTTGGCAACACGAGTAAAGTACGGCCACTCACAATATATTCTAGCCTTTAATTTACACAGCTATCTTGAAACATTAATTTAAATTTTAGTTTTAAATGACATTATGAATGGAAATTTTGCAACTCACGTCTCTACCCACAGCTAAAACTAGCAAAATAACTTGTGCACATCCATGTGATTACTGATCGAAGATATTAAAGATGATAAAACGAAATGTGTTATTTGATGCGTTAAGACGACTTTTCACGAATCTTCACATATGTGAATAAAATTTGAAATCAAATTGCAAAATAAGCAAATTTTCAGCTTTTATGCAAAACAGGAACATTTTTTAGTCAAAAACAGAAAATAACCAATTTGGTCCGTTCCCATTATTCAGACGGAAATTCCCGGTGGCCTGTTTTTAATTAAAATGGAAATATTTAAACAGAATTTGTAACTTCCACGAAATTGAAATGCCTATACATGCAATTGAATAATCATTAATTGAGTTTCATTGCATATGTTTCATTAATTTATTTAATTACCTATTTCTCCATTTTGCAATGCGAGTAATGCGGAAAAAACAAAAACTCCACTTTTGACATTGTAATTTTAAAACGAAATTTAGAATAAAATAAAACCATTTTCAAAACACCTCTATGCATCGGGCAACTTCGAGGGGGTTAAATTACGTGCTTGTGAAGAACTTTCGTATAATGTAGGCAATCCATACTGGTACAATCAATGTGACAAATCAATAATTAGTACAGCTACTGTAGTTCTGGTTCGAAATACTGAATGGATGAAATCAGTACATAGTCTGTTTTTGACTCTTATTAAAGACTTTGGTTAGATCAGTTAGCTTAAAGTTAGCACACTTTATGAGCTCTATATATTCAAATATATCCTCAATGGCAACCCATGCATTATTGCAAGCAAGCTATGAAGAGTTATCTATGCTCGAAATTTAGAATTTTAGATGGAGCAACTTTTTTTTGCTGCTGGGTAGAGAATCGAGTAGCTCAATTTGTATATTACTTGAGAAATGTACCAAGAAATTAGAAATGTTGGTACCTAATTAGTTAATAATGCTAACGAAGCACAATTTTAAAGTAAATGTAGCCCATTGCACCCATTAAAGAACCATTTCCTGAAGATCAGTATGCTATTTTTCAATTTGAGAGCCCCCCCCCCCCCCCCCCCTCCCTTATGTTAATTCTACTCTCTCTTAATCCTAACTAAACACAGTAACCATCTGAATAATCCCTAAGTTACATTTAAGAAAGCAAATTAATCGTAGGCCCTACAGTCCCCATTATAGCTTCCTATTTAGCTAGTGTACAGCATACTCTTAAGTCTTAACTGTAGACCCCATCCATGTCTGAGTATTTCAATCCCTAACCACAGCCCACCTGATCTGTAGCTATTCCCTATAACAAGGTCAACTTGATCTCCGCCTAGCGGAGGCTTGTCGAACTCCCAAGTTGGGTCGTCGCAGTCCGTTCCACAATGTTAAAAATCACATGTTATTCAAATGGGAGAAATGTGAAAGAAAACAAATGAAGTGAACTGTCAAATAAAATTACCTTCCAAACAGGAAAAATAGTCATATTTTGAGACCTTCAATCATTATATTCCATCAAAATGTATCTTTTACATGTTTAAAGTATTGTATTACATAATCTACAAAGTATATTTAATAGTTATAACAGTTGTTTTAGTGGGATCCAAAATGGCGATTTTGGTTCCCTTGCGACGACCTAACTTGGGAGTTCGACGAGCCTCCGCTAGGCGGAGATCAAGTAGACCTTGTTCTCTAACTGCACTAAGAAAGGGTATAGTCATCGTACAACAACTTCGGTAATGCTTCTGTCACGGGTGGGTGAGTGGCAGCCAACCAGCTACCGTGGCTAATTCAAATACCTGCTCGGGTGGGCCGAGACCGTAAACACTATTGATTGATGATGACAGCATTGATTGATGACGAAAGCATTACTGTAGTTATTGTAAGACGACTTTAAGTGTGTTCTAGTTAACTCACCGCGAGCTCACTAAAGGTGACTGTATGGAAGAATCTCTCGAGGTGAGCTGGATGTCTTTAATGCAGATTGCAGTTTGATGCGAGTGGGCTTGATACTTGGGGGAGGCGTGGATCCGTGGAAACAGCCATGCGCTGTGCAGCGTTATCTCAATGCAACCTGAAAATAAAAATACAACAGAGTTAAAACAATGTTGGGAGCTTGAGTAGGTATTATATTGACAGCTTGTTAGAAATGTTTTCACAATGAATGAGTTTATATGATCTTCTATTGGAGACACTCCCCCCCCCCCTGGTAGCCCCCCCCCCCCTCATTATGTCCCCCTGCGCCCCGTTTTATCTTGAATCTTCTCAAACCAAACACAACATTCATCTGACTACATCCCAAGTTATATTTAAGAAAGAAAATAATTCCTATTGAAAGCAGTCTCCGTTATAGCTTCCTATTTCAGGACTAGAACTGTAGACCTCATCTATGCAAACAAGTATTTCAATTCTGAACAACCAGCCCACCTGATTTGTAGCTTTTCCCTAAGTGCATTGTATACCTACTGCCTGCGTATGTGTACAGATCGAACCAAATAGCTTTGAAAGGTAGTTTACTCACCAAGCACACAGAATTAAGAAGACTGCGAGGTGGAATCTCTCGAGGTAAGCTGGATGTCTTCGATGCCGATTGCAGACTAGTCGAGACGGGCTGGCTCGATACTCAAGGGAGGCGTGGAAACAACTGCGCATTGTGCAGGTATCTTCAGTGCTGCCTGGAAACAAAAATACAACAAGAGTTAAAATAAGTTGGGAGCTTAAATGAGTATTATGTGGTATTGTACTGGCAGCATAATGTCTTGTACACTGGACGTGCTTAGTAATTTTTGAAAAATTATTTTCCTAACTAGAAAAGCCACTCATTGTATTTGTGCTTGTATTTTACTGTATTTATAATTTAGAAATTTGGACAAATTAGGATGAATCGTAGTATCGTACACTAAAGAAGACTAATTAGATAATTGCATTGGTTTAAGACAATAACAAAAACGCACTAATGACAACATTAATAATGTAGCAGGGAAATTGCAAAGGCAACACAAATGATTTGACAAATTTGTTTAGCTTAATTCTGGAATATTTAGTTACAAGTTACTTTTAGTAACTGTACTAGCCGTAGGTAACTGTAGTTAGTGTATTAAAACTCACCGAAACACTCCAATGTGCAATGCCGTATATGACTGCGTTGAAAGTCTCGAGGTAAGCTGGACGTCGTCGAGACGAGCTAGCTCGATGCTCGAGGGAGGCGCGGAACAGACCTGCGTTGTGCAGGTATCTTCAGTATTGTCTGGAAACAAAAATAAAACACAGTTAAAATAAGTTGGGAGCTTAAGGAAGTATTATGTGGTATTAATTGGCAGCATAATGTCTCTTCTATACATGGAAATTAACCAATGCTTAAGTCATTATTTGAAAAATTATTTGAACTAAACAGCCACTCACTGTATTTGTGCTGCTTTTGAATTTGTGGAAATATGACCTTCAAGGTACATAATATCAAAATGACACTCAAAGTTGCATTTATAATTTAGAAATTAAAAAAAAATTAGGATGAATCATAATACCATACACTAAAGAACACTAATTAGATAATTGCATTTGTTTTAAGACAATAACAAAAATGCACTAATGACAACATTATAATAATTTAGCCGTGAAATTGCAAAGGCAACAAAAATGATTTGACTACTAATTAGTTTAGTTTATTTACGAATATTTAAAGTTAATTAGTTAGTTAGTTATAGTTTAACTCACCGAAACACTCCAAGGTGCAATGCCGTATATGACTGCGTTGAAGGTCTCGAGGTAAGCTGGACGTCGTCGAGACGAGCTAGCTCGATGCTCGAGGGAGGCGCGGAACAGACCTGCGTTGTGCAGGTATCTTCAGTACAGCCTGGAAACAAAAATACAACAAGAGTTAAAATAAGTTGGGAGCTATGTAAGTATGTGGTATTGTACCATGGCAGCTTAGTAATTTTTTTTTAAATTATTTTCCGTACTAGAATATATAGCCACTCACTGTATTTGTGCTTATTTTACTGTATTTATAATTTAGAAATTTGGACAAATTAGGATGAATCGTAGTATCGTACACTAAAGAAGACTAATTAGATAATTGCATTGGTTGAAGACAATAACAAAAACGCACTAATGACAACATTATATATAATGTAACAGTGAAATTGCAAAGGCAACAAAAATGATTTGACTAATTAGTTTAGTTTATTTTGGAATATTGAAAGTTAATTAGGCCTATAGTTAAGTTAGTTGTAGTTAAACTCACCGAAACACTCCAAGGGGCAATGCCGTACATGACTGCGTTGAAGGTCTCGAGGTAAGCTGGATGTCCAGACGAGCGGGCTCGATGCTCGAGGGAGGCGCGGAACAGACCTGCGTTGTGCAGGTATCTTCAATGCTGCCTGGAAACAAAGATACAACAAGAGTTAAAATAAGTTGGGAGCTATGTAAGTATGTGGTATTGTATCATGGCAGCTTAGTTATTTTTTTTTTAATTATTTTCCTAACTAGAATATATAGCCACTCACTGTATTTGTGCTTGAATTTTATTTATAATTTTGAAATTTGGACAAATTAGAATTAATCATAGTACCGTACACAAAGGACACTAATTAGATAATTGCATTGGTTATACGAAGAAACGCACTAATGACAACGTTATACTAATGTAGCAGTGATTTCTCAAAGGCAACAAAAATGATTTGACAAATTTATATAGTTCATTCTGGAATATTTAGTTTAAGTTACGGTAACTGTACAGTATCGCTGATCGCGTTTTGCACTCACTTTTTTCCGTAGGATGTCAGGCAGCTAGGCCAAGATCGACCAGATGCAATAACCCCCCCTAACCGATTTGTGCTTGCAAGTGACTTTGCCCGAGGTTAGGGGGGGTTATTGTATTTGGTCGATCTTGGCCTACCTGCCTGACATCCCACGAAAAGTAAGTACAAAACGCGAAGCGATACTGTACAATTACCAAAGTTACCGTTAGTAATTAAACTCACCAAAACACTCGAAGGTGCAATACCGTATATGACTGCGTTGAAGATCTTGAGGTAAGCTGGACGTCTTCTATGGCGATTGCAGACTTCTCAAGACGAGCGGGCTCGATGCTCGAGGGAGAGGCGGAACAGACCTGCGTTGTGCAGGCGCACACCAGGTATCTTCAGTGCTGCCTGGAAACAAAAATACAACAAGAGTTAAAATAAGTTGGGAGCTTAAAGGCATATTGTCACATGGCATTGTTGGTAACATATGTACAAACTCAAATTGTTTGAGGAATTTAGAAAAAAAAATTAAAGAAATCGGTCCATATTTAGCCGAGTAATCAGCAATTTTGTAAAATATTATTTGCGGGATGACGTCACCCGCGTGACGTCACTGACTATAAGCTGTCTGGCTACCGCGTGCCTGCCTCGCGCATCAACGGCGGCCCGCGCGCTGTTTAGTTGAAGCCTGCCCATAGCGCAAGATGCTTGGCCTGTCTCCCTACAGTTTTGAGCCAAATTACACAGAAGGAGAACAATTGGAAAATCAAAGGAAACAGGGGGAGAAAGAAGCCTGGCTTAAAACATTCAGCGGTCGGAAAGGAAATATCGACTGGTGTACTTGTAACGAGTGTATTTCCATGGACACGGACATAGAGTCATTATGTTGTCACGAGTCTGACAAAATTACAAGTGTGCGCGATCATTTTGATTGTATTACTATTTACGACGCATTCCAACACATAATTAATATCCATTCCCTGAACACGGCAAGACAACAGCTATTGCTACACTCTACGTGCGAAAACGATCGACAACAGTGGCGGGAGACGTCAAGCAAATTGTGGTTTTGTCGCACTTTGGTCGATAATGTTTTCAATCAAATCTCGTTTGTTTTTAGTTTCAATGTACGATGACATTCGTTTTTTTTTTAATGAGTTCTCAAAACTACCCCTCAACTTTAAAGATGGTACTGCACATTTCTTTAGTTCACGTTTCGGTTTCACATTTGGCATTAATTTCATTTTTTAAGTATTAGAAATTTCGTAGTCTTCTTCAACGAAATGTTCGGAACATATACGGGTATACCTAGTTGGTATAAAGTTATCCCGTTTAATTTTCGTCACCCAGTTTTTTAAGCGCACTGGAGATTTATCCCTGTTCGGGAAACGGTGAAACGATATGCCACTTGAAGCTAAAAATGTGTTATAGCATCCGTACACACAACACGCTAGCACCATGTTTACCGATTTATTTAAAACATGAATATATACACCATATTACACTTGAGAATATACACACAATATTTACACAATCGCAGGCATAATCTTAGGTAGGATAAATACAAAAAACTCCACGCCCTTATACTGTTTGACAAACACTCGTACTACACGGCTATTATATCAATCATTAGCACTAAAAAGTTTTTAAAATAACATCACGAGAGAAACTTTATAGAATGACAGTGACACTGTGTTTGTATATAAGACACAAGAGCAAACCATCCAACCAGATCGAATGCGTGCGGGTGGTCAGTCATTCTTCCGTGCGACCCTCGCCTGGCGCTCGCTCAGCTCTTTATAGTCACTGCCGTCACATGCCTCGGGGCGCGCGACAAAACAAACCGTTGTACGGCGGGTAGGCATCGTCCATGGATGTCATACACCGCGGTTTTCTTATTTTTTCAATGTCTAATTGTGAATAAAAAATACTTTGTTTCATGTGACAATATGCCTTTAAGCAAGTATTATTGGCTCTATAATGTCTCCTCTATATTGGGAAATTTAACTAATGCTTAGTCATTTCTTGCAAAACGTTTTTCCTGACTAGAATGCTATATTTGTGGTGGTTTATAATCTAGGAATTTAAGGTTGTGTTGTGCATTTTTTAATATATGCAGCTTATTTTGTCTCATCAATACATGTAGTAAATAATTATTTGATTCATATTTTATTTATTTTTTACTTGTTTAATTATATTTTCATAAAATCTATGACTAGATTGCAATGGAAATATGACACTTCATGGTCAACTAACATTTTTAGTTCAATTTTTACATATTTAGCTATAGTTAGTTAGTATAGTTCTCACCGAAATAGTCCAAGATTCAATGCCGCACATGACTGCGTTGAAGGTCTCGAGGTAAGCTGGATGTCTGCGACGTGGGTCGAGCTAGTAGTACGACAGGCAGGTGCACAAGTCGGCGCTGGTCCGGACGATGGGTTGCGCAGCTCTAGAACAATAACAAGAGAGATTAGAAATGTACAGAAATCAATTCCCTCAAGTGACAATAAAATTTTAGAAGAAAGCCTTAGTTGGAAGGCTATTGTATTTTTAGCGTTATCTTTGTAATGTATTGGCCTATGTAATCTTTACAACTGATCAAAACTAAACTGCCTGGCAACCTTAAAACATTTCGTACATATTTATTCTCGGCGGAAATATATTTTTATTGGCTTCATTAAAACTTAAGGCGTGTAACGCAATCACGCAATTATTGGATTACAGTCTAGTTTATTAATGAGATTTCGAATTTGTATTTATAAATGCCATTTATTTATTTCATGTATTCAAAATAATCGAGTTACAAAGGGGGACAATAAATTCAACTTAACAATATAGAATGAGAGCCATATCTAATACAACTACTGAACATAAAAGTTATTAAAACAAAACTTTGAAACACTAGTCGCGAAGTCGGCTCGCTTATTATTTAATATTACTATCATTACAATAATTTTAAAGTATTATTTTTGTAAAATTGTGAATAAATACTTCGCATTATGAGTTAAATGTGGGGTGGTATAATCCAACAAAAAATATCCATGACGAAATTAAATAAAGAATTTAGAATGTAAAAACAAGACACATGTAATATGAAGCGTCAAATAGCTAGACAATCGAATGCAAAGAGCGGCTTACCTGGGCGATGGCTGGGATGAGAGTGCGGGCCGCGCTGACGAGACTTCACCTCGTAAACATTCGTCAGTGTCGCCCTCTCTATGCAACACGGTAACTACACGATAGAGAGAGACAGAGAGAAAGACGAAACATCACCTGACGTATATGCCCTTATTTGGACATGTTTTGATCAAGTTGTAGCGTGACTTCAATGTGACTTTCGATGTAAATAACAGGGAACGCCCCTGTGGTATTGATTTTCCACTCAACTAAATTTGAGACTAATATTTCCGAATACAAAATTGTACATGCTATGACATTTATCATAATAATTATTATAGTAAATGAACAGATGCTTCAAGATTTACGTAATTCAGGGGGTTTGCTCACACTTCAGTTAAAAGCATTATTTTATTTAAAATTATGAAACTATTTATTATTAATTATTATTAATTATTTATTATTTATTGACAACAGGACTCAAGTCCCACAAGTGCAATATAATATACTTAAACAATAGGTCTAAAACTAAGCTAAATAAACTAATAACTAACAACTACTAAATAAACTAGCTTGCTGACTGTACTATACTATGTACTAACTATAACTAAACCTGTGATAAAATATAGTGAATATGTAGAAGAGTGCGAGTGTGAGTGTGTGTGTATCTAGGCATTTACATTAGATATCGCAAGTTGTACCGCTAATTTGTAATTTTCAACTGTGATATTGTGAATATCTATATCAATGTGTGTGTCATTGGCTATAGTGTATTGTACACATTTTGTATTCGGTTTAAACAAGAATATTTATGCATGTATATACACAAACTTAAAACACTATTACATTCACAATCTACGTCAAATATCACTGAAAAGGGATATTGATATCAATGCGGACTAAAGACAAAAACAGCTATAGAAAATTGAATTGTACAATTCGACACACATACAGACAGAGGATGTTTGGTTATATTTAAGAATAATAACATTTTCCCCATTTCTTGTGGTTATTGGGGAAGTACGCAGACATAGCCATTTTAAACTATATTGATTTACAAGCGTTTGGGTGTATACGCATGTTTACTAAAATGGTATATTTACATTATTTTTAACTACGAGACTCAATTCCAATCAGAAAATACCTCCAAAATGGCTCATTTCTAAATCATGAATTTTCGTCTCGAAATTTAATAAAGACTATCAATATCAAAATCGATCAAAAATTGAATTGAATGATACAAGTACAATTCGACACACATATGACAGGGGATGTTTGGTTATTAAAGAATAATCTAGGGGCGCAATAGCGCGCCGGGCCAAGTCACGCGAGCGCTTCCACTGGCCACTCTTACTGCACGCCTCGAAGGGCACATTGTGTTGCCGACGCAAAACCACAATAGAAATAAATCTAATTTGTTTTTTAATCGGCAGGCTTTTACTATGAGACGACTCATTTAAAATTTCATCCTGATCGGATGATGCGTATGGAAGTTATTAAACCATGAAGATCATTAAAAAAATAATACTTACTTCTTTGTAACTAACTGGCTAACTGGATTATTCCTTGCCGGTATGTGGGCCCCAAACGAAACAAGTTATAGACACCAACATTTTCACCAATTTGTGTCATCTCTCTGGGCATCTTTCTACATAATCAAAAATCAATTAGAAAGAATGCCAACCTAAAAATAAAATAAATACCAAACAAATCAGATCTTATTAAAAGTTCTCGACGGAAACAAATAATTTTACGTCACAATATTTTTACCATCGATGTCGACAGCTGAGAACTTGTTCATAATTCTATATTGGACAGTCACCATGTAAAAAAAAAAAATTAGTTTTAATTACGGAATAGAAAATCACCAACAAAAATGATATAAAAAACATGATCAAAGAAATTCTATCAACAATGTCTATACAACGTAAAAGAAAGCAAGTGTAGTCTAGATCATTCTGTTTTTCTCGAATCCTAGGTGTACATGGAATCGCATGATGTCCTTATCTACAGCTCTGCATGTCTGCTTACACGCAGTGAGTCACACCCAGTTGTATTCGAACTTCGGGTTGATGATGCTGTTGTGAACTATGAAGGAAAGAGTCCTAATTTACATCATTCTTTCAGTGGCGAAACTAAGGGGGGAGGGTTAGGGGGTTACCCTCCCCCCCCAAAGAAAACTACATCGAGACTGATATGACTTAGTACTTTCTTTAGAACTAAAATTAGTATAATGTTAAAAGGTTAATGATAATTAATATTACAATTACAGTGTTAGGGACAACAATTGTATCGCACACATTTCAATCAAAATAAATACATTATATTCAGCTCAAACTTTGTAGGAACTATTGTAAACAGTAAAGTAATTTAAACAAATGGGTAATGCTTCGAGTTTTATTCCTTGACTCTAAAACGTACGAAATATCTATAATAGTCGAAAAGAAATGTTTCCTCCGGCGGCTGTGGCTTCGACCCAGACACTTTACTCTTCCCACACCTCACATTACTATGTTCTACCCCCCCCCCACCCCACCCCAACCCAAAATAATTTCTTGTTACGTACGCCCCTGTTCTTATTACACGTAATTACCTCCATTTGAATTCCTACATCAGTAAAGGATTTTCAAATAAAGAAAAATGATATACCAAACAAAAATGCAATAAATGTTGAAAAAAAAAACACGGGCAAGCCCAAAACGTAGATCAACCGTAACAAATAGTTACGGGAATAAGCTCAGTATGTCAGTCGGATCGGGTACTTTGTCATAAAAGCACCAAACTTTCCTAAAAGGAATGTTACTCTACTAAGGGTTATTTCTGAGGGCGGCGCCACTAGTTTGTTTCACTTTGCAGATGTTCCGAAAATAATAGTTTGGGGGTACAATATTAATTTTATAAACATATTTATCTGTAAGAATCTGTGTACTAATGTATGTTTGATTAGTATTATAAATGTTTCAGCTTTATATGTTTAACGGTTGTCTATTTAAACATATTAATGTAGGAAACTTGAATGACATTCGACTATATAAACAGTCATAACATAGTAACCGTTATAAAATTGAACATTGCTATGGTAATATGAACTAGGCGTTGTCTTACTATAATTTATTAAATGAAATTAATCTATTGAAACATTTCGAGGTGGGCAAAACAAAATGAACACACATCATTTATATTTATTAAAAGCTTGGCAGATGAATTTGTAATTTGACTTTGGGTCACGTATTATTTATTTATTTATGAAGCCTTCATTAAGAAACGCATGTGCACGTTACAGGGACATGCAATGCGAGTATGTGTTAATATTATGTACTGTCAACCAATAAAGGTAATCTCATCAAGTTAAAACACTTTTTTAAACAATTATTGATGTAATTCAAGAAACATGTCAGGACTTGGAAAATTAAATTGCATACAAAACACAATGCATACAGGTAGGAGGTCCCAGTTATCCCAGGACAGTCCTTGTTTTCAGGCAGCTGTCCCGGTTTCCCGAGAAACACCACCTGGGACGTCGAACTGTCCCGTTTTCCTAGGTCGGTTTTATTAATTTGATATCCAACGTATTTGTCTCCAAATACCATCTTAATTTATTATCTAATTAATATGTACGTTGAATTGAAATTTTAAACATCATTGCTTATTCCTGGACTGTTCCAGTCTCACGCGAGCCGTTATTCCAGGGGAAAACCAAGCCGCTGTCTTTAGCTGCAGCCTGGCCCTGCTTTGTCATTCACCATTAGTCCAAGCAACGAACAGTTTGACCCGGAACTAATTGGTACAGAATTTGTTTTGATCATAAGTTGTTACTTAGGTGTACCTATATGCACATAAGAAACTTTACCGCTGTCCGACACCCCTAATTAGCGTAATTAATTAAAATGTTAAAACTAATTAATGCTCATAGTATGGTTATTTTTAAATATTTTTCAGAATCTATATTGTAACCATATCAAACAACCTATTCGGTAATTTAAAAAAATTACTTACATCAAAACAAATATCCTGGTAGCCATTAATTAATGACTATTAATTATAATAGCAATTTCAATTAAATGCTTCCCGTGTAAAATTGGTGCGATTGAATATTGTTTTGTCAGTTTCAAATATAAGAATAACAACATACAAAACTTGTGTAGAAACTTTACTGCAATGAAAATATTATTTGTATGACAAATTAGCATAATTAATAGTTAATTATTACATTCAAAACTTTTATAGGTACATATTTGAACATAGGCAATATGGGTATCAAAAGAAAGCTGCTGATACGTTGATTTTAGTACCGATACTCTCAGGGTCATGCAAGCAAATTTCCAAAGTCTTTTAGGGGGGGGGGGGGAAGAAGGGGGGGTGGGGCGGGTTAAATAATTAATAACGTCAAACGTATCAAACGAAAGCTATTAATACGACGTTAATAGTAAAAAACTTTTCAAGTGATAAAAGACAATATACCCTAGTGTTTGGCTAAAAAGGGGAGGGGGGTAAAAAGCGTCTTCATAAGTCAATTTTGTGTCTGATTTGACACTCATTGAGCCATGGATGTTAATAAGTTTAACACAATTGTTTTGTGATTGATACATAGCATTAACTGCATCGTATATATTCGTCTAGACTACTCTAGAGAAATCTTATAAAAACCTATATGTAATATATAATCATGTGTAGCACATCAGAATCAAATGTCATAAGACCACTGTAGCATTTGATAGCTACGACAATGAGCCATCTCCTAGACATCACATTTTTGAAATGGAATGGTGGTGACAGATGAACTACAATCCAGAAGGAGTCAAACATATCAATGTCAGTCAATATAGAACATAGAACAACTCTCAACCCAATTAACAAATGAATATTCACTAAGCCTTTTACGACGAGACTTGAAGCCAATAACATCACAGTACTTAAAGCACAAGACGACGCCGATGTAGAGTCGGCTAACCAGAGAACAGCAGCCTTACTGATGATTTTACGAGTTGCCAGTAATTGTATGCATTTCAATCACGAAAATCCTGTTTATGATTTAATCATTGAATCAGAGTTGAAAGCTGGTGCCAGCAAACCGAAAATATGGAATATGCGTTATACCGTACACAACAACCAAGCTAGGATCAAGAATTGGGTTCTTCTTTACCCTTCATTCGCGTAATAAGTGGATGTGACACTACTTCAAGAATGTTTAGAATAGGTTAAGCTTTACCATTCAAGACATTTGCATAAGATTTTTTTAAATTAATATATTTCCAACAATCCCACATATCCTAACACAAAGATTGTTGAGTGCAGTGGAAAAGCAAACGGCATGTTGTAAAATGATAAGAGAGAAGTTTACTCATAAATTAATAACCGATTACACAGTATTCAGCATGAGACTTTACAGCCTACATTATCAGCATCTCCCCACCACATTTTATTATTAGTATCATCAAGTACAAGTTTAGCTTTGTAACAACTCTTTAAAAAAAAAAATCCTGTAGCAACTGACAAGCCACCAGCCTCACTACATGTTTTTCAAATTCTATGATGTAATTGTAAAGTACGATGCAACTGCAAGAAGGTGCATCCGTTCTAAATGCCTGTACGTTGTTGTTTGAAAATTAATGTTTGATGTGTTTAGTTGATGACCCATTATCGTAGCCATCAAATACTTCATTAGTTATGATATTTATTTGCTTTTAATGTACTCCACATACTACATAACTCTTCAAATGTTTTGTCTCTAGACCTTTATAAGGTATGTGATGCATCAAAATGCCCTTCATCAATCTCAAAGCAAGACTTGCTTGTAACAGTGTTACTTATTTCATATTCTTTCACTTTCATATTATTTCTATGCCATTTTTTTCGTGTATTTGCAAACATATTATCCCCAGGAGCAGAATTTTCAGCTTATACCTTGGAATGCCCGAATAGTCAAATACATCTTGTGGTAGTGTGCTTAATTTGAAAGTTAATACAAATGCCTACGTAAAAAAAATTAACGTTTACACATTATATCATAGTGCAACTCTTAAAAAAACTAAATTAGCTATTGCTAAATCATCCTCTGATGACTCTCCGACGCTCGAGAGTCGTTGGAAAAGCAGCAAATGATCAACTTCGATTGTATCTCCATCAACGTTCGCGGTTTTAAATTTGTATGTGGTGACACTGACAAGAGGTGACGGAATAAATCTTCCAAATCTTGTTTACATAGGAATTTAGTTGAGTTTATAATCCGTTGCAATAATATTTGCGATCACTGTGTTCGACAAGTATAGTCATAATTATCAAGAATTAAAACTTTGTTTGGTTACAAGGACAAAATCTTTGCATATTACGGTTTATTAATGATTAGGTACTTAGTAAAAGAAACTATGCGCGGTAATGACACTACCCATTTTGTTAAATTCGGATAGTTGAGCCTGGAGTTTTGTATCAGAGTAATCGGACTTCATATCTAAGAAGTAAAATCAAATATTGTCAAAAATCAGACGCAAAATTGGGTTATGAGAACACTTTTTACCGCCCCCCCCCCCCCTCCCCCCTCGCACCCCCCGCTATTAACCAAGCACTAGGGTACATTGTCTTTTATAATTCTTAAAGTATTTTTACTAATAACAACGTATTAATAGATTTTGTTTGATACGTTTGATAAAATTCTTTATTAATCCACCCCCCCCCCCTCCCCTTCTTTCTACCCCCCTAGAAAAACTTCAGAAATTTGTTTGAATGACCCTGAGGGTACCAGAATTAAAATCAACATATCAGCAGCTTTCTTTTGATACCCATATTGCCTATGTTGAAATATGTACGTATGTAAGTTATAAATGTAATAATTAATTATTAATTAGCTGATTTAGCCTGTAAATAGTTTTTTGATTGCAGTAAAGTTTCTACACAAGTTATATATGTTACTATTCTTATATTTACAACTGTCAAAACAATATTCAATTGTACCAATTTTACCCGGGAAGCATTTAATTGAAATTGTTATTATAATTAATAGTAATTAATTAATGACTACCGAAATATTTATATTGATGTAATTAATTTTTTTTTTACAAAAAGGGTTGTGCGATGTGGTAAAAATCTAAATTCTGAAAAATCTTCAAAAACAACCATAATATAAGCGTTAATTAGTTTTAACATTTTGATTAATTACGCTAATTAGGGGTGTCGGACAGCGGTAAAGTTTCTTATGCGCATGTAGGTATACATAAGTAACAACTTCTGATCAAAAAAAATTCTGTACCAATTAGTTCCGGGTCAAGCCTATTTTTACGGTTCGTTTCTTGGTCTACATTGATTGTACGCCTAGTCGCGTTCTACCGAGGCCTTCGTTATACTTGGTTCTACCGCCTCCCTGAGTCAGCGGAGGCTGTTAATCGCATTGAGTGCGCTGGGCTGTTGTTATCTATCACTGATGTAGCCTACAGTGGCGGCGCCAGAAATAAATCAATGGGGGGGGGGGGGGGGCAACGCAATAATATGTTGAGGGGGCAAGACAAAACCTATCATATTATACGTTGAAACAACCCCCCCCCCGTTGCCATAAACCGTAAACCCTGGAAATTGACACGGGGACAAATAAATTAATATAATTCACTTACCAAAAATCCCAGAAGAAAATGCAGACGAGCAGATGGATTGAACGAATAGAGTCCTACACTTTGTATTCTTCTGTTGGAAGAAACTGCAAATCGATCCACTTCTTGACTTTTAAGTCCAATGGTTTAGACAAAGAGTGGTTTTTGAATTACACAACCTATGAAAGTTACCCATATTATTTCGTAGATACGACTTTATTTGTCGCAAACTTGAAAATGATCTCTCGCAGCTGCACTAGCGGACGGACGGGCAATAATAACTACACAATAACTGAAATCACTCACATTTGTATTCATTAAATTACATGTTATATTTGTTGAGCACATTTGCTAACTTGACTCTCGAATCAACCTTGGCCTTTCAACACAAGTGGGAGTAGTTTCACCTCAGCCTCAAAACTGTCCATATCATTCAATATTGATGTAAATGAATTCATAACAGTACTATGAGTGGGGGGAAGCGGGCAGCAGGCCAGTTTTGGGGGGGGGGGGAATTGCCCCCCATGCACCTCCGTCACCTCCGT
>OX246750.1:7407589-7870089 GCA_945910005.1 Isoperla grammatica
CCAACACTGCATTGTTGCAATATTGCAGATGTCCTTTGATTGGCATATCAATTGTTTTTAAAAAAAAGTTCCGTATTATGACTGAAAACAAAATAAGAACGCGTCAACTCTGTTTGAAGACAATAATTTGCATGTGTTATCATTTTCTTGAACTTTTACAGCTGCACGCGTCAATTTATACGGCTTAAAACTGTGATATTTCCTGGGTTGACAGAACGAATGTAAACAAGCAATGAGTACCTCATAATGGCCGCCACGTGAGTGACGTGACGTCTATTGAATACTCCCTATTTGTTTTTTACTTTGGCAATATCCACGGGAGAAATACACAACAGTCATATAGTTAGAGGAAAACATATTTGAATCTTGAAGCCAATAATTAAGAAATTATTTGTGTTACTTATACTAATCTTATTTTTATCAGGTGAAGAGTAACTCTTCCATTCCGGGTACATCTCACAACAAATGTCTTTCCATGCCGTTATTTTCATGTCCCAATCGCTATAGCTTTTCGAAGACAATTTCCATAAACACTCTCTAGCCTTCACCTCGCAAATAAATTTCTCTGTATCGAACATCTCCCCTTGCTCTCATGAAGTGAAGTGACCAAAATTCACTTGGAACCCTGTGTCAAATACCGTAGCAATAGCGAAGCTATTACTAATAAGTAATGTATTTGTCTGTGTCTTGAAATGAAGTGAACAAAATTCACAGGAACCCTGTGCGGACGAACCGCCAGTGTGTCACCCCTCATAAGAGACAATGCTCCACGTTCCTCGGAGGCGGACGATCCGCGCGGACCGAACGCTGCATGTCGCGGTCGCTCGCGGTTGAAAGCGGACGAACCGCCAAGTGTGGCAGGGCCCATAAGAATACATGCTTTACGTTGTCAGCGGTCGATCCGCCGCGGATGGTCCGCGCGGACGATCCGCAAGTGTGGCACCGACCTTATACATGTGCAGTATTAGGTTGTATAGGTATAGTATATAGGCAGTATAGGTAGTATAGGCAGGGTGCGAATTGACGGCTTTGTTGGGGGGGGGGGGGGGGGGGGCAAGTATAGTATCTGTATCTGTGTGGGCAGTCTGGGGCAACACTTTTTTGGGGGGTATTATTGCCCTCAGATGGCCTTAGAAGCGATCTGAGAGTCCACTGGTTTGGTTCAAACACTTCCTGGCTAATTATTCATTAACGTTACGAGGTAATATCACTTGATATGATATGAGAAGAGATGGGTATCCAGAGGTGGGGATTTAGCCATCCCCGGCAGGGATACCTTTCAGTAAAACAGAGCCAGGGATGAAATTACCAGAGGGGGAAAATTCCCCCCCCCCCCCGCATCAGTTCGCACCCTGAGTATAGGTATGTAGGGCTTAATTTGTGATTGAAAAGGAACCGGTACGCATATTTTGTTTGTCAAATATAAATTGGTACCAACCCCGCCCACATTTATAAATTGTGAACACAGATAATAATATGTAATTATTAATTAGTTATCTGTTTAGTGTCAGTGGTCAGTCAGAAGGTTTTTGCCTATGTATTTGGGTCTGGCTACCTAGGGGTATTCATAAACTTGAATAACTTGCATTCATCTCAACAAATACCAAGTCCAATAATGGCGCTGACGGAGGAGCCCGCTGCTGGTTTTAAACTCCCATACATCACCTGGAAATCACTCAACAGATTGCGGACAGGAGTGTCGAGATGCAAAGAAAACATGAGGAAATGGGGATTTCTGGAGGATCACGAACCATGTGAATGCGGACAGATTCAGGATCCCCAGCACCTGCTAGTCTGCCCAAATCTAGAGCAGACTTGTACAATAGAGAATCATGTTGAAAAAACCTTTCAGATTTCTTCAAAATTTTTATATACTGAAACGGAAGTCCTTCAAGTTCGAAAATTATACCTTTTAGCAATACTCAAGTCCATTTACTCTAATAAAATAACCTCCCGTCGGGTCTCCCAAATTCACCATCACTTCACCAGAAATAGTAGATTTAATTGCGTACAAGAACTGCGCGTTGTCAAAGGATTAACACAGAGGCACCCGATATTTCTTGGTCCTAAACTATATAACTTACTTCCGTCTCACATCTCACTACTCAAATCAAAATATTGCTTCATGAAACAATGTAGTATGTGGTTACAAAATCTCAGTATAGAGAAAGTTAATTATATTGTAAACTGTTACCCTGGTATCTAAAGAATGGTCGAAAATTGGTTGTTATCAGTGTTTATATACTGTTTTATATAAAGAAAATAAAACAAACATTAGTTAGTAGGCCAAAAGTTTTCTTTAGATTATGAACTTCTCTCTCATATTTATACTAAGTAATTATTAATATTGTAACTACTAGGATCTACTCTTGTTTTTTATTATTATTATCTTAGTGTATAAGTTCCTAATTCATATGTATAATTTTTGTTCTATAAATGGCCACACCTCAGGAGATTGTTTTCCTACTGTGGCCAAAAATAAACAATGTATGTAACATATTATCTGAATTATTCAATAAACATTCTATTCTATTCTATTCTATTCTAATTTAAGCAAATGACAAAGCCATAAAAGTGGCGGATTTTTGGAAATTCGTCTTCTAGAACGGTGTTCCGGACACGGAAACGAACGAACGATCTCAACAAATATTTTGTAAAATTTTCAGAAATACGAATTAATTCACGAGTTTTTAAGGAGTAACCTACGTTACGAAATAATATCGGAACTGCGTTCCGCAGCGTTCCGGCTCAAATTAACCCCTTTTCGTGACTAAACACACAAATAACATTGCAAAACCACCACGGCCACACGTCGTGACGTCACGGCGGGGCTGACCAATGAATATATAATGATATTTAGCTTTAATTCACAACATACATTACTGTAAGTGTGCTTTTCATTAAACCAAAAAAAAAAAAAAACGGGGGTCACGGGCCTTCTTTTTGAGTTATTTCGACCTATATTCTACGCTATTCCCCTATCTTCCCTATTGACCGTTTGGAAAACCTATACGCGTTTACCTTAAACACGGTGCAGTAGATTAACATGAAATTAAACATGTTTTAGTTATGTATCACATTGTAGATAATTAAACAATGATTAAACCAGGCATAAAAAAGTCGGTGTTATTTTAATCGTTTTAGAGATATTCGTGAGTGGTACTTATCTATAATTTTCGGATTGTTATGCAAATGAATTAAATTGAAGGTAATTTAATGACTTTATAATTACTCCTGAAAATAGTTTGCATAATTTGCTCTGTGAAGCTGGAGAAGGCAACGAGCTTATTTGACGAGAATCAGCTTACTAATTGGTTTCTTATTAAAACACAACTTCAAATCTTTATATTTTTGTAGTGTTAATAATATTATTGATGTTGAATATTGAATATTGATGTTAATGTTGTGGGTAAAAATGTTTCTGTGTAATCTTGCCAAATTTGGGGATATTTGGGGAAATTTTGTAGGGGGGGCACCATAATACAGCCCCCCCCCGTACTATGAGCTCTACGCCAGTGGTAAACGAGATGTTTGTCCACTTACAACAATAGCAACAAAGCTATATATTATTATAAACTTTCTGTACAAGTAACACAGGCTATAATAAATGAAATACCAATAAATAATGTTCTCTAACAGATGGATCAGATTGCTACGCCAACAACTTTGTTCATCAAAACAAGTCAGGCGATCCAAGTACGTATAGGTACTGTTTTCAATGTCTGATTACTCACCGACCGTCAACAGGTCTTACAACTCGTCATGTCGTAGCGAGCGAGTCCAGCGTATGATACACAGATCAATAATGTTCCAACTATTCAACAATGCTACAATTACTTGATCAAGCCTTTAGTTTTATAATTAATACTTATATCGTGGTAGTTAATATTTAGTCACGTTCTTTTGTCTGAGCGTACAAATATAATATTCTTTCATTTATAGGTAATTACTAATTAACCTGTAAAAACTTGCTGCAATTTTCGGGCCTGTTCAGTCCCATGGCTGTATTTAATTAACAGCTCAATAGTTGCTTCGTTCGCTTGTCCTACACTTTACACCAAATAGTGTGAATCAGTGTCAGTACTTAGTCGTTCTTTTGTACCCGTTTGTCAGTGGAAATATTTTTATGGCGTTCACCCGTACATACATTCCAGGAGCTTTTTCCACTCACTGTTTAGCTCGTGTAAGATGCTTTGCTACACTGGCCAGTGTATGACACAGTGTAAGACGCTTTGCTACACTGACGAGTGTAAGACAGGTGAACGAAGCTAATCAAACAAACAAGTAAAACAATGGTAAAGTCATTAGTTATGTAATTTGTTGTAATTGGACTCGAACGAAAGCATGTTGAATGAAACCACGTGTTCTTTTAAATTACTCTCGATCGCTGTGAAGATTTTTATTTCATATGTCATTAACAGCTTTAACATCCTTAATTAATAATCTAATAATAAGAGTCAACAATGAAATTGCTACTGTTAGGATATAAAAGCTTATGGACTGTGACGTCATAGGTATAAAGCGATCTGATTGGTCTGCAGATCAGTTTCGCTGGGACGACAAAGCTAAAAACTCTACCCGAATCTCTATTAGTCTCTGCCTGTCAGAAGGGGCGTAGTCGATAGTATGCATTCATATTTTATATTTAAAAAGGGAAACGAGGACGTTACGACAAGATAATTGTTGTTCAATCTACAATACTCAATTGAGGGGGCTGTGACATCACAGGCGGACTAACATTGTGTTGCTAGGCAACTCTATTGTTGTATCTTTCTTTGATTGGTGCATATTCAATGTTGTGCGAAATAAAACAGGGCTACATGGGTATTTTTGGAATTGAGGCTTGTGCTATACAATTTCGAAAGTCGATAATAAATAATTGCCCTGCGTACTGTATGGCCGCTCATAGTGGAAACAAAACGTTTAGAGCTAATGATCAATGTTTGTCTAATAGACCGTGATATAGGGTTTAATGCGCCAACAGTTAGCTCGCTGTTGTCATTTCCTTACAATTTTTTTCTTTCAAGGGAGGGGTCCCATTCTTTCGACTTCCGTTATTATAAAATTGGTCACTGTGTTTTTCAAGTAAATCTTGGTTTACAAGCCGATTATAATGGTTCAATACACAAACGTGGGCCATTAGCTCTAAACGTTTCGTTTCCACTATGATTGCACGTACGTCACATCTTTGGACGTGGCGGCCAGATTTATGACCAAACTTTGACGTTGCCATGGAGAAACAATATTGAAGGCTTTGTGGTAGAACACGAATTCTTAGTTCTTTCAAATAAATCCTGTTTTTTTTTTTTATAAAATTGGTATGTGTGGTAATTTTTTATGTTTTTATTATTTATGTTCACTTTTTAAATTCTAAATTAATTTGGTAATTATCGAGGGTAGGTCCTCATAAATTGTGTCGCAATCATGGCCGCTGTGACGTCACGTGGGAACTATGAATAGTAAAAATGAAATTGGCATGTTGAAATATGAAATACACTGTTGCTCGACAGAATATATTGGCCTGCTATTGTGTCCCCCAACCACCGGGTACAAAGTACAAGCGGGAACCGCCCCAGCTACAGTGAGTGACTCGGTAAGTCCACCTTATCATGTTCACTGTGAGATCATCTGAAATGATCGAATGACTCAATACTTGAAACCAACAAGACATCGATTGCTTGGTTTGAATGTTCTAGAACACATTTCTGGTTGGTTGTCTATGAAGTGGAGCCCAACCGGTGGCTCGCGGGCCAACTGTGACCCAAGGAGGGGTAGTCAAAATGTCGAAACTGCGCTAAAGACAGTAAATAAAAATAAAATAAATTCACATTTAGAGTCTACCCACTCAGTAATGAAACTGATTTTCAGTGTGGGACTTTAATTTAAAGTGACTAAACCAACCCTGTAGGCTCTGAACACCATCGACGAGTGAGCGATAACCAATCAATGATCGATATTTCAAATACGAAACATATGAATCAGTGATTGGACAGTGCGAACACCTGCGGACAAGTGTCATAATCAACATGGCCAATTCAGAACAACTTTGAATTTATTGAGTGCTTCGTTGCTAGGACGGCTCCAAAGTCACCGTTTACTTATTCCTGAGACAAGAAGTTATGGAACTGAATCACTCATATCTCAAGAACACTACACAAGAAAGGAAATATTATACTAGTCCTAACGTTTCATGCCGAACTCAGATATCTACCGACTGTTTCATTCACCCTGTTTCAACGAATATCAACAGATTCCTGGCATTATCTCACTCCCCTCCCCCCCCCCCCCCCCCCATTCGAAAATGTAAAAACCTCATTAATCAGGGCGTCTTCCAACTTGACGTTTTTAGTCGACTATAGCTTTCCTAGCAGACTAAGGTTGGAATTCATAGTCGGCCCCTACACCTAGGGGCGCCCATTGTTACCAAGGTAACAATTGTTTGCATGTTATTTCCCATAAACAAAACAAATCCATAGCAACAATGGGTGCCCCTAGGTGTAGGGGCCGACTATGAATTCCAACCTAAGGGTCGGTCTTACAATCTCCTAATAGGAAAGTTATTTGTAGCAATTAAGCTATTTGGAGGATTTCAAGAGTTTTGATTGGTAGTTGCCATGGAGACAACAAGCTATTCAACGAATAAGTGGTTATTGGGACATTGTAAGACTGGACCTAACGCAACAATCAGGGCGTATCTGTCAATCAATTCGAATATTTGGTCTGCTTCGCCAACTTCGCCAACTAACACAACAATTACCAATAATTGTTTCTATTCATTGTTACTTATTGTTAGGTTAGTCTGCTACGTGCTATAGTCGACTAGCGTAAACATCGATTTGAGACAAAGCCTCAGTAAGAATTAATTACAACAATTTTTAATTGTTGTGTTAGTCGGCGAAGTAGGCGAAGCAGGCCAAAACATTTTACATATCGATCTTTGATTGGTTATCGCTCACTCGTCGATGGTGTTCGGTGCCTACAGGGTTGGTTTAGTCACTTTAAATTAAAGTCCCCCACTGAAAATCAGTTTAATAACTGAGTGGGTAGAATCTAAATGTGAATTTATATATTTTATTTTTAATAAGAGAAGTTGGAACAGGCCCTCACGGCCATTGCTCCAGGTAACCAACCGTAGATTGTAAATTATCCCTGATGCAACTGTTTCAAGTAGATGAGAGACTTGAAATTAAGTTGGTACCTTTAGACTCAGCTATTTATTTCTATAAATGGCCATCACCTCAGGAGATTGTTTTCCTACTGTGGCCAAAATAAGCATTGTATGTAACGTTTAATTATTCAATAAACATTCTATTCTATTTCGTAAGGGGAAATTTTATTTGGGTTTGTCATCACTATACAGACTGCATAACAAAAAATTTACACATTATAATCAGATATTGGTAAATTTATATTTACTGTGGAATGAAAAAATTAAAATTTAATAATCTCTGCGGAAAGTGTGATTTTTAACGCTTATGCTATATTGTTCTCTATTGCTTTAAAACTCTTGCCAGGAAATAAAAATAATAATTGGATAATGTATATCTATCTTATGAACTTAAATTATGGATTTACCGATTTTAATGTACTTATACTAAACACAGTTAAAAATTAAATACTATCGTTTAATAATTCAACTAAAAAAATAAAGATATTATTGAAACTATAATGGCCAGTTCACAAAATCATTTAGTATTATTTAGTGCATTCAAGCTAAAATAGGCTATAGCGATGAGTCGATGAATTTGTCGGATACACAAAATACAAGTCCCGCTTCACTCCCTTGTTTACGCGTGACGTAGCTGACAACGCGGCCAGCTCGTATCTCTACCTATTATGTCCTTGTATTTGTCATCCACACTGTCTAGTCTGGCAGGGTTGGTAAACAACATGGTACAAGTAGTTGGCTACATTCCAAGACCTTGGCAACAACTATAGATATAGAGGGGTTTTGGGGGGGGGGGGGGGGGGCTACAGCCTTCGCGACATCCAGGCTTTGATTATTGTCTCTACAATATGAATGTGTAATGGTAAAAATTACAGATAAATAAATAAATGCATTCCCAAGGTTGGAATTCATAGTCGGCCCCTACCCTAGGGGCGCCCATTGTTACCAAGGTAACAGTTGTGCACAATATTTCCCATCAACGAAACAAATCCATAGTATAGCAACAATGGGTGCCCCTATAGGTGTAGGGGCGGCCGACTATGAAAGTCTACCCACTCAGTATAACAAGACTGTTTTTCAGTGGGGAACTATAATTAACATTAACATTCATAAACCTAATTTTTATATAATGACTGTACAGCTGAAATCATTATATTCGATCTTGTGGTAGAATAAAACAATGCACATACCTTGAATGATGTATCCAAAGAATTTGGTGAAATTATCGCATCAGCAGCGAACCTGTACACTTCTTAAAACACTTAAAACTAGAACAACTACAGAATGTTGTCTACGGCGCTGTTCCCTGTTGTGCCCCCCCCCCCCCCCCTCCTCCCCACCGAGCGTGAGGCCAGTACGCCGATTATAATTAGTTGTAACTTTTCCACCCCTCTCCCTGAAATATTATCCTTGACAACAATAACAATGATAATTGTTCGTTGTATCTGCTGTATCAGCTTTATCTGGTTTTGCCCTCTAGTACGAAATAAAGATGCGGGGGGAGGGGGTTGGGGGGGACATGTCTACCTTCCTCCCCACATACCTGAATGTATAGTCGTCGTACAACATCTTCGGTAATGCTTCCGTCACGGGTGGGTGAGCGGCAGCCAACCAGCGGCCGTGGCTAATTCAAATACCTGCTCGGGTTGGCCGAGACCCTAAACACGTCATTGATTGATGACGAAAGCATTACCGAAGTTGTTGTGCGACGACTTTAACACCCAATAGGAGCCACTAGGAACTTCGTGTCTAAGAAGAAGCACACTTTCAGATTCAGAATGTGTTTTATTATTATTTCTTGTGGTACATATATCATATTATTTCTATGAGTGACATTCTCAATATTATAGTGAAAATAAAGATAAGACATAAGATGTAAACACAGAAAAGAGACACAAAATATTTTAAATCTATTTATGATAAGAGTTAAGAGTGTGCTGTGGTGCATCACTTCCCACTCATTTGCATACGTGCTTATAATATAATTATAAACACATTTAGCAACAATGCAATATATGCAGAATTCAGTACCAATATTTAATTACAGTAGTACATCTTCCATAGAGAAAATGAAATTAAGTGCATACCTAGGCCCCTAGTACTAATTAGTAATTACTACTTACTACTACTTACTAGTAATTGTATTGTAATTAACGCTAATATGATTGTGTAATGCCAATAAAATTCTTATTATCTATTACATGCAATGGTATTTATTCATTTTGTATACTATTTAGTATTAACATTCTTTGAATTTACATTATAAAATGTACATACATTTTGAGTTGTCAAGCAATTTATAGTTGTTAACCTGTATACATGTAATAATAATGTATTTCATACTACCTTATAATGCTTATTAGTACAGATAAAGAACTAAACAATGCGAAGAAAATATCTAGGAACAATATTTTTTTCAAGACAAATACATTAATTAAATTACAGGAACATCAATTAAAACGTATACATGCTACTCATACTACTGCTACTATATACATGTTACTTGACAGTCTTATAAGTAGTACATGGTTGATGAGTGATCACCATCTAAGATTTACCCATACATATTTGCATCTCTCATATACCTCACTAGTCATAACACTATAATATTATTGTGCTCTAGTTTCAAACATTAATCCACGTGTATTATTACTTGTCTAGAGAAGGTTGTTGCGGGGTTGTGTCCTTACATTCTTAATTGTACATTTTAGAATAGTATGAAACAGAAACACATTTAACCCATTAAATTCGTACACTTAAAATATACTTCAACTTTAAAATACACTTTAATTAAAAATTGTGTATATTAATTACTTTATAGTTTAAATTAGAGATTGGTTTTTTATAAACTACGGTGGCTGTAGTGTTATTTTTTTTATTTTTTTTATGAGAGATGAATTCTATAATCGCAATAACAATCACAATATAAACTAAACAAACCGGACCACAAATAAGGAACAAACACAACGTTAAACATTCAAAAAGAGGTATATTATTTGAATGTGATATATTTTCGTACCGAAATAGTTATATATTTATTCAATATTTAAATGGATATAATTTTAATTCAGTTACGTTTGTAAACTTCATTGTCAAAGCTGTAAGAACAGCATACCTTCAACTTGAGGTATATGTTCACCTAGCCTGCAGGCCTCTGATTTCTACCTCTTAAAATTGCTTATCGTTAATTGCATATTGTTGCTTTTTCACAATATGTCACCTCCTAGAAAATGTAGTGCTATTTTTTATGAATGTTTTCAAGTCCCAATAATTATTCCTGTTTTTCAAATGTTCTCAATAGATGATTTACAGAATTGAACTAGAGGGTCGTAATTAGTTCTATCTAAGGGTCCTTGATAGTTACGTTAAAGACCATTTTTCATTGTTATGCATTGTTGTAGTTTCAGATCCAGAGCACGAATAATTCGTGCCTACCTACCGTGCCGCACGATAATTCCTAGGTCACCGTAGAGCAAAACAGAGCAAGACCCATCACTGCACTGTGGAATGCAAGTACTATGCCTACGTCATCAAACAAGAATTTTATCGATTTTAGTTAGAGGACATTCCTGCTTGTCTGGTTGTGACCATGGCTTTTGCGGAGGGGGAAAGGTAAAACGAGAAAAATATTTGATTACCATTGAGGGAGGGGCGGGGAGGAGGGGGGGGGGGAGAAAAACCCCTTCCTGAAATCCCCTAACGACGCACACAGAAAACAAGGCAAAATTATCAATTTTAATTAATAATAATGAATGCACACATTACTTATCTCAATGTAAATGTACGATCGCTTAGATATTTGCACATTACGATGTTACTGGCCAGCACATTACCACCGTCTTCCATCCTAGATAAATACAAAGCTCTCGTGTACAAATCAAAACCATTATTGAACACAAAGAACTTAGAACCAAACTGTGAGTGTCGCATCATAGACTCATTGTATAGCTGATAGCACAAGGGTTGTGACAACACACGCAGACAAACAATGTGTTGCTAGGCAACTCCGTTGTTGAATCTTTCTTTGATTAGTGCATATTCAATGTTTGTCCGAAACAAAACACGGCAACACGGCTATTTTGGAATTGAGTCTATTACGCCCGTAACTTCACAATGTGCCTTCAAACAAGTAATCGTGCATAGATATTGATATTAACGTGTGTATACCTTAAAGCTGAGCCGGAAAATCGAGAAATTCGCGCGAGCTTATTACTGTCTCCGATTCACAACAGAGAAATTATAGATACTAATACGATAGTTGATTCTCATGTGCCACTGGTCACGTGTTAAAATAACGAGTTTTGATAAAAACGACATTTTCGAGCTAGCGCGAGACCGTGGCCGGCGAGTGTGCAAATCTACGTAGCTCGTGCGAGTTTTTCGATCGTCTGACACGGCTTTTATTATTGTTAAAACATTAAAATGTGTAATTAAAAATATAGGACTATACACTGTTACTTGTGAATTAAAATTATTATAACAAATGATATTTGTATAATAATTTTAATTGACGAGGAACAGCGTGTTTAGTCCTATATTTTTAAATTACACATAATATGTTACCTGTTCTACTAAGTTTCCGTTGTTAAAACATTAAAATGTTTTGGTTTTAATAATACTGCTTCCCTTCCGACGAGACAGATGGCGGATGCGGTAAGATGGTTGGTTGAGTAGCATCCATCATCTTGGTTCTTCACCATACGGGAGCAGTCTACTTCAACACGTAAGGGGCAAGAGCTGTAGTTGTGTTGTAAGCAAGCTTGGTGACCTGCAACACAGATAACAGGTGGTACAGGTACATACAGTACAGTAATGTTTGTTTTATATAAGACCTAGTAATTGGACTGTACACTGTTCCTTGTCACATTAAAAACGCAATATTTCGAACCCTGATCAGAGCTCTTCAACAGGCGAAAACACACTGTGTGTTTTCGCCTGTTGAAGAGCTCTGATCAGGGTTCGAAATATTGCGTTTTTAAATTGTTTTTATGTGACAAGGAACAGTGTACAGTCCAATTACTAGGTCTTATATAACGTTTTACCTGTTCTACTATGTTTCCGTTTTAATTAACTATTCATAATGTTTGTTTTGTTTGTTTTTTCGATTTTTGAAATTTTTTAAGTTGTACATAAAAACAAAAAATTTCAATAAAAAAATATTTTTTTTTAAATTTTGTTAGATTTGTTAAATACAAAATTTAAATTAAAGTCTTACCTCACCGAAGCTCCTGACAGACAGGGGTTCGAGACACGGAGCCTTCAATTCCACAGGTCTCACGGTTCTGGTCATTACCAACAACATACAACGCTTGAAGCTCGCCGAGGTGACGAACCAGTCACAATGGTAGCAAGCGCCGCGCACAGCGTCGGCCTGTAACGTGAAACATGATACAACATGATGTACATGATGATGAACATGATGAACATGGTAGTCAAATGCATAGTTGTTCCTCACGTGCTCCTCAACTCAGCCTCCTTTCCTCAGACTCGTCGAACCACCAATCACAGCGTCGGCCTGAAACGTGAAACATGATGGTCAAATGCATAGTCGTTCCTCACGTGCTCCTCAACTCAGCCTCCTTTCCTCAGACTCGTCCAACCACCAATCACAGCGTCGGCCTGAAACGTGAAACATGATGGTCAAATGCATAGTCGTTCCTCACGTGCTCCTCAACTCAGCCTCCTTTCCTCAGTTCCATCACTTCTTGACTTCGGAATAAGTAAACGGTGACTTTGGAGCCGTCCTAGCAACGAAGCACTCAATAAATTCAAAGTTCTTCTGAATTAGCCTTGTTGATTCTGACATTTGTCCGCAGGTGTTAGCACTGTCCGATCACTGATTCATATGTTTCGTATTAGAAATATCGATCTTTGATTGGTTATCGCTCACTCGTCGATGGTGTTTGGAGCCTACAGGGGACTGCAAATCAGTTTCGTTACTGAGTGAGTAGACTCTACATGTGAATTTATTTTTTATTTTATTTTTTATGTGGACTGCTCTGTGATTGGTGGTTGGACGAATCTGAAGAGAGGCTGAGTTGAGGAGCACGTGAGGAACAACCGTGTGCATTTGTTTGCATGCATTTGCATCAAATTCATCGGCCAAGCTTTTAATTATAAATGAAGTGTGTTCGTTGCTTAAAACATAATTAATCAATGTAATGTTACCTGATCGGTTATCACGTTGGCTAGAATGCTTAGAACCAGGAACATTGAGGCGATCTCGATAGAAGCCATTGTCAATAAAACAATTTTAACGGTTAAATGTTCCACCTGTAACATAATAGACAACATACAGAAGGAGTCATCAAATACATAAACAATAATGAATCCAATCACAAAAATATCAGAAAAAGTTCAATGTATGGTCTCTACACGTTGAGCAATCTTATAGTTATCTGCTCATCTAGAAACAAGATAACAATATGGTTATCTGTATCTTTATCTACATCACTTTGAATTTCGGTATCTTTTGTCTTTATCTACGTGAATTTTTGTATTACTATCATATCTTTATCTACGTACAATTATGATTATCTCGCCTATATAAAATTGTCTTGCTCATTAATAACCCATTCAGACATAATTTATTTTTCTATCAGAAAATCAAATTCTGCAAGGGGGTGGGGGGGGGGGGGGGGGAGGGGGGGTAAATATATATGTATTTTTGTTTTTACTAAATTGATGTAAAGTTTAAAAAAAATTGAATTGGAAAGAAATCCTACATTTTAAAATTCTATTCATCGTGAAACAAATCATCAGCATTCACCGTGATTTATATACAATTGTTTTGTGATTTGTTTTCACGTATACCTTCAAAATTCCAGGAGTAAATAATTAAGAAGAAGAAGAACAACAAAAAACAACAGTTAAGAATGTTATAGATGCATGTTTCCGTAACGCAATGGTGTATTTTGTTGACTTACATAGTAGAAGACCATTATAATCCCAGCGTAGACAATGATGTTTATTCCGTACATGTTGACGA
Organism: Isoperla grammatica; assembly: GCA_945910005.1. NCBI lineage: Eukaryota > Metazoa > Arthropoda > Insecta > Plecoptera > Perlodidae > Isoperla > Isoperla grammatica. The sequence goes on from OX246750.1 coordinate 7,421,746, forward strand.
AAAGATATTCCAGTAGATCGCTCAGCATGTTACAGAAACTGAAATAGAAACCAATCAGCGATTAGTATAACATTGCTCTTTAAACAGCCGTAGGTGAGGAGTAACTGGCCAGTTTTTTGGGTGATAAAATGGTTTTCATAATTATTTATTATTATTTTATCATTGGGTGTTTAACGACGTACTAGACAAAAAATAATTGTTGAGCAATTAGCCCAAAATATTATACGATTTCGTTAATTATTATTTCATTCTTTCTTTTTGGGGTAGGAACTTTATTTACATTAGCGTATCATTGTGTTTTGACATGGATGGGAATACACATAATGTACACATTTTACCGGAATACCCCTCAAACAAATGTAAACATTAATATATTTTGACACACTTCATTGCCCAGTATTTCCCTGTTTGCCACTTTCTATTATTAGTTGGTACTTAGTCCTTAGTCTAGATTACGAGTCCACTTTTGTACATGGCTATAGAGGGCAATTTGTGCCCTACATTGGCCTTCCCGCTCTCGGGCGGGTAAATTTCAATAAATACAATTACCCAGTATTTTCTTATAGTTATTTTCCCGCTCTCCAATTTCTACCGATATGAATAAAGAACACACTCTTAGAAACAACTTACACCAATATGTCCTGGTGCACAGCAGCGAACTTTGCTATCTGTCTACACATTTCAGTGTCAACCTCCTCGTCGTTGACATAGACAGATTCCCTCTCGGAGTCGATGTCATAAATCGTCAGTCCGTGTCGGCGTCTCGTTCTGTGAGACTCCTGCGACCATATCGCCATGCCGTGACCTTGACCGTAACCTTGACCTTGACCTTGACCTTGACCTTGACCGTGACCATGACCGTGACCATGACCATGACCATGAACTTGACCTTGACCTCGACTGGGGAATCCCCTAAGACTGTGCACCGGGGCTGCCATACTACCCGGGAGATTCAAAACAACCACCTCTGTCAACTCGTTCGAAACCCGCCTCCTATCGTGCCCACCGAACTCTCTGTAGATATTCGTATTATGGAGTTGTTGTTTGAGACGTTGGACTTTTCTTTCTCTTATCGCTTCGACGGAAATGTTGCGAATGTTTGTGAATTTATTACAGATTATCTTCAGATAGACTGTGCAGAAGGCGAAGTCGTTTACTACGGATGCGATTATTGTGTTTGCGGCCAAGAAGAGAATGGAGAGTAGAAACATGTTTGTGAAGAGGGTGAGTTGGTAATAAGGGGTTGCAAATTCGTTGTAAGGATAGTAACCCCTGAAATCATAAAAGTACAATCATATTAATGTTTGCAATTCTGAAATGGAATGCTGGCCTTGTTTTTTTGGCCGGTGTTTTGACTTATCTATTTTTATCTTTTATCTATAAAAATATGTATACTGCCAATTAAATAAAATTGAATTGAATTGAATTGAATTGAATTGAATTGAATTGAATTGAATTGAATTGAATTGAATTGAATTGAATTGAATTGAATTGAATTGTTTAATTGAATAGAACAAACATAAACAATATTTCAAACTTGTGGTTAACGTGAGCTTCTTTTCTTTATGGAATTGTATATATCTCAAGTTTTCATTTTATATATATTTTTTTACGTGTTTATGATGATCATATTGTATTACGTACTTTATACTTTGAGAACGAAAATAGTAAAATGATTGAAGATACAATTTTTCAAAATATTTGTGAATTTTGAAATAATGAATTATTTCTTTAGTTGAAGATTGTGGCAAAGAATATCCTGTGAAGATGAAAGATCCTGTCATGTAGATGTAAATAAACTTACTAATCTAAGGTCCAGTCTTACAATCTCCCAATAACTACTTATTGGTCGGAAAAAGCTTGTTTTCTCCATGACAACCACCAATCAAAACTCTTGAAATCCTTCAAATAAATTAATTGCTACAAATAACTTTCTTATTAGGAGATTTGTAAGACCAGTCCTTAGGTCCAGTCTTACAATGTCTCAATAACTACTTATTCGTCGAACAGCTTATTTTCTCCATGGCTACCACCAATCAAAACCCTTGAAATCCTCCAAATAGCTACAAATAACTTTCTTATTAGGAGATTGTAAGACCAGCCCTAAATTGTATAAATATTCTGACGTCATAGACAAGTCACGTGCTTACTTGAAAAAGTGGCTCCTGCGTGGAAGATGAATCAAAGCCGAGTCGACCAACATAGTCACGGAAATCAAAGGAGAAGCAATAACAAGCAAACATTTCGCTATTTTTCTACCACGTTTTTTAACCTTATCTAGCATCATTATCTGTTCCTCATTATCCAGTACGCATTTCTTAGTGAGTTTGTCGAAATAAATTTTCAAATCGTTATATTCTCCTTGTTGCAAATATATTCCTCCTACTGTGATGGCGACGAAAAGAAACATGAACATTGGGAAACAGTTATCGATGACGAGGTCGATGTTGTCTCTGTGGACGTAGACGCCAAACCCGTGGACTACAATGATGTTTAGGATCAGCCACGTGAACATGACCCAGGGGTGACATTTGCGATATATCGATATCGCCAGACGGAGGGAACGATGGTTTAGAATGAACCGGGACAGACGCGGGTTTAGTTCCCGGATGTAGTAGTCCAGGTCGTATTCGGAGTCCTCGGGATACAATCCTGTGGGAAGAAACAACAATTTGGGTTAGTTTATTGTAAAGTCGTTCCACGGTATTCCACGGTATTCCAGTAGTCCAGGTCGTATTCAGAGTCCTCGGGATATAATCCTGTTGGAAGAAACAACAATTTGGGTTAGTTTATTGTAAAGTCGTTCCACGGTATTCCACGGTATTCCAGTAGTCCAGGTCGTATTCAGAGTCCTCGGGATATAATCCTGTTGGAAGAAACAACAATTTGGGTTAGTTTATTGTAAAGTCGTTCCACGGTATTCCGCGGTATTCCAGTAGTCTAGGTCGTATTCAGAGTCCTCGGGATATAATCCTGTTGGAAGAAACAACAATTTGGGTTAGTTTATTGTAAAGTCGTTCCACGGTATTCCACGGTATTCCAGTAGTCCAGGTCGTATTCAGAGTCCTCGGGATATAATCCTGTTGGAAGAAACAACAATTTGGGTTAGTTTATTGTAAAGTCGTTCCACGGTATTCCACGGTATTCCAGTAGTCCAGGTCGTATTCAGAGTCCTCGGGATACAATCCTGTAGGAAGAAACAACAATTTGGGTTAGTTTATTGTAAAGTCGTTCCACGGTATTCCGCGGTATTCCAGTAGTCCAGGTCGTATTCAGAGTCCTCGGGATACAATCCTGTAGGAAGAAACAACAATTTGGGTTAGTTTATTATAAAGTCGTTCCACGGTATTCCACGGTATTCCACGGTACTCCAGTAGTCCAGGTCGTATTCAGAGTCCTCGGGATATAATCCTGTAGGAAGAAACAAGAATTTGGGTTAGTTTATTATAAAGTCGTTCCACGGTATTCCAGGAGTCCAGGTCATATTCGGAGTCCTCGGGATACAATCCTGTGGGAAGAAACAAGAATTTGGGTTAGTTTATTGTAAAGTCGTTCCACGGTATTCCAGGTATTCCAGTAGTCCAGGTCATATTCGGAGTCCTCGGGATACAATCCTGTGGGAAGAAACAAGAATTTGGGTTAGTTTATTATAAAGTCGTTCCACGGTATTCCGCGGTATTCCAGTAGTCCAGGTCGTATTCAGAGTCCTCGGGATATAATCCTGTAGGAAGAAACAAGAATTTGGGTTAGTTTATTATAAAGTCGTTCCACGGTATTCCACGGTATTCCACGGTACTCCAGTAGTCCAGGTCGTATTCAGAGTCCTCGGGATATAATCCTGTAGGAAGAAACAAGAATTTGGGTTAGTTTATTATAAAGTCGTTCCACGGTATTCCGCGGTATTCCAGTAGTCCAGGTCGTATTCAGAGTCCTCGGGATATAATCCTGTAGGAAGAAACAAGAATTTGGGTTAGTTTATTATAAAGTCGTTCCACGGTATTCCACGGTATTCCAGTAGTCCAGGTCGTATTCAGAGTCCTCGGGATACAATCCTGTGGGAAGAAACAAGAATTTGGGTTAGTTTATTATAAAGTCGTTCCACGGTATTCCACGGTATTCCACGGTACTCCAGTAGTCCAGGTCGTATTCAGAGTCCTCGGGATATAATCCTGTAGGAAGAAACAAGAATTTGGGTTAGTTTATTATAAAGTCGTTCCACGGTATTCCACGGTATTCCACGGTACTCCAGTAGTCCAGGTCGTATTCAGAGTCCTCGGGATATAATCCTGTAGGAAGAAACAAGAATTTGGGTTAGTTTATTATAAAGTCGTTCCACGGTATTCCACGGTATTCCAGTAGTCCAGGTCGTATTCAGAGTCCTCGGGATACAATCCTGTGGGAAGAAACAAGAATTTGGGTTAGTTTATTATAAAGTCGTTCCACGGCATTCCACGGTATTCCACGGTACTCCAGTAGTCCAGGTCGTATTCAGAGTCCTCGGGATATAATCCTGTAGGAAGAAACAAGAATTTGGGTTAGTTTATTATAAAGTCGTTCCACGGTATTCCACGGTACTCCAGTAGTCCAGGTCGTATTCAGAGTCCTCGGGATATAATCCTGTAGGAAGAAACAAGAATTTGGGTTAGTTTATTGTAAAGTCGTTCCACGGTATTCCACGGTATTCCAGTAGTCTAGGTCGTATTCAGAGTCCTCGGGATATAATCCTGTGGGAAGAAACAAGAATTTGGGTTAGTTTATTATAAAGTCGTTCCACGGTATTCCACGGTATTCCACGGTACTCCAGTAGTCCAGGTCGTATTCAGAGTCCTCGGGATATAATCCTGTAGGAAGAAACAAGAATTTGGGTTAGTTTATTATAAAGTCGTTCCACGGTATTCCACGGTATTCCACGGTACTCCAGTAGTCCAGGTCGTATTCAGAGTCCTCGGGATATAATCCTGTAGGAAGAAACAAGAATTTGGGTTAGTTTATTATAAAGTCGTTCCACGGTATTCCACGGTATTCCAGTAGTCCAGGTCGTATTCAGAGTCCTCGGGATATAATCCTGTGGGAAGAAACAACAATTTGGGTTAGTTTATTATAAAGTTGTTCCACGGTATTCCACGGTACTCCAGTAGTCCAGGTCGTATTCAGAGTCCTCGGGATATAATCCTGTGGGAAGAAACAACAATTTGGGTTAGTTTATTGTAAAGTCGTTCCACGGTAACCTTGTGGATGCTGACGTCATTGATGAGTGAAGCATTGACCGAGCAAGTGTTCCAACATGCCGTTTTTGGACTAGTCGAATACCTTAATCCAACAATGAGTCCAAGCAACGAAGCACTCAATAAATTCAATGTTGTTTTGAATTGGCCTTGTGAGATTTGTCCGCAGATGTTCGTACTGTCCAATCACTGATTCATATGTTTCGTATTTGAAATATAGATCTTTGATTGGTTATCGTTCACTCGTCGATGGTGTTCGGAGCCTACAGGGTTGGTTTAGTCGCTTTTAATTAAAGTCCCCCACTGAAAATCCGTCTTATTACTGAGGTTTTATGTTCGTCGTATCTTTAAAAAGAAGTTTCAAAATCAAAATTGTGGGTAGATAATGCAGCTAGATAGAACAAAATATATGCAAAATTCATTACTTTTTGATCAAGTCCGATAATGCAATAGTATTACATATCTCAATTATCAAATTTAATACAAACGAATGAATTTTTAATATATTTATTCCGTTAGCTGTACCGCTATCTGTCCACATTTCGATTTTAAAAATTGTTATACGATTACATTAAGAAGGGAAAACCCCCTTTTTTTAGGTTGTGTCTCAGACTCTTAAATTACTTCATCCAATGTTTTAGTTACTGATTATTAAATCTTTCTCTCTACAACAAATATAAAATACACCCTAGCGATGTCAAACAAAGGTCAAAGTCTCCCATGTTATACCGCTTCACTTATCATGCACACATATTATTTGAAACTAGAAACGATTAAGTTTGATCAAGGTCGAAATGGGGGTATCCATGCGTTACTCTAGTTCTCAGAACCTTACCACACAGACATAGTCATGCAATACAATCATGTAAACCAATGATTTGCCTCCAGAGCTGGACAGTATCGAAAATACATGTATTTGGAAATAATGACATAATTGAATTTTGTATCGAAATTATGTTGTCTTCTTTTATTTTTTAAATGAATGTATCATCCAATATGCGTGGTAGCCGATACTCTCCGCTAAATACTTGTTAATGAATTTTGTAACGAAAATACATTTTTCGGTTCTTGATTAAATAAATGTATACTCATCAAGTATGTGTAAAACTCTTTAGCATTAGAGATAGCTTAGCGGTAACACGGGAGGTCGCCGGTTCGAATCAGGGCCACTGCCAATGCTGACTGATTTTTCTCTCGAGGTTTTCCTCAGTCGTAAGGGAGAATATTGCGATTCAGCCCTCGGAGATTCCTTCCCAACTATCCAAACACCCTAACTAACATACCTAGTTAGTCACCTGAAGAGAGGCACATCAGGCAAATTTGGTGTGTCCCTATAACGTAGGTATATTCCTAAGACAAATTATTATTATTACGGATAATTAAGATAACTACTTTATTTACACATCTTTCAGATAGTTTATAAGTTCCTACATTCCAAAAACTATGAAGAAACTATAGAGATGGATTAGTAATCTAGCATACGATGCTCTATTCGAGAAGTCACAGGTTTGATGCCCGCTACCGGTAATCCTGACTGTAGTTCTTCCTCAGTCACAAGGTGAATGCTAGGATTCAGTCGTACTAACAGCCCTCGAAGTCCCTCTCCAAATACTACAACACCTAGTTAGCAACCCTGAAGAGGGGTCTGAAAATTCCCTGAGCGACTAGCCTCCCCACAAAATAGTATTATTTTAATTATGTCTTGCACGACCAAATCCCAAAAAATATTATTCATTACGTTGCTAAGTTCTCAATATAAATCATATGAAAATGTATTTTAGTTTTGAGCATTTAAAAAAAAAATACACGTTTTGCACCAAGTGTCAATTTCTTTGTATAAATTAAACTTCGTTTCTGTGATTATTATTCTCCACAGCTTTTTCCCTTTGTTTGCAGAGCATTTTATGTGTCACACACACACAATCAATGATGACACCACCTTCAAGTTAATTCGAAGAGACAATCTCCGATGTAAATAGTTTGTTTCTATCATTGTATGATTGTCTGATGCTGTATTGTTTGTGCATGTAACGACCATGGCGAGGTGATAAGTAGTGGTGGTGAACTGGTGAATGCCAATGGTGATAGATAAAGAAGATGAACAATTACGAAAACCTATACCGTTGCGGAATCTATTCCAAACTGTCTGTCTCGTTGTTTTCCATCCCACGCTACGCTTCGGGCTTTGGGCATGCCATTCTCACGGCAGTGTTATCGCCAATTGGGTCATGGTTTCATGTAGGGTGAGGTGGAGTGACTTACATAGCTATCAACAAATACTACTATACACATTCAAAAGTTATCACTTGTGAGATGTGTCTTGTTCAACCCCACACCCTTGACGTTTGGCACAGCACACTGTATCAAGAACGTTATCTACGGACGGCGTAAGAAATATAAACGTTTAAAGTCAAGACTCCCACGTTTCAATGTTGCATCCCTACAGTGCTGTAAGGCAGTTCCTACCCGCGTTGTACGTTTTTTTTAATGTATCCAAAATGAGCCTCGAAAAGATGAAACAAGGAGAAAAAGTAAAAAAAAAAAACTATAATTAGGAAGAGAAGTAACAATAGCAAACAATTTCAATACTTTGAAAGTTTTTAAATTAATTGTGTAGCCGATTCTAAACCAAATCTTTGGTAAGAATATCTGATGTGGCCTCTGTAACATTGTAATACAATTGTTTTAGCCATCTGCATTATATTTTAGACAATTATCTATTTATCCCTTCCCTATAGGCTTAAGCTTGACAATATTCATACATGTACAACGTCTACGGAAGGAAAATAAATACAAATACAAATACAAATACAAATCTCGAAGCGTTCTCAGGATATCAATAAGCGTGGGGCATTGCGAAGTATCCCTTGCCCCGAGGTTTGGTGAAAATACGGCGATAATAAATGCACTAATCTGCGGCAAATGTAAAAGGATAGTGCAAGGTATGCGGTGCTTACGGGCCCCGCAACCTAGCTAGGGGCCCCCACGAGAACCACCGATTTGTAATAAAGGTGTATATAAGAACTGTGTGTATAAGAAGAATTGTGAATCGTGTATGTACCAGAATGTGCATGAGTTGAATAGGAGGCCAAGCTATACTATGGTTATTTATTTTGTTGTTCTTACCTTTTAACTTTGTGTAATTAATATATGACATTAGTGCATTGATAAGACATGGTGTAGATATTAGTAATTAATGTACATATTGGTATGTATTGTGTAGTTTCAAAATCTGACAATTTTTAATACTTGTGATATGCATATGGGTGTATTAAAGAAAGCTAAATAAATGAATGAATGAATGAACGTATTCACAGATTTATCAGATTCCTCAGATTCAGAATAGCATAAAATACAATCCTAGCTTACAACTAAAAGACAACGTGACAAACGTATAAGTGATCTGTTGCCAGAAATAATTATTCTCCTATACATTTTAGTTTTCAACCCATGAAAACTGGAGGCCCTGAAATCAAACTTGCTTTCGGGCCTCGTCATTTGGAGTTACGCCACTACAAGAAAGATATTGTTAAGAGGTTTCTCTTACCTTGCCAGAACAAAAACTTAGTCTCCAAATGGATCGTTCGCGTCCCCCTTTCCCCCTCCGACGACGCCGAACCTCCAGAACTTGACATGATGACAACAACAATCAAACTGTCAGGCAGGACAACAATGGAAACGTGACCTACGAGCTGAAAACCTGGACAGTCTATGTTCAATACTGGACAAATAGAAACATACTCTCTATATCGTCATCGATTGTTTTGAAAACATGCATGACAGACAATTTCATTAACCTATCGTTGTCGTTTGCCGGGAAATATTAATATTTCAATGAGGGTTAACAAAAATCAGAAGTCAAGGTTGGCTCATGCGTGGATGGTTCGTCGATACAGAACCCCCCCCCCCCCTCTTATCAATATGTGACGTAAACTAGTTTACTCATTTTACTCATTATGACGTATGCTGCGAATGAGTAGTTTATAAAGCCCCAATCACAATTGTCTGTATCGGTATTGCAATCGTAATCCGGAAATCGTGAAAAGATTAACATTCATGATTCTTATAGCGTTGTTCACAATAAAATCGTAATGTCGTTATGATTTGGCAAGAGAAAATCTACAATTGCGATCACGATGCTGACAGTAATTGTGGTTGGGGCTTCAGAAGCTTGGCTAGTCCCGAGCAAAGATGGTCCCGAGTAACGTAAAGGACATGATACCCGGTATAAAACAACATGCATTTTCAATTAAATGTTTTGTGAAACCAACCTTATAAGTCGTAATATTATATAATAATATAATAAAACACTAAATCAATCAATCATATCTTGTGGCGTCTTCCAATGGCTGTACTGCACTGCACTTTATATTTATAACATCTCTATATATAAATACATGCTCATAGTACACAACGTTTAATAATAGATGGAAGGATAAAATAAAATATGTTTGATTAACCAATGTACTAAGTTACATTAACATAGTACTAAGTTACAAACATTGGTAGAATGTGTAATTAGTACAAATTCTAAATTATTTGGCTCTTAATTAGTGCAGCAATGCATTTGCAGGCAAGCAGCCTTCATTAGCATACTGAAATAATTACAATATTATATAATGATTAATGAGGAATACCGCACTTGTTCCAATACTGGCTATTGACCTTGGTCGAAGGTCATAGCTAGTGGGATGAAAACAGCGTATGAAACACGAATATCAACAATTCTCTCATCAACTATTAATAAACGAGGCAATCACTGGTTCCACAGGGCGGTATCAGCCACTCCACATAGTTAGGGGTCCCCGAAATTCGTGATTGGCGATATCACCGAAATCCATTGAAATTTTTTTACTTCAACTCTTCAAATAATCGATTTTAAACCAGAAAACGACGAAATTGAAGCACTGCCCGACAATAGAATTTGTATAAATTGACGAACAACATTGAAATTCCACAATATTATATAATATTATTGCCATGACGATAAGCACGAACATTTTATGTTTGAATATATTTGCCGGTGTGGATCAAAAAAAGTTTGCTATAAATGATTCAATCTATAGTACTAAAAGATTCTTGAAGCTTTCAGCCCCAATGTCTAAAAAAAAAAACCTAAATAAGAGCATATTATTCAGAATTTCATGGCTTTTACCTTCACGAAGGTTGGAATTCATAGTCGGCCCCTACACCTAGGGGCGCCCATTGTTACCAAGGTAACAATTGTTTGCATGTTATTTCCCATAAACAAAACAAATCCATAGCAACAATGGGTGCCCCTAGGTGTAGGGGCCGACTATGAATTCCAACCTTAAAAAGCCAAGATCCGTGCGTGAAAATGCAGGTAATGTCGACCAAATCACTGAAATATAATTTTCAACGAATAAAACCGTAATTTGAAGATTCAAAAACGAAATTTTATCTTTAATAACACCTTTCCGAACAATCTGTTGTAGGCTGCGAGTGTATTTGGATTTTGGAGTCCTCTACGCCTGACGTTTAATTTCTATTTACTTACTATGCTAAGTACCACATTTAACCGATAGAGGTGGCTCAGCGGTAAGACGCGATACTCTCATTCGGGAGATTGTCGGTTCGATACCTGCCACCGGCAATTCTGACTGAATGTCTTTTTGAGCTTTCCCACAGTCACAAGGCGAATACTAGGGTTGAATCATACTAGACAATCCTTCCCGACTATTTCTAATACCACAATACATACCTAATTAGTAATTAGTCACCTGAAGAGGGATTAATAAAGAATAGTATGAATAAAATTAAAATTAATTAAATCGTCTTGCTTCCTGCAGTTTTGTAGGCTTCCTACTGTTATCATGAATGTATTATGTCTGTAAACTTATTATCACCAGCCAACCAGTATGAATAAATGATACCTGAATCTGATTGTCCCTGAGCAGGTTTTCGACGGAAAATTATTATTACATAGATATTGATTAACAAAATATATACGCACATATTCAAAACTTAAAATAACTAATTCTTTATATAAGCGGATCGGTAATGTGGCTCTGTTCAGCGTACTGAGTATTGATTTTCGATTAATTTTCTGGCATTTGAATATAACCTCTGAAAACATGTATCTATTTGTTTATTAATTCAGTTTCCCAAGAACTGTGTTGACGTCATGTAAAACTGAAATTGTGTAGAACGAAACAATTGACAATCGTTTACATACAATGTAGCCTGTTTTATAGTGTGCGCAGTTGATGATGATGATTGATAATGACTGATTCTAATCTTATAAGTGCCTGAATTACAATCAACAAACATGAAAGTTATATGTAGCAAATAATTTCTCTTTGAAGGATTTCAGAGGTTTTGATTGGTGATTGCCATGGAGAAAACAAACTATTCGACGAATAAATAGTTATAGCAAAACTGTAATAGGCGCTAGCGTCTATTACAGTATTTGGTTATAGGGACATTGAAATAACACACAGAAAGCAAAGTTTTGTTCTATAATGAAATACATTGTTAATTACAATGTACAAGTACCATGCCAAATAAAATTAATGAAATTAATGAAAAATGAGATAGCAAATTCACTACGTGGTCCGAGCGCTGTCTACGCCCACTCACCGCCCTTCTACGATTTATTAGGGTCCAACTACCTAGGTAACTGGACAGTAAATATGGGTCTCGATTACCCTCGATGCAATCAAGAACCTCTGCAATCTGATTTGCCCACCTGTTGATCCATGTTTTGCTGTAACCATAGCAACCACTTCTGAACACGAAGCGAATGGAACGAAAACAATTCAAATCCCGCGCGGTTCTGCACAGTAGACGCACTCGCCGGCTAAGCGGAAAACTTGAGATGGCGGTGAGTTCTGATGCCATGCAGCCGTGACCCCCGTGACTACTGCAACGCGGTTGCATTGGGTGGTTGTGAGAAATAGTAAATAAAACACCGAACACGTGTGTGTGTGTGTCAATTAAAAGATATTCCTATTCAAGAATTAGCGTTATTAGTATTTATCTAGTCCGCGAGCTTATTTTTTATTGTAATCTCTAGTTAACGTACATTATTAATCATGAAAATACCTAAAATTAAACCCGATTCCGTGAAACACAGTACGTTTGAAAAAAGGAAAAAACCTAACCTCAAAATTCGCAGTGCTAAAAAGTATGACAAAGTACAGAATTCTAAGGCTAAGCCTAAACCGCCAAAGCATAATACAGATTTGACTAAAATGAGTGTCGATGATTTCATGAGTGGAGGTTTGTTTGATTCTGATGACAGCGATTCTGAAAATGACGAATCTACACCTGGTCCCAGTTCAGAGCGTCTGGGTAATGGTAAAAAGCAAGGTAAGATTAAGGGAGAAATTCCCATAAAAGGAAAAGCTAAGGGAGAAATACCCAAGAAAGGAAAGCCTAAGAGAGAAACACCCCAGAAAGGATCGTCATTCATTGACTTTGAAGCTGAAGGAGAAGACGAGGTGGAATTAGACGATGACGATTCATTCGTAAATGACGAGTCCGAAGATAGCGAAGAAGCAACCGAAGACATGAATGTCCATTCATTCCTTAATGATGAGGCCAAGGAGGACAATACATTCGACTTTGGTGAAGGGGAAGAAGACGATGGCGTTGAAGATGAAAATGACGAGGACAGTGATGACGAAGATGACAACGATGATGAAAATAGTGATGATTCGAATGATAACGCCGGCAAAGATTATGCGGGTAAAGTAGATCTTAGCCTTTTTAATGCATCTTACAAACAACTAGCAATACATTAGCCCTATAGGCCTATATAGCCTAGCCTAAGCCGCAGGCCTTAGCCTAATAATGGACATGTGATTATTCATAGCCTAGGATGCCACATTTCCACCTGTAGGTAGGCCTACTCACAAATAAGCTTTGATTACCTAGGCCTACCATGTAATTCCTAGGTATAAGTATTTGAACATAGGCCTAATTTCTTTACCAAAATACAACTTTCGCTGCAACCTTTCTATGCGGAAGGTGCAAGGTTCAAGTCTTGGGTCAGGCAGAATTTGTTTAACCTTTGACTTTGACTCGATCCACTAACAAACCAAATACTGTCTCCCTCCCACTGGAAACGAGTACAGACTAGAAATAGGGAACACGCGTATGAAAATTTTAATCGATTTTTAAATACCTTGTCTCTCATTTAATAATTTTGTGTCTTTGAATTTTGAAAAACAGAACAGTCTATGCCTCAAAATAATTGGTTTAGTAACGATAAATAAAAGGGCGTGAAAAACGAGCCGCCGCCATGTAGAGTGGATTTGACGTCATGGTTTTGTACTGTGTATGCTCACCGCCTCAGCGATTGGTCTGTTACGCCACGTCTACAGAATCATTGCGTCACAGCCACCTGTACGCGTTTCAGATCCCCAGTTTAAACTTCAATAAATGCAACCACAATAAACCTATTTACAAATTTCTTTTTTACTTAGGACTTGCATTAATATACTTTTTGTATCTGATACTATTAAACTAAGTGTTTGGTTTGCCGAAAAAAATCGTACGCGTGTTGCCTATTTAAACGCGTCTCGTCAACAAGTGTTTGTGTCCTACCTGTCGCAGACGTACCCGTAGAGAACGATGACGAAGACGCCGAGACGCCGTCGACCCACAAGAAGTCTCTGGAACGTCTCCGAGCCACCGACCCGGAGTTCTACAAGTATCTCGAGGCGAACGACAAGAAGCTGTTGCAGTTTGCAGAGTCGGACAGCGAGGACGACGGCCGGGACACGGAGAAGTACCACAAGCCGGCGGCAGAAGAGCTGGAGGTGGGTTGCGTGGCGACAGGTGGCAGCACTGGACAGTAGTAGCGCCAACCTGGGGATTGTAATGTAGTGCTTATTCACTTTGAAAGTACTAGGTACTGGTATTTGTGTAATTAGTGCCTGGTTAATTAATCAATCAATCAAGTTAGTAGTTATATATGATAGTTATATGATAGTATTAATGACACTTAATAGAAAGCACTCTTGTTAACTACCTAGATTAGTATTAAAAATAAAAATCACTGTAGGACTTGCACAGTAAAAAAGTATCTCATTCTCACCCATGTATTTTTTTAATGTAGGCCTAGGCTAAGTCCTGTAGTGATTTTTGATAAATGTCACGAATTAAAGTTAAGTGCTAATATATAACTGGGGATTAAGAATAGATAATAAGGTCAGGCAGGGAGGTATTCTTGAAGTGAGTAAAAGCTTTTTGAAATAATAAATCTAAAATGACACATACTGTATTAAGTTTCAATAAGATGAGTTAGCAAAACAGGTTGTAGTTTATAGTTAGCAAAGTTTTTGTCAATTCGAAGCACCGGTACAGTCTGCCATTTCCTAAACATTTTGGCTTGCTCCTAAAGTTCAACTGTATTAAGTTATTGGAGGCTTTCATGAAGACGGCTTGGCGTAGACGCAAACACGACCCATAGACGCAAACACGACCCATAGACGCAAATACGACCCATAATGCACACACGACCCATAGACGGTAGACGTAGACTGTTCTGTTTCGTCGTGTCGGTGACGAGTTCCCCTTTCTCCCCCTAGATGGCGAGCGATGAGAGCGACTTCGAGGCGGACGGCGAAGACGTTTCGCACCCGACGCGAGAGGGAGTCGTGACGCTCAAGATGGTCCGCGATTGGCAGACGGAGCTGGCGACAAGCAAGGCGATCGAGCCGATAGCCAACGCCGTGCAGGCGTTCCACGCGGCCTTGAACCGGGTGACCGGGGCGGAGGAGGAGAGCCGGTACAAGGTGGACGGTAGCTCGGGTACGTCTAGCTCTGGAATATATAAACATGTAGCCTAGGGATGGAACGTTTAAACGTGGGAGTGGCTTTAAACGTTTGTACTTTTTACGCCTCGTTTAAACGTGTGAACAGAAGTGTTTGTATATAAGATAAAGAAACAACTATTTTACAACGGAGCGTACTGCAGTTCTAGTCTACTATTATAGTTTTTTCTAGCTACAAATTGTAATTTTACCCAATGTTTTGGAACTTTTCGGTAATTTACTGAAAAGGTCATTTTATTCATCTCGTGGCAGGGGATAGAGCGAATAAAACGTTTAAACGCGAGTTTTAAAAACGGTTAAACGTTTAGGCTATTAAAAGTATTTGCCCATCCCTAACGTAGCCCATTGTTGACTCTTTTAATTCTTTAATATTTTTAATTTTCTTTCGATGACCAGTATTACAATGTCCCGATAGGCCTAACTACTTATTTGTCAAACAGCTTGTTTCTCCATGGCAACCACCGATCAAAACCTTTGATGATGATGCTTTGAAATCCTCCAAATAGCTTATTTGCTATAAATAACTTTTCTATTTGTTGATTGTAATACCAGCCCCAAGTCTTTTAATTTGAAGTTGTATTTGTGGCAAGAGAATGCGCCACCGTCGGACGTGAACAAAGCAATGTGGCCGCAGAATCGAGATACAAACGCCGTCTTTCGGTACGGAAGAAAATGCGTCACGTAGGTTGACGACTTTGAAGTTTTCCCGCGATATTCATCTTCTTTAGATTCCTTTTTAGGTGAAAATGAAGTTCACAACTAGGGCTTAATAACGCAACTTTAAGAGTAGGCCCAAACTCGACTTCCTAGTTCCCGTTTCTACCGCAAGAGTGCCTATTGCAACTTTAAATATCACGCATTGTAGGTAACTAAAAGTTCACAATTTTTAGTTAAGGCTGAGGAGATTAATGTGTGAGCTTGTTCCGTTCTCCTTCCAGTGTTCAACGCCGTGGTACAAATGTGCGTGCTTGACCTTCAGCCGGCCATCAAACGGTTCCTGAGAATGCCCACTGGCGCGTCGGCAGATAAAATCCTCCCGCAGAAGTGCAAGAAGTGGAAGAAAGTGAAGTCTCATCTCAAGTCCTATCTACAAGACCTGCTCAAGGTATGTGGGCGTTTCTTATCGACGTTACCAACATTACTTGCGGTGGGTAATTACTAATTTCCTCTCATGGCTGTGTAATTTTTTTTTTTTAATACTGTCGTCCTAGTGTAATGGTAAAAAAAAATACATAACTATCACTTGAAGTGTTAACATACCTACATTCGTCCTAGCAACGAAGCACTCAATAAATTCAAAGTCGTTCCGAATCGGCCTTGTCGATTCTGACATTTGTCCGCAGGTGTCCCCCACACTGTCCAATCACTGATTCATATGTTTCGTATTTGAAATACATCGATCTTTGATCGTTTATCAGTCGCTCGCTCGTCGATGGTGTTCGGAGCCTACAGGGTTGGTTTAGTCGCTCTAAATTAAAGTTCCCCGCTGGAAATCAGTTTTGTTACTGAATGGGTAGACTCTACATGTGAATTTATTTATATTTATTTGTTTGTTTATTTATTTATTTATTTATTTATTTATTTATTTATTTATTTATTTATTTATTTATTTATTTATTTATTTATTTATTTATTTATTTATTTATTTATTTTTTTATTTATTTTTTTTTTTTTATTTATTCATCTATTTATTTATTAATTAATTAATTAATTTATTTATGTTTTTATTTATTTATTTATTTATTTATTTATGTTTTTACTCATTTATCTATTTTTTTATTTTTATTTTTTTTTGTTTATTTATTCATCTATTTATTTATTAATTAATTAATTTATTTATTTATTTATTTATTTATTTATTTATTTATTTATTTATGTTTTTACTCATTTATCTATTTTTTTTTTTATTTTTTATTTTTTTTTTTTAATTTTGTAATTTTTTTTATTTATTTTTTGTTTAGTTTTTTTTTAGTTTTTTTATTTATTTAATATTTATTTATTTATTGTCTTGTCGTTGTGTCAGCTGATGGGCGGAGTGTCGTCCCCGCACGTCGTGGGAGTGTTGCTCAAGCATCTCCACCAGATGGCTCCGTTTGTCGCGTGTTTCCCCAACGTCATCCAGAAGGTTCTCAAGCGCCTGATCAGCGTTTGGGCGTCGGGCGAGGAGACCACCAGGATAGTCGCGTTCCTCTGCATCGTGAGGCTCTGTTCCAGCCAGCGCTCGCTACTCGACGGCATCCTCAAGGTACATATGTTACCTCGATAAAAGATTTTTGGAGGTTAAAATGCAGAGAGCTGGACAATTCACAGCGATTTTTTTTTCGTCGTATTAATTCGAGGCCTTTTCTTGACGCTAAATCGTGTTACAGCACGAGACAACATGGGACGATTAACAACAGTATTATTATGGGCTTTTCTTGATGTTAAAACGTGTAGATAAATGTGTGTGTGTTTTTTTTGCAGCCATCTGTATTTGCACGGCATCACAATGCGTCGAGTAGTGGGTACACTTGAAATGATTTTTTTTTTGTTATGCTTAGGTGGCTTCTTCAGCCATTCTTCTTCTTTTGTCTAAGTAACAACTATACAATATAAAATGGCTTCCTTTCTGGCCTGCTCATGTCGTTGGGCAGGAAGTCAATATAAAACATAAAAGGTGGCACAGAGAGATCTGCTGTCTTGGTCTTCAGAACTGCACAACTTGCACAAATTGTTATGTTTATTATTTCACGCCAAATCGCAGAATACGCTGTATGTGAAATATTGAATAAATAAACTTGCACGTACCGGTTCGTTAACAATGTAAAAACGGTTCAGGTGACCCTGGAGGACATTTTTGGGCGGGCACTCTCGCAACTCTTTTCTCGTACGGTCTCCCATTAACGCATCTCTCCCGTTCCGCAGCAAATGTACCTGGCTTACGTGTCCAACGCCAAGTTCGTGTCGCCCAGCACGCTGCCCGGCATCAACTTCATGCGTCGCTCGCTGGTCGAGGTCTATCGCCTGGACGAGGTGGCGAGCTACCAGCACGTGTTCCTCTACGTGCGGCAGCTGGCGATACACCTCCGCAACGCCATCACGCTGCAGAAGAAGGAGGCGACGCAGTCGGTGCTCAACTGGCAGTACGTCCACTCGCTGCATCTCTGGGCCGAGCTGCTCGGCGCGACGGCTAATAGGCCGGCGTTGCAGCCGTTGCTCTATCCCCTGGTGCAGGTCAGTGCGCACGCCACAATCACACAATCTCAACTGGCAGTACGTCCACTCGCTGCATCTCTGGGCCGAACTGCTCGGGGCGACGGCTAATAGGCCGGCGTTGCAGCCGTTGCTCTATCCCCTGGTGCAGGTTAGTGCGCACGCCACAATCACACAATCTCAACTGGCAGTACGTCCACTCGCTGCATCTCTGGGCCGAACTGCTCGGCGCGACGGCTAATAGGCCGGCGTTGCAGCCGTTGCTCTATCCCCTGGTGCAGGTCAGTGCGCACGCCACAATCACACAATCTCAACTGGCAGTACGTCCACTCGCTGCATCTCTGGGCCGAACTGCTCGGGGCGACGGCTAATAGGCCGGCGTTGCAGCCGCTGCTCTATCCCCTGGTGCAGGTCAGTGCGCACGCCACAATCGCATTGTATATTTTACCTTTCAAGCCGGTATTAAAAAATATAAAAAATTTCATAAAGCGTGACTTTTTTTCACTTTTTTCACATTTTCTACCTAAATTCAAGTGGGTGTAGACATGTTGTCAACAGGTACCCAAGCCCAGTTAGTAGCATTATTGTTGACGGGACGGGCCTATAGGCCGTGGTACACGCCTTACACGATTACCAGGAGGTGCAGGCCTACTATTATCACTGTCACTGTCTGACAGCTGCTCATCACTATTACTTGCATTTTTATCACTATCTTGGTCACAACCATTAGCCAAATCTTCATCACTATCTTCACCCGATGTCACTTCCTGAATTGACAAAGCTGTTGTCATCAGAATCCGAATCTTCAATTGCATTCGCAATTTCCGTGTCAGAAAGACGCTTTCGGGTTCCCGAGTTATCCATCGTGGATACAAACACTTAAACATCCCAAACAGGTGGTTGTTATTCGGGATTCATTCGGTATTTATCGGAAAAATTCGTTGAAAATAAGTTGTTCAGAATTTATAACGGCGCATAAAGAAAAAGTTCATAAAGTGTCACATGGATGGCGCTAGTAGTACAATATTGCATGTGCGATGCACAGGACGTAACAGTTACGTCGAACCGCACATACGGGCGCGCCGCCAGGACGTAAACGCTACTACGATCCGGCGTAAAACAGTTAAGAAAAGAAGTTTAAAATAATCTAAAAATGACAGGTCTCGGATTAATTTCGTATCTACACTCGACACTTTTGAATATCTAAATGTGAAAAATTAAAAGTAGGTATAGACAGTATTAAATTAATTTGCTTAGAAAAAAGTTAGAAATGTGGCTTTTTAGTACGGTTGCCATTTAATAATTGATCTGGAATGGTCTCTAAAGGATTTAGCATTCTCCAGTCGATTGTTGATCGTATGAGGATGTACGAGACGTCTATCACCATAACTTGACGTTACCGGTAGACTAATTATTACAGTGTTGTTGTTGTCGAAGAAGACGTGTTGCAAGCGTTGAGGACTGACTGTTGCTCTGTTCCAGGTGATCATCGGCACCATCAAGCTGATCCCGACCACGCAATACTATCCGCTTCGGTTCCACTGCGTTCAGATGCTGATCCAACTCTCCAAGAACACCAACACGTTCATTCCCGTTCTGCCGTTCCTGCTGGAGGTGAGAAGTGATGCGTCGTATTTAACCGATTGCTTCTACTTCTTCTTAAATGCTCACGTTTGGCTATACTATTATATTATACCATCATGCTGGATCTGATCAACCAGTAGAGACATGCTTCTTTCCCCCCCCTCTTCATAATAATAATCTTCTTCTCTTATGCCCACATTGTCACATTAATGTCATCATGCGTCTCGCCAACCAATAGAGACAAGCCTCCTGTTCCTTCCTGTCCAGCCCTCCTGGCATTCCTGCGTTGTATAAATAATAATTAAACGCCCGGTTCCAACATAAGTCGGGTCGGGGGTGACGCCCCTATTTATTTATCTAGTTTCTCGGGCTGTGAGCTTCTAGTGCTTGCTAGCCGGGCTCAGCACCTCTTCCTGGATGTCCTCTATGACCGGCATTTCTACAAGTTCTCTCCATTTCTTTCTATCCTCCCAGAGTCTTTCTTCATTAGTTCTCTCGCATTTATTTATTTATTTATTTATTTATTTATTTATTTATGTATTTATTTATTAATTAATTTATTTATTTATTTATTTATTTATTTATTTATTTATTTATTTATTTATTTATTTATTTATTTATTTATTTATTTATTTATTTATTTATTTATTTATTTATTTATTTATTTATTTATTTATTTATTTATTTATTTATTTATTTATTTATTTATTTATTTATTTATTTATTTATTTATTTATTTATTTATTTATTTAGTTTCTCGGGCTGTGGGCTTCTAGTGCTTGCTATCCGGGCTCAGCACCTCTCCCTTGAAGTCCTCTATGACCAGCATTTCTACCAGTTCTCTCCATTGTTTTCTTTCCTCCCAGAGTCTTTCTTCATTAGTTCTCGCACGATTTCCCTCTTTCATACAAACACAAATTTATTTCTTTATTCCTTGGTCGGCAGGTCCTGTCTACGTACGACTTCAACCGCCGCCCCAAGAAGGCGTCCATGAAGCCGATGGACATGACCTGCGTCCTGCGCGTCTCCAAGACGGAACAGGTCGAGAAGAGTTTCAAGGACGCCACCCTTGAGCAGGTGTACCGGCTGATGCTGGAGTGTCTGGCCAACGACGCGCACTCGATAGGTTTCCCCGACCTCGTCGTGGCGCCCGTCATTCAGGTGGGCATTAGGGAGGGGACGTTTAAACGAGGCTGATGCTGGAGTGTCTGGCCAACGACGCGCACTCGATAGGTTTCCCCGACCTCGTCGTGGCGCCCGTCATTCAGGTGGGCATTAGGGAGGGGACGTTTAAACGAGGCTGATGCTGGAGTGTCTGGCCAACGACGCGCACTCGATAGGTTTCCCCGACCTCGTCGTGGCGCCCGTCATTCAGGTGGGCATTAGGGAGGGGACGTTTAAACGAGGCTGATGCTGGAGTGTCTGGCCAACGACGCGCACTCGATAGGATTCCCAGACCTCGTCGTGGCGCCCGTCATTCAGGTGGGCATTAGGGAGGGGACGTTTAAACGAGGCTGATGCTGGAGTGTCTGGCCAACGACGCGCACTCGATAGTATTCCCAGACCTCGTCGTGGCGCCCGTCATTCAGGTGGGCATTAGGGAGGGGACGTTTAAACGAGGCTGATGCTGGAGTGTCTGGCCAACGACGCGCACTCGATAGGATTCCCAGACCTCGTCGTGGCGCCCGTCATTCAGGTGGGCATTAGGGAGGGGACGTTTAAACGAGGCTGATGCTGGAGTGTCTGGCCAACGACGCGCACTCGATAGGATTCCCAGACCTCGTCGTGGCGCCCGTCATTCAGGTGGGCATTAGGGAGGGGACGTTTAAACGAGGCTGATGCTGGAGTGTCTGGCCAACGACGCGCACTCGATAGGATTCCCAGACCTCGTCGTGGCGCCCGTCATTCAGGTGGGCATTACGGAGGGGACGTTTAAACTAGGGATGAACATCGATAAAATAAAAACTATCGATAATCGAAAAGATGACTGCATTATCAATCGATAATATCGAACGATAATAAATTTACAAAATTGAAGTAATCTTTTACAGTTTCAGTGATATGTCGCCTAATCGAGCACATAAGGATATGGCAACATTACTTGGACACATCTGACGTGACACTGCTGAGAGTATAATTACATTTTACGAGGCCCGAGGCCTAGTATTTTGGCAGTATCTTTGAGTATTTCAATACTAGAAAGGTCCGAGAAGAAGTAAATAATGCTTTACGAACCCGCTTTTTTAGAAATCAGACCATTCGATAATATTTGTATTATCGATTATCGAAATTTTATTGCATATCGAATATCGAACGATAATATCGATTATCGTGTGCATCCCTAGTTTAAACGTTTAAACGTGGGATTTAGTTTATATAAACGTTCGTAAATTTTAATGCGCAGTTAAACGTTCTCGATACAGTAGTGTGCGCCTGGCCGCGGTCGGCCGAGCGGCCGGAAGAAGTCGAGCGCGCCGATGTTTGTCGCGGGGTTGTTCTCACCAGTGATAAGTCACTTCTTATGTGTGGCAGTCCTGTGCCGTATCTAATCGAATTAATTTTAATTAATAATTTTTACCCTACCCTAAGTTTCGGAACATTTCGGTGATATATTTACTGCATTGGTCGTTCTTCTCGCCTCCTTTGGGGGGGGGGGGGGGGGAGGGGGGGGGGCGCAAACGTTTAAACGCGAATTTAAAAAAAGGTTTAACGTTTAGGTTACTAAACGTGTTTGCCCATCCCTAGTGCCTTCGCAATGTTGAAATTGTGCGAAATTTGATGTGTATAAAAATAAAATATAAAAACAATACTAACCTGTTTCGTGGTCCAAGGTCGCGGTCGCGTAGACGGTCGATGGAATGTCGAGTCGCGATGGTCCGGAGTTGAGCTCGCCGGGTCAGGTCGTTGATCATCTGGGCAGGT
Source organism: Isoperla grammatica (assembly GCA_945910005.1). Lineage (NCBI taxonomy): Eukaryota > Metazoa > Arthropoda > Insecta > Plecoptera > Perlodidae > Isoperla > Isoperla grammatica. Next base: position 7,444,472 of record OX246750.1, read on the forward strand.
CGATCCGACACCTCGATCGCGACCCAGACGTGGGTGAAGCGAGGGTTAGCTGTGTTTCTGCCATCCACGGAGGTCGTCCAATACATCCTTGGGTTGGGATGCTTATTAGATTATTTCAACTTAGGTTCCTCTTAGACAATGTTGAATGGTTTATGAGGTGTTTGTCTGTATACGCAACACTTCCTATTTCCTATTCAGTGAGAGCTAAGCACTGTCCAATCATGAAACTATGTATGCACTTTTGTCATGTATTTAACACTCGCAGCAGAGCCTAGAGAGAGTGAAACTATGTATGCACTTTTGTTATTTATTTAGAGGTTTTTGTCTGTATATATGGAACACTTCATATTTCCTATTCAGTTAGAGCTAGGCACTGTACATTTAGTCCAATCATGAAACTATGTATGCACTTTTGTTATGTATTTAACACTTGCAGCAGAGCCTAGAGAGAGTGAAACTATGTATGCACTTATGTAATTTGTTTAACACTTGCAGCAGAGCCTAGAGAGAGTGAAACTATGTATGCACTTTTGTTCTGTTTTGTCAATCACAGACTGTAAGTTAGTTCTAAGTTTTTGACTATGTAAAATAGCCTAAATGAGTCTTGCTCAGGGATCTACTTACAATAAACGAACATTATATTACAACACTTGCAGCCGAGCCTAGAGAGATACATCCAACCTAGTCAGCAGACCAGCTTAAAGTGTCTGCCACCTCATTCTAGAGACAACTCAATGATACAACAAGCCTAACTTATAATAAATAATGCACATGATTCAATAACATGAAATTGTGTAAACAGGTAAAATGAACAAGGGTCAACTGAGTGACTGACTGATAAGAAGAAGTCAATGGTTGTATGAATAACAAGGGGGGTGGGGGGGAGAAGGATAAATAAATGAATACATTACTAATTAGTTGCTTGCTATGACGGCTCTGAAATCACCGTGGACATATACCCCAGTATCATATTGATAGATTAAAGTCAAATTCTAAAGTTAAAAAATCTTTCCTCAAACTGGGATTTGAACTCTGGACCTTCTGCATTGAAAGCAGGAAGAAACCCACTAGACCAATGTAACACTCTCTCCTACTTTCGACGAACTAGACCTTGTCCAATTTGAATCTTGCTGATTCTCCCCAACTTGGCTTTTAAATCTTTTACGTGGCATCTTCTTTCAATGGACTTTCCGTTCTCATTTTCTAATTCGTATTGTATTACTAACGACGATGGCTTTTTGCGGATAGTGGAACGGTCCAATGAATTTAAAAATAAAAATACAAAATAAACATAAAATCTATAGGCCCTGGGCTACATAATACTAGTTTTTGATTTTATAAAACTAATATTTTCAGAACTTCTGTTAATTATTTTTTGGTGGCAACCCTGCCTATGTGTTTGTTCACCTGTCTGCTCCAACTCAGCCAAAGTATCTGATTGGCTGGGGTAAGTCTATCAAACCCACCAATGTATAGTTTAGACTCAATATGTCATGTTTTTTGTTTCAGATACGGAAGTTCCTGAAAGATTGTAAGGTGGCCAATTACTGCAAGAAGGTCAAATCCATCCTAGACAAGGTAAGCGTTCGGCTCGTGAGTTCACACACCAGCTGCAAGCTGTATTATTTATCGACGATGTTGTGTGTGATGCTTACAGTGTAAGGATACGTGAGTTTTCTAGGACTGGTCAAGGATATTGATGATTTAAGTACAAAAAATAGTTGGAATCAAAATACAATTCAAAAACAATGAGTTTCGATTTTTGTAGATATTTACAGTAAACCCTCGTTAATACGAACATCAAGGGACCCAAAAATCGTCAGGTCGTAATATAAAAATTCGCAATATCGCAAAAACGTTGAAATTCAATAGTACCAGCCAAAATAAACGTATCTACAAACAATTAATGTTTTCCAATGGATAGTAGCGCGCGGGTATTATGTTTTGTGCGCGCATAGAAGGCGGACTAAGCGGGCACGTTGCAGTGAGCAAGCCACGCCCTTCAACAGCTGTAAGGGCTGGGGCGCGCATCCGATCGCGCCTGCGGGCGGTGGAGGGGGAAGGGAAAACCAAGCACCAACAAAACAAGTATAGCTGCCTGCGACGACGTACGTTCGGCAGACAAAAATCTTGATACCTACGCCTACTCTGCGAGTTGAACTCTCGGACACATTATTTTGTTTGTGCGGGTTCAAAATTATTAGTTCGTATTAAACAACGAACATTATGTTTAAGTACCACCCAGGGGATAAATAATTAGTTCATATTACGTATTATGCGAAATTCGTTATATCCGTTTTATTTAACATTGAGTGTTCTATTTACGCGGGCTGGGTCTTGCTTACTATTCGTATTATCTGAGAATTCGCACTAACCGAGTTCGTTTTACCGAGGGTTTACTGTATTGCATTTTTTTAACTTTTGAAGTACACTGCGTTTAGTAGTTTGTGTTCGTTTTACAATGTTACATGTTGCTGTGATATTTCAAACATGGAAAAAACAAAGACACTTTTATTCAAATTATATTTTTACATAAATAATAATTAATTATTAATTTGTCAATTTCAATACAGTGATTGATATCTTAATGTTATTTTTATTTACCTTCGACATTGGACAGATCTGAGGTTTGTAAAAACACTTCACACATATTGAACAAGCCAGGCGGTCTAGTGGAGAAGATGTCTGCCTGGCATGTGGATTATGGAGTCATGGGTTTGACTCACGTGATTTCTATTTTCTGTATTGTGATACTGATACAGTTATAGTGGTACAAATAAATTATAAATAAATTACCTATACTATTATTAATTATTATATAATACTTGCCCTCTAACCAATGGATTGTAAGTTACAAACATTCCTACCATTTAGTTCAAAACATCATGTCATACAGATTAGAGAAATGCTAAAGCCTTATCCGAACTGCAGTGAAGTAACTGACTTATGGTCATCTCCGCAGATTGAGGAGAACGCCCGGTTCGTAGAGAAGGAACGCAAGACTGTTACGTTGAACCTTCAGGACAGGAAGGCTGTGGACGCGTTCGAGACTAATCTCAAGCTCAAAGGTACGTGAACGAACAACTGTTGCTTTCCGATCTAGTTTATGTTCACTTCTCTGCTGTGTTACATAAATTTGAATTTGCACCGCTGACTTGTTTGCATTGAAATGAAGTCAATATTTTTGCTATCGAAATCATGGTTATTGCTAATGTAAGTTATGAAAGTAGGTGCCAATCGGCTGGAATGGTATATAATGTGAGGAAAGGATCCAACAGCTTACCTTCGTGTAAGACGACGGATTTGCCAGTTTGAAGTACACATAAAAAACACTATTGCTAATGTAAATTATTTACAGTTAATTACTTAATTTTCCTATAATGGTAATAATGTTTCAAATCTTTTTGGATCCACTTTCAGTTATACAAAACCATAAGATGCGGATTTATCACCTTTTCAATAATATTGTGTTCAATTTTACAAACTTAATTTAAAAAAAAAAAAAAATATTTTTTTTCACAATTTTATAAATTGTGCATGAAACAAGAGAAATAAATAAAATAAAGTAAATACGTGTGTGTAAATACGCGCGCAGGTACGCCGCTGGCCAAGTACTGCGCGAGTTTCGTCAAGGTGAACGCGCAAGTGATGCGCAAGCAGGCGACGGACAACGACAAGCTCGGAGACTTCAACCTGCCCTCGCTCAAGAAACACAAGCGCAAGGCCGTGGACGACGGGCCGGCTGACCCCTTCCCCTCAGACGACTCGGATGACTCGGACCTGGACCTGGAACTGGGGTGAGTGCCGACTTGTGTTTTTTTTTTTTTTTTTTTTCGTGTTTTTTTTTACACTAATGGTTAACAATATGTAATAATAATAAATAATAAATAATTTATTATTTGTTTTTTTTTTTTTATTTTTTTTATTTTTTTTTTAATTTTAAATTTTTAAATTTTTAAATTTTTTTATTAATTAATTAATTTTTTTTAAATTTATTTATCCATTCCTTCTCTTTAAAATATATTTTTAATGTGTCCTCATTGTATTTAAATTCTATTGTGGTTTGGTCTAGAATGATTTAAAAGGATAGGCTGCATTTATATTTTATACTATTTTTTGTTTAAATGAAATCAATGCAATGAAGTTTATAGTTAGTCTATACCACGTTCAGGTTATGAAAGTAGGTGCCAATGCTGCTCCATACTATACCAATACTATACCACATTCAATGCAGTTAGAATATGGCCAAACGTTTTAGGCCTATGTCATTTTACACGATACTATAACATTGTTTCAGTTCGCCCGAGCCGGAAGAGAAGAAAAAGAAGAAGGGACCGAAGAAAGTGAAGAAGACAAAGACGAAACCTCAGACGGAGAAGACCGCAGACGAGACGAGAGAGAAGGACGACCAACCGGACATTGTGGAGGACTTGAAACTAGAAGACTTCTAGGCTGTCGGTACGTCCCTAGACTACTTTCACACTCAATCAATGTGGAACCCTCTAGACAAACGGTACACCCTCGTTTTATTACCTTTGTGTTGGATTGAAACCGTTCATTTTATGTTTCAGGTCTCGGTACCGATGCGTCTCTCTGCTCTTTCTCTTTGTCACCCGTCGATACTACTGCAGCACGTTCTACGTTGCGCTTGTTGCGTCTCCCATTCCTGCAATCAAAGAAGAGGAATACTTGAATGCTTTATTTATTAGTGTAGCAATCATAGACCGATGAGCGGATTTATTGAGAGGCAGATGTTAAAGGTCCGGACGAGCACGAATAGATGGGTAGGATCAAGACTATGCAGTACAAACCTGCTGCTTATAGTGTTTATTGCAGTTGACGGTAGCACGGCTCTTTCAGACAGCTCGTACGACAGGCAGAGCTACTCACGTCAGGGACGGGCGGGCATAGGTCAAAACATGTTGCTACGTAACTTCAAAATTTGTAAAACTGTCATTTAAAATAGATTTTCACAAATTGTGAGATAACTGAATTTAGATTTCTAGTGTTTAGTTTTATGTCGAGAGTATTTAACTTGCAGTAAAATACAATAATGTCGTGTCAGACCGAATCTAAACCGAACGGAAGCCATCGACGACGGCAGAAGATGAAACGGAAGCTACAGCTGGCTGCGATTAGTGGCCGGCTTCTTGTCTTGAGACAACCCAAAACAAACAGTTCTCAAGTGACGCACATGAGTTCATAACGTTGGAAATAAAACGCATTTATGTATCTTTGTGTAACGTACTATTAATGACTTTGTTATGAACAGATTTTAATTTGTCAATGTGTATATTTTTTGCAAATAAAACAAACAAGTGCAGATTTTGGATCGTGTGTGGCATTTTTATTACGTGTTGGTGATTCACTTGGCAACTCATTGGGGGACCTTGGGTTCGTCTAGATGGGTGGTACACCCCCTCCCCCCCCCCCCCCACCCGAGGATGATCACTTTGGATTCAAGAAGTATCCAAGAATGCTATCTGATGATAAAAACTCTAAAAATAGGGGAAAAAAATTGAAGCCATTTTTTTCTAAGTCCAAAAAATGAGTTTCACACATTGTCTTTTTAAAATCGAATTTGATAGATCTTGACCACGTGATCGCGAAATAGTAAACGGTTTTTGGCGGAAACGTACCGTTTGTCTGTAAAGAAATAATGAATATTCTACCCAAATATTGTTATTGTAATTGTAAGGCCAAATATGGATGGATTTACGAACTGATGGTCTCACAGGATGCAGAAAGTATTAAAGAATGCGATCTGACCATTAAAGCTGCAAAAATTGCAAAAAAATGTTTTAAGCCGTTTTGCAATCAAGGCTATACCCTTCTCAGATTTTCGATTTTCACACTTTGTCTTTTTATGATTGAATTCAATAGATCTTGACCCCGTGAATCCGAATCCGTAAACCGTTTTTTGCGGAACCAAACCGTTCGTCTGTAAAAAAATAATCTTTATTCAACTCAAAACTTTGTCATTGTGATTGTAGGTCCAAATATGAATGGATTTACGAACTGAGGGCCTCGTTGGATTCAGAAAATATCCAAGAATTCGATCTGATGATAAAAACTCTGAAAATTGAATACAAAATTCGAAGTCGTTTTTTTCTAAGTCCAAAAAATAAGTTTAAACACATTGTCTTTTTAAAATCGAATTTAATAGATCTTGACCACCTGATTGCGAAACCGTAAACGGTTTTTGGCGGAAACGTACCGTTTGTCTGTAAAAAATAATGAATATTCTACCCAAATATTGTTATTGTAATTGTAAGGCCAAATATAGATGGATTTACGAACTGATGGTCTCACAGGATGCAGAAAGTATTAAAGAATGCGATCTGATCATTAAAGATGCAAAAATTGCAAAAAAATGGTTTAAACCGTTTTGCAATCAAGGCTATACCCTTCTCAGATTTTCGATTTTCACACTTTGTCTTTTTATGATTGAATTCGATAGATCTTGACCCCGTGAATCCGAATCCGTAAACCGTTTTTTGCGGAACCGAACCGTTCGTCTGTAAAAAAATAATCTTTATTCAACTCAATACTTTGTCATTGTAATTGTAGGCCCAAATATAAATGGATTTACGAACTGAGGACCTCGTTGGATTCAGAAATATCCACGAATACGATCTGATGATAAAAACTCTGAAAATTGAATAAAAAATTCGAAGTCGTTTTTTTTCTAAGTCCAAAAAATAAGTTTAAACACAATGTCTTTTTAAAATCGAATTTGATAGATCTTGACCACCTGATTGCGAAACCGTAAACGGTTTTTGGCGGAAACGTACCGTTTGTCTGTAAAAAAAATAATGAATATTCTACCAAATATTGTTATTGTAATTTGTAAGGCCAAATATGGATGGATTTACGAACTGATGGTCTCACAGGATGTAAAAAGTATTAAAGAATGCGATCTGATCATTAAAGCTGCAAAAATTGCAAAAAAATGTTTTAAGCCGTTTTGCAATCAAGGCTATACCCTTCTCAGATTTTCGATTTTCACACTTTGTCTTTTTATGATTGAATTTGATAGATATTGACCCCGTGAATCCGAATCCGTAAACCGTTTTTTGCGGAACCAAACCGTTCGTCTGTAAAAAAATAATCTTTATTCAACTCAATACTTTGTTATTGTAATTGTAGGTCCAAATATGGATGGATTTACGAACTGAGGGCCTAGTTGGATTCAGAAAATATCCAAGAATACGATCTGATGATAAAAACTCTGAAAATTAAATAAAAAATTCGACGCCGTTTTTTTTTTAAGTCCAAAAAATAAGTTTAAACACATTGTCTTTTTAAAATCGAATTTGATAGATCTAGACCACGTGATTGCGAAACCTTAAACGGTTTTTGGCGGAAACGTACCGTTTGTCTGTAAAAAAATAATGAATATTCTTCCAAATATTGTTATTGTAATTGTAAGGCCAAATATGGATGGATTTACGAACTGATGGTCTCACAGGATGCAAAAAGTATTAAAGAATGTGATCTGATCATTAAAGCTGCAAAAATTGCAAAAAAATGTTTTAAGCCGTTTTGCAATCAAGGCTTCTCTCAGATTTTCGATTTTCACACTTTGTCTTTTTATGATTGAATTCGATAGATCCTGACCCCGTGAATCCGAATCCGTAAACCGTTTTTTGCGGAACCGAACCGTTCGTCTGTAAAAAAATAATCTTTATTCAACTCAATACTTTTTCATTGTAATTGTAGGTCCAAATATGGATGGATTTACGAACTGAGGGCCTCGTTGGATTCAGAAAATATCCAAGAATACGATCTGATGATAAAAACTCTGAAAATTAAATAAAAAATTCGAAGTCGTTTTTTTTCTAAGTCCAAAAAATTAGTTTAAACACAATGTCTTTTTAAAATTGAATTTAATAGATCTTGACCACCTGATTGCGAAACCGTAAACGGTTTTTGGCGGAAACGTACCGTTTGTCTGTAAAAAAATAATGAATATTCTACCAAATATTGTTATTGTAATTGTAAGGCCAAATATGGATGGATTTACGAACTGATGGTCTCACAGGATGCAAAAAGTATTAAAGAATGTGATCTGATCATTAAAGCTGCAAAAATTGCAAAAAAATGTTTTAAGCCGTTTTGCAATCAATCTTCTCAGATTTTCGATTTTCACACTTTGTCTTTTTATGATTGAAATCGATAGATCTTGACCCCGTGAATCCGATTCCGTAAACCGTTTTTTTGCGGAACCGAACCGTTCGTCTGCAAAAAAATAATCTTTATTCAACTCAATACTTTGTCATTGTAATTGTAGGTCCAAATATGGATGGATTTACGAACTGAGGGCCTCGTTTTATTAAAAAAATATCCAAGAATACGATCTGATGATTAAAAGTTTGAAAACTAAAAAAAAAATTCGAAGCCGTTTTTTTCTAAGTCCAAAAAATAAGTTTCAACACATTGCCCTTTTAAAATCGAATTTGATAGATCTTGACCACGTGATTGCGAAACCGTAAACGGTTTTTGGCAACAATGTGCCGTTTGACCCGTAAAAAATAAACCTTGTCTTAACCGTCTCCATGCACATGACTGCAGTGTTATTGGATTTGAATGTGATGCACAATGATCGTAAATCAAGCTCAAAATCGGGTTATGTGTATGCGGCTCTCGTCTATGTTAGATGTTTATAAATAAGTGTCAGTACATTAATAAAACACAAATATTGTTATAAATGTGTGAATAAGGTGAAAAAAAATAGTGGAGGCGATGGGTCTCGAACCCCCAACTTTCAACATACTAAGCGAGGACATTACTGATATGCCACGCCGCCTGATGAGACGTTTACCGCTTATACAGGTACAAAACACACTGCAGTCGGGTGTGTTTTGAATTTTATGATTTGCATATAGCTTTGTATAACCCCCCCCCCCCCCCCCCCACCCCCGCCCCTTTATTTTTACGTATTAGGGTCTAACCGGTTTTTCTGGCATAAGCATAGGTCTCACTACATTGTTTTTTTTACATAAGCCTGGATAAATGTTCCACAGTTTCTATTATTGACGATTTCTCACGTAATTATATTTAAGAATTTCATTAACCCTTTCAGGCCTAATTTATTATGGGCATATACTTTTAAATGTAGTCTGAGAAAAATGTAAAAACATTAATGTTTTTACAATTTTTGCGAAAAGAAAAAACTATTTTGGAAATCGCATTGAAATTGGCAAAGTTATTTAGGATCAAAATGTTCCATATTTTGCCAATAATAGAACTATTTTAGATATTTCACACCTTCCTTTTTTGAAAATGGTGTAAAATTGTCAGATTCACACGTACAGAAAAATTTGAAGCTTAGTTTTTTTAACGCTTTTGGCTTCATGGTTCCAACTGGATACACAGGGCTTATGATGGGCAATTTAAAAATTATTTAATATTTTGGGTCGATGTGGTGCCGTCGGGCAACCATGTTTATGTTGGGACCCTGGGCCCAGATTCACAAAGGTGCTAAGACGCCATAGTTTAGTCAAATCTTATTCACGCATGTCATTCTGCAATGTCATAAAGGTAAAATAACAACAATTTAACTAATATAGGGTTTTATTTATGAATGTGTAGTATACACACAGATGATTTATCGAGCTAGGATTTGCCTAACTTAGGAAAACTTAGGGTTTAGAGTTAGGCATCTTTGTGAATCCAGGCCCTGCAGTAAAGGATGGTTGACATGGGGGATGAAGAGGAGTTTATTCACAACACATAGTATCATTGTTTCACAGGCTTTATTTTATTAGTGTTTCAATGGCCATAACATCAAAACAATGATGGCCAAGTTTATAATTGACATGCATTACAAATAATTACAATATTATAAAGTACATTAATTTTGTAAATGGAGATGATAACAAAAACATAAATACGAAGAATGTATTGTTTGTTGTGAGCATTGTTGCTTGGGGATGCGTCGACGCTATCACTGTACGACATTGTTGTGAGTGTTTCCTCGGAAGAAAGCAAGCGGCCGCTTCACACACCAAAGCGTACAGAGATAGATCAAGGCATCGTTTCACATAAACGGTATTATGTTGGAGAATAGGATTTAGAAACAATGAACCTCATTCAAATTTGAATTAAATTTGTTACAAACTGTTGATGGAGAGTGAAAGCTCTAATCAATTTGCATATAACACGGTTACCATCCTAAAAATTTAAATTTACCCAAACAGGTTGGTTGTTATTGATACTGATTTAAAATATATATTTTATTGTCACCAATATATGTTTTGAGAATGTTGATAGAAAATTAATTAATGATTTGTAAAAATATCAACTGATGAAAATCTCCACATTCAGAGTTTTTGATTATAAATATGGGTGTGCTGGCCCATGAGCATTGATTTTGGAAAAACTATTTCGTGAACTGAATTTTTTTTTGTAGCTCAACTCAAATTTTAATGAAATTTGTTACAACCTGTTGATGGAGAGTGAAAGCTCTAATCAATTTGCATATAACACGGTTGCATGACAAACAGTAGACCTTCAAGATCAGTAATACCGGTACATTGTTTCTTATTATGCATAATCTTGCCAATTGCAATATACGTTCATTAGCAGGGCTAAAGGTACATTAATTTTAATTTTTAATTACTAGTATTGTAACATTAATATCGATATTTCACTTCCATCTAAAAAGTTATCACCTCAAGTATAAACTGCCATCATGTTGTACAAATATGTTACGTCATTTTCAGTCTTCGATCTTAGTACCTACATTCACATAAATATATTCTAATAAGTATATACGTATCATAAACTGGTTTTTCCATTACTAGTATACCTTCTATTGCAATAATAAAACCATAATATCTATCCCCATGATAAAACATTTAAAACAAAGAAATACAGTATAAAATAGTATGCATTTTTATTATTCCATAGAGTAAATACATAATTATATGAACAGAATATTCTTAAACATACTTTGATACAAAAAACCTTATTGTTTTAAAGTGACAAATTTCTATGCTGATTTCCGTTTAACTTGTTCTAAATTCACGTTAATTGTATATCGTGATATAATTATGAGATGGCCTTACTAACGACAAATAGGACTAACCCCTGAAACTCAATTTATGCAACATTCTTTGATCAGTACTGGACTTAACTCAAGACTGAGCACTATATATATATATCTTTAGCTATCAATGCAGAATAACATATTGTCTGTGATCTACTCACTTATTGTAGCACTGACTCCTTGTACAAAAGTTTTATTTTTCTTTACTCTACAAAGTTTTGTTTTGAGAATTTCGCTAATTAACTTTGCTTTTACAGAGACGAAAAAAATTACGTTATCATCTTTAACCAGAAGTATCAATAAACTTAAATGACAGGTTCCGGTTCCATGTTTCCCCGACAGTAACTTTGTTTTTCCGACAGTTCCCCGGTCTCCGTATTACGAGCAGGATCTCGACAGTAGCGGAAACTAGGACGTCGGGTTGGCATCATTCGAACGAGTTGTGCAAGACGTTGTTGGCAACATGTCGATGGTTGACTCCGCCCACCTGGTTGTTCGTGTTGTTGGCAGAACCGTTTGACTGATGGCTGCGCTGCTTGCCGGCAATCGTTACCGCCACCAGCTCCTGCAACGAAACATCCTGCCAAATTTTATTTTATTTCATTATGTTAACATATTTTCCTTTTCTTGGATGGACACACAAAGGATGGTGTGAGAAACAAGAGTAAAGGACAGAAGAAGAGGACAGGACAAGATTCAAGGAGATAGACTATATGGAAAGACCGAAAGTATTATAAGCACCCCTAATTCAGTAATTCAAACTTCTAAAGACTCTAAAACCAACTTATAGAAACATACTGAAGATAGCCTACTTAACCTGTTGAAGAGTGCGATTTAAATGGTCGCCCCATCTGCCGGAGTGAATATATTCGGGATTGAGTGAGACTCAAAAACAACATGGCACTATCAATCTGCAATCTCATCGAAATCACTTTCTTCACTGTCATTATCCTCGCATTCATAATTCGTAACGCGTCCAGTTATTTTCCCCGCAGTAACCCGTAAAAAACGAACAACCACCTGTTATTTGCCACTTCACACTCAAAAAACATTGTTACAGGCTACAAAACTTAGAAACTCGAGTGAAGTTTCAAATCATTCCAATAGATGGCGGCAGGTGCGAATGTATTAGTACAGTATTACTATTGGTTCTGAAAATGTCTAGCTTAAAAACGTATTACTGAAAATAAAACTATTGATCGTACATGTACGGGATTATTCCATAATGGCCATGGCCCCTAGATGTACAAGGTACTCTTCAACAGGTAAAAAAGAACTACTAACAGACTAACTTACTACTGTTACTATTAACTGGTTGAAAAAATGTAATATTGTTGGTTTTATATAAACAATTATATATCATATAAAATGTTTGAAGTCAACAGTTGACTCAGGGTATTGGTGAAACGTACAGATATTATGCAAAGTTTTATCTATATTGATATTTGTATACACTTGCATCAAGTAGTGATGCTACTGATGTAACATCGCTCCAACTCGAAACCAAGTACTGTCAATATTTGGACATATTTGTGTAATTCATCACGACTTAAGGAAGAGTTAAGTTAATTATTTTTAACATAGCAACATTACAATAATAGATACCTCATTCTGAAAGCAGTGTTGCAGGTATGAACTTGCTTTTGTTTGACTCTAAATTCTTAATAAATTGGACAATTAATCAACACCATTTGTTAATTTAGACGAGTGTATCTGTTGTGTATTAGTAAAGTATAGCACACATTATTATAGGAATTCAATAATCATACTTTATTGTATCGTAGTGAGTAGAACGCTACAGCAGAACACTGATCACACTAGACATGATGGAAGTACAACATTCCGGAACAACTACACGCCCCCTCTCCTTGCTTGTGACGCGTTCTCATGCAGTCATGTATTCATCCGCCGCGCGAAAATTCAAATACAGGTCGGACACAACATCTCCCCCTTTAAGTAAACAACATCATCGTAAAGAAAAAAGTTACAAGTAAAAATATATACAGTAAGAAATAAGAATTTCATTAGGTAACAAAATCAGACAAGTAGGAAGGAGTCTTCCGAGCACGACTGGAAGTTCGTAGCTCAGAAACAGCCTCTTCTGGTGTCGAGTCGCTTCGCTCCGGGCTGGGCAACGAAACCTCGGTATTGTCCCCTGTCTCCAGAGGTGGAAGTGGTCTGGGAGGAAACGTGGACCGGCGCCGCAGCTGGTCAATGTGACGGGTTACTGGTTTACCATCCGGGCTCTGAATCTGAACATTACGCGGTCCTGCTTCAGTAATTGTTCCCGGCAGCCAGGCTGGTCCCGCAGCATAGTTCCGATAGTAGATTGGTTCATCCTCGATAAACACTCGTGCAGGGTTGTTTGAAAGTTGCAAGTGTGTCTCCAACTCGCGACCAGTTGATTTTGAATCCGGGTGTAGAAGATCTAGTAGTGTTTTGACCCTATGTCCCAAAAGGCGCTCGCTCGGAGTCTGTGTACATCCGGCCGTACCTTGTGTCCGACCTGTATTTGAATTTTCGCGCGGCGGATGAATACATGACTGCATGAGAACGCGTCACAAGCAAGGAGAGGGGGCGTGTAGTTGTTCCGGAATGTTGTACTTCCATCATGTCTAGTGTGATCAGTGTTCTGCTGTAGCGTTCTACTCACTACGATACAATAAAGTATGATTATTGAATTCCTATAATAATGTGTGCTATACTTTACTAATACACAACATTGGCGACGAGTCGGGATCATGATGTCGGATCCAACTGCAATTACTGGCGCGGGGCCTAGCGTGGTTCCCGTCCAACCTACCTTGCCTGCAGCCGCTTACGGACATGTAAGCGCGTACGTAAGTACAGATTCCTGGGACGTTTACAAAGAACAACTGGAATTTTACTTCATGGCGAATTCCATTCAAGATGATAATAAACGGAAAGCCATTTTCTACTCGGTTTGCGGTAGTGAGACGTACACAGTGTTACGTTCACTGGCAACACCTAGGAAGCCCATTGAGCTTACCTTTGCTGAGGCATTAGACCTGTTGTCACGGCATTACAACCCGAAGCCTAGCAAGTTCGTGCAACGTTTTAAGTTCAATCGTCGTGATCAGTTAGCTACGGAGACTCTGAGCTCGTACATAGCTGAGTTACGTAAGCTTAGCGAATTCTGCCAATTCACTGATCTAGACGAGATGCTGCTAGATAGGTTAATCTGTGGTATGAGGGATTACTCATTACAGAAACGGCTCTTAACTGACCCTGACTTAACGTTCAGTAAGGTTTATGCTGCAGCTCTAGCACAGGAGACTGCGATGAAGGATGTGAGTGAACTGCATGCTACGGACGAAAAGTCTACTCCTACAGTACACAAGATAGGTTTAGATAAAAACCCTAAAGATAAATCCACTCGGGGTGCCACCAAGGTACAGTCCAAGCATAATAAGAACAAGGGTAAGGGGTCTACTCACTGCTATCGCTGTGGTAACGCACAACACCTGGCTAATACTTGCCCACATTGGAAAACACAATGCAGATTTTGTAACCGGGAGGGACATTTAGAGAAAATGTGTCTTACCAAACAAAAGCAAGGACAAGAATCTGTCACCCAGGATCGACAGAAGAAAATTACTACAAATAAGAACTTACAACTGACAGATACTGATGCTCCTACTGCACAACCTTCTTACTTATTTCGAACTACAGATCCATCTCCGACAGGGCCTGACTACGTTCAGCTTCTGTTAGAAGACCGTCCGCTACTTTTCGAGGTCGACAGCGGTGCATCTCGAACACTAATTGGTTCTGATACTTTCGAGAGCTTATGGCCTCAAGGGCGACAACTTAGTAAGTCATTACCTGCACTTCAGACTTGGTCCAAGGAACAGTTGAAGATTCGAGGTGAGTTGCATGTACAGGTTACTTACGGGACTCAAACGCATTCCCTACCGTTACTCATTATGGACGGTGCCGGTCCAAGCCTATTAGGGCGCAACTGGTTCAAACCTTTTGGATTCAGTATTGAAGGAGTCAACTGGACCAAGCCTACTGCTCAGGCACTACCTGCACAAATTAAAGAATATGCAGAAGTGTTCGCTGAGGGACCGGGAAAGTTTAAAGGTGAACCTGTTCATCTGATGCTGAAAGAAGATGCTAAGCCTGTGTTCCTAAAGCATCGCAGCGTTCCCTTTCCATTACGAGATCGTGTCAATGCGGAGCTGGATAGGCTAGTACAAGGGGATGTTTTGGAACCTGTAATCCACTCTGACTGGGCTACCCCCATTGTTTCAGTGCTGAAGAAAGATGGGCGAGTTCGAATTTGCGGAGACTATAGGTCAACAGTAAACAAATCCTTGTGTGTTGACGTTTATCCGTTGCCATCTAACGATGAAGTGTTGGCCAAATTAGCTGGTGGTCGGTACTTTACTAAACTGGATTTAGATCAGGCGTACACCCAGATTGCAGTAGACCCAGAATCAGCTACGATTCTTACTCTGAACACCCCACGGGGATTGCTGCGGCCCAAACGTCTGCCGTTTGGTGTTGCCTCTGCACCTGCTTATTTCCAGCGAATGATGGAGTCTATTGTCAGGGACATTGATGGTGTCGCGGTGTTTCTAGACGACTTCCTGATATCGGGGAAAGATTTGAATGAGCTGTGGGAAAGATCACGTCGCGTGTTGCAACGCTTCAAGGACTTAGGCCTCCGCGTATCTATTCATAAATGTGCTTTTGCAGTGACGTCCGTACATTATTTAGGGTTTCGCCTGGATCAGACGGGTTTGAGACCTACTGAAGATAAGGTGAGGGCAATTCGTGAAGCCAAGTCACCGACAAATCTGAAGGAGTTGCAGTCGTTTTTGGGACTACTCAATTTCTATGATCGGTTCTTTAAGAACAAAGCGACGTTACTACACCCTCTGTATCAGTTGCTAGCTAAAGAACAACCTTTTCACTGGGGACCCAACCAGGAGAAGAGTTTCCAAGAAGCTAAGCTAGTGGTGACTACTGATTGCTGCTTAGTACACTATGACCCAAATTTACCCCTACTGCTGTCAGTTGATGCTTCTCCATACGGCTTAGGAGCTGTACTTAGTCATCGAATGCCAGATGGAGAGGAACGACCAATTGCTTTTGGTTCTCGCGTACTTAATGCCGCTGAGTGCAATTATGCACAATTAGATCGTGAAGCCTTATCTATTATGTATGGGATTAAGAAGTTCCATAAGTTCATCTGGGGCCGCCCATTTACGATTTTTACGGACCACAAACCATTGTTGGGATTGCTAGGTGCAACAAAGCAAATTCCTGCTGTAGTCTCACCAAGGATGTTGAGATGGGCATTACTTTTAAGTAACTACAACTACTCGCTAGTATACCGCCCAGGGAACAAACATGGTAACGCAGATTTCTGCAGCCGATTACCCATTTCTGATACATGCGACACCGGATTTCCCGAACCAGCAGACATATTCATGCTGAACGAAGCGCCGGTTAATTCGCCACTGATCACACTAGACATGATGGAAGTACAACATTCCGGAACAACTACACGCCCCCTCTCCTTGCTTGTGACGCGTTCTCATGCAGTCATGTATTCATCCGCCGCGCGAAAATTCAAATACAGGTCGGACACAACAGTATCAATAAACACTTCTTTTAGAGGCAGTAGATACAAATATGTATAACGATGCACCATTTCTCCCGATGATGTTGCTTGTTGCTTTCTCTCTCTATTATAGCAATCATGCTATTCAACATGATTGGAGTGATAAGTTGAATTGAAGGACAGTTACAACAACAACAAACTTGTGCGGGATTCGAACCCTTGCCCCCAATTGTGCCGCACGCTTAAGATCTGCACCCCAACCGCTGAGCCACTGTTTCTCCGCGGGGATAAAAGTCAAAGGTTGGAAGTGAAACGAGGCCTACCAGTATTTGCACGGCCAGAGAGTTGAAGTTGACGATGATGGCTTGGATCTTAGTTGCTTGATTCCGCGTTGTCACCAGAGCTAGGTCCGTCATCCCCTCCAGGCGAGTCTTCTGGAAGGTGGAAATAGTCATCTCATGAATCTCGGCGTACATTACGATAGTAATTTCTAGCTAAGTGAAAGATAACCTCTATAATAGAATAACAATATTTTATGTAATAACAAACACCAGGACTCATTAACCGGAAGATGATGTTATAAGTAAAAAATTGTTCGGACAAACACGGCTAAAAAACATTCACGCACAGACCGCGTTATATTTTGGCAACATCCGTCGCCATCCTCAGACGCGCCATCCTCAGTTGCCTCGCGTCTGAGGATGGCGACGGATGTTGCCGAAATATAACGCGGTGAGTAGTGCGTAAATGTTTTTTAACCGTGTTTGTCCGAACAGTTTTTTACTTATAATAATATTTTATGTATTAAAACGAAACTTAGTGAAACAGGTGAATTGTTTTAAGACAAATTATTGGACTATATACACTGTTCCTGATCACAATTAAAATTTAAAAAAATTTTGATTGGGACAAGGAACAGTGTATAGTGTATAGACCAATAATTTGTCTTATAATAATATTTGTTTGGTTCCATCAAAAATTTTAGCAGCAGGTATGTATGCACTTAACTTCCAATTTATTGATTTCAAAATAAAGACATTTTACACATAGACATTTCAAATTCGGGATGTCAATAACTACTTTGAAGTAAACAATACAACATGCATAAAAAACCTAACTATATACTATAATAGTAATGTTATTTATTTCAAACATTTAAGACGTTGGTCGGATAGTTACCTACCTTGACGACCGCGTCTGCCAGCCTGACTATAGTCGCGGCGGTGTGGTCGACGGAGTACTTGACGTTGGTCGGATAGTTACCTACCTTGACGACCGCGTCTGCCAGCCTGACTATAGTCGCGGCGGTGTGGTCGACGGAGTACTTGACGTTGGTCGGATAGTTACCTACCTTGACGACCGCGTCTGCCAGCCTGACTATAGTCGCGGCGGTGTGGTCGACGGAGTACTTGACGTTGGTCGGATAGTTACCTACCTTGACGACCGCGTCTGCCAGCCTGACTATGGTCGCGGCGGTGTGGTCGACGGAGTACTTGACGTTGGTCGGATAGTTACCTACCTTGACGACCGCGTCTGCCAGCCTGACTATAGTCGCGGCGGTGTGGTCGACGGAGTACTTGACGTTGGTCGGAAGAGAGGCCACCTGTTTCCGTGCGTAGTTTACCAGGTGTACGACGCGTCGCGCCATCTCTCGGCCAACCATCACCGTCAGCTGTTCCAGGTTCTGCGGTCGGGCCTGGTTCTCGGGCTCGTCTTCCGAGAGATGCGCCCACAGCATCGCGGCCTTCTCCATCGCTGCCTTCGGGTCCTTGGCCAGCTGAGGAACAATAATAGAATATATATATATATATATATATATATATATATAAAGTCATGGTTAAGGTTAAGGTACCGTATGATGAAGTAAAAAAATAAAAAATTATACAAATTACTAAAATTTAAAATTTAAATTAAATTAATAATTTAAATTAAATTAATAATTAAAATTATATTAATAATTATACAAATTATACAAATTCTCTTTGATGTATAAGTCTTTTTAGGGTGAAAGTGTACAAATAATAATAATAATGATAACAATAGTAATCAATGATATTTAAAATAAATATGATAGAATCTGTAGCAGTAGAAAGTGGTAAGTAAACATAGAATGTAATGTAGAGTAGACTGAGTTAAGTGGTACTTACAAAATAACAGTTTCGTTGAAGTTGAGGATTAAAAATTAAAATTTATAATTAAATAAAATGTAAATACCTAATCATACAAGCAGCCATAATATATAACGTCAAGGTTAAGGTTAAGGTACTGTATGTTGAAGGAAAAAAATAAAAATGATACAGATAATATATAAGTATGAATATTGTTCATGCTTCAACACATTGTTTTGTATTGTAGATCATTTGATTTATACAAGGTACAAATAATATGGATATTGGCAGGTGTACCTACATAGGCAGAAATAAATAAGAAATACAAGACAGATTACAAATGAACTAAACTATGTCATATGACTGGAATCAACGTCTGTATATCTCCTAGCGGGATCGGTATTTGAGATGGTGTTCGCCGATTGACTATGATCTCTCGACTTCCACGACGAAAAGCATCTATAAGGTTGTTTCGGATCAAATGTAGGTACCAAATTATTACCTCCACCATCTGCTTGTTTAGCGATCACAGCATACGTACCAGTTCGGCCATGTTGATCATGAAGGTGAAAGCGTCAACGCTTTGTCGCTTCAACGCCTTTGCCTCGGCGATAGTTCTTCGCGTCAGTCGGCGTTGCAGCTTCCTCGAGAAGACATCCACGTGATGCATCGTTTGCACCGCCTTGCTAGACCCTCCCCTGTTGTTGTAGTCTGGAGCAAACAATAGAACATAAGTCAATAACCTTAGCTTTGTTCGTTTGTCCTGTGATCACTACTCCAGGAGTACGGTATTACGAAATCCCCGTTTTTCTGTCCTGGAGTAAGTGTGATGGGAGTAGCTGCGACAAGTTCTTTTGTCCAGTGTATGTATGTATGTATGTTTATTAGCCTTCATTGTTACACTTGTGCGTCCACACACCATTGTGGTGGACAAGTTTTTGAAGTTGTCAGTAAGTGGTAACTTACTACAACTGTAATGGGAGTAAGGTTTTTACACCTGCTTCCCGAGTAGGAGTAGGAGGAACAACTGAAACGATCTTAACTGTGACAACTCTGTTTTTTTGTCCAAGTGGGAGTAACTGTGATTTCTACTCCCATATCCGTTATAATGACATTCCGGATTACTCCTGACATAAAATACTCCTGTTGACGCAGGACAAACGAACAAACCCCTTGAGTGTAGCAGCTATAAGCTATAGTCACAGATGACGGCCATTGTTTTGTGTTTCAACTTTCTCTCTAATTGTTAATTCTTTCTTAAGTTATTGTGTATGAAGCATTAGAATCATTATAGTTTAGACCCGGCAACCCCACCAAGAATATATCGATTCCGAAAGAAAGCAAGAGCCAAAGACATGCATTTCTTCTTATAGTTAACGGTTCATTGTAGCATATTCTGTTTTCAGTTTTCAGTTTGTAGTTTTTAGTCTTTAGTTTTTACTCACTGCCATGTAGTAGTTTAGTCTAGTTCCTAGTTTTAATTACATTTTAAATTTATTCGCTCTTTTTACAAAGAGTTTAACAATGTACCATGTACCTTGCAAAAGAATAAACATTTATTCTATTCTATTCTATTCTATTCTAAAATAAAGAGGGCATGGTAACCTTTCTTGTCGGGCTGAGTCCCGTCAGTTGCGTCAGCGGGCAGATACTGGTCGACATATTTGTCGGCAATCGTCAGCGCAGAGTCGAGCTGAGTGGCAGCAAAGTTGGTGTACTTGCTAGAGAGAACGGTGTTGGCCTGATGAAGACCAAACTGCTTCATCGAGTCTGCTCGCTTCAACACTGGCCGGACTAGACTCTGGCTCACGTAGTCCTTGGTGCTCACGTAGATCTACGGGCAAGCGCATCACCAGGGGGTAACTAATTATTGCGTGATGTGATGTTGAATAAATAACATTGGAAAAAGTATATTAAGTGAGGAAAGGATCCAACAGCTTACCTTCGTGTAGTAAGATGACGGATTTGCGAGTTTGAAGTACACATAAAAGACATAATGCAAAATATAACGAGACGTTTCGACCGAGGTCTTGCTCACTCGAGAGAAGTGAGCCATTCTTCTCTCGAGTGAGCAAGACCTCGGTCGAAACGTCTCGTTATATTTTGTATTATGTCTTTTATGTCTTTTACCGAGGTCTTGCTCACTCGAGAGAAGTGAGCCATTCTTCTCTCGAGTGAGCAAGACCTCGGTCGAAACGTCTTGTTATATTTTGTATTATGTCTTTTATGTGTACTTCAAACTCGCAAATCCGTCATCTTACTACACCAAGGTAAGCTGTTGGATCCTTTCCTCACTTAATATACCATTCCAGCCGATTGGCACCTACTTTCATAACCTAACATTGGAAAAATTTTAACTGTCGCCTAAGTCCTACAGTGTTTTTTTTTTTCCCCCTATGCCTAAAGTTTGATTTTTCAATCATTTTTCTTCCTAGCTATCCAATAAATATGTGCTTCCTTCTCTGGCCCGCTCAGGTTATTTAGCAGGGCGTCAATGTCAGATTTAAGTGCGGCACAGCTGAGGAGATGTGCTCTGTCCTGAAAACCCGATGTACATAATTTGCAAGTGTTTTTTATTACATATTTTCCAGTTAACTAGAGTGTTTTTTATAACCAAGGGGTAAAGTGGAGGGCTCACACATTTTACTAAGGGTTATGTTTGGGCAGTGTTGGGGCGAGAACTTTTAAAAAGAACGCGTTCCCGAGAACGCGTTCTTTTTTTTGTGAACTTTCCAACGAACTTACTCTTTTTTCAAATGAGTGAACTTGAACTTTCAAAAGTTCTTTTTGAGAACGAACTTTTCAATTTTAGAAAGTTCTTTTGAAAGTTCATTCTGTTCGATGATTGAGCATCTGTCAACGCGCCGTCAATCAATCAACACATCAATAATAAAATACATAACAATTATTATCAACAATTTTTACCAACTAAAGGGGCCTACTAGTCTTTGTAAAATAAAACAATAATAGGACGGGCTTAGCCCTGGTAGTTTTAGTGAAGAACAGCACTTTTGTACATACATATACACACACTATCACTAATCGCTATCACTATCACTAATTAATCGATACACTAATCGCTATTTTCACATGTCTGTAATAATATAAACTGAAACAACAATACAATTATCCTTCCTTGAAGTTCTTAAGTTTTTTATTTCTACAATGGTAGGCGCCTATAGCCCTACATCAGACACCTAATGCCAGCATTCAATATCTTACCTTAACATGCATGTTTTTCTTCCTATTTAAGCCATACAAGGCAATCGATTATTCGCATGACTGTTAATACAATGTGGTGACACTTTTTCACAAAAGAACTTTTAAAAGAACTTAGTTCATATTTTAGACGAACTTGAACTTTTCAAAATTTTAGGTTTTGAAAAGAACTTGAACTTTATTAAAGTTCATTATTTGAGCTGTGAACTGAACTTTTAGAAAGTTCATTTAAAAAAAGAACTGCCCCAACACTGTGTTTGGGTAGGTTTGGATTTGTTGAAAGAACGGTTAGGGGATGGAATGAGTTACCCGAGGAGGTTGTTGAGTGTGAATCAGTAAGGGAATTTAGAAATAGAATAAGGGATATGAAGTGATGAGGGTGGGTGGGAGGGAGGTTGGGACAGGTTACTACCAGGTAGTTATGGCCCATTTGCAGCGCTGCAATACTTTAAGGCGCCTTAAAGTATTTAACATTAACATTAACATTAACATGGCCTCATGGAAATGCGTACTAGCGTTCAAACAAAATTTCAGATATAGTGAAGAGGCTAAAATGTAGTGGTATGGCTAAGAAAATACAACTATCTTTAACTTCAATTGTAGGCCTTACATATTATCTACTAGAAAATAAACTATCATCTTATCTTGCATCCCCCCCTCTCACCCTCACCACTCACTACTCAGGAAGGAGAACGTGTCACACACACCTTGTGTCCCCCCCACCCCCTCATACACCCCCACTACTCACCAGCTCGGGAGGGAGGGTAACCACCGGCACTTTCTCCTCCACCAGGTCGAGACTCTTGCACAAAATGGAGTCGATCATCAAGATGGGTTTGTTGAAGAGATTCACGGCCGGTTTGGTCGAGTCCAGGACTTGAAACACGGAGAACTCTGCTTGGTCCAGACCCCAGTTGAACAGCGGGTTGGATGTCTGCACAGGCAAAGCATGACGTCACAACACAACCAACTACTTGCTATTGTATAAGAGACGGACAGTTGGGTCCGAATGCATAGTTCACACTCAAGCCCTTTTCAACTCAGCCTCACCTTCAATAATCACAGAGCCGTCCACCACGCAATGCCGTTCCATGATTGGTGGTTGGGCGAGGCTGAGGAGAGGCGGGTTTGAGGAAGGTTTGAGTCGGGACTATGCATACGGACATAAAAGTGATGTTTAACTTGAGAGAGATTATTGACAGGTGTAATAGCCAACAAGGCAAGGGAAGGCTGTATCGCAACCTACTTTGCAGAACCTCAATTTTCTGTCGCTTAAAATTGCTTCAAAATGCTTCAAAATGTTTACCATAATATTATTCCTAAGAGAATTTAATGCTCTTTCTTATAAATATTTCTCTATTCCAATAAATTTCGTTTTTGGTGTGTAGCAAAACACATTACAAAAGTAAAATTGTCTTTGTCATTTGAAAAACGGAAATATTAATTAGAATAAACATTTATAAAAGAATTAAGAGGCATTACATTTTCTATAGGCGAGTACATATTTTGGTTTTAGTTGACAAATGACAAATTTAAATGAATTTTATGTCAAAAATTCGGGGTTTTGCAGGGTAGGTCGAAATACAACTTTAAAGATGGACACTTTAGCCTTAAAGTACTGTGGTCACATTAAGTTACCCATATACACACAAGCAAAGGTGGTAAGGAAAGGATTATATATGTATATATACATCACCTTGATCTTCGTGTAAATGTTTGCTGCGACAGTCCAGCCACTCTCGATGAAGGGAATGCGAACAATCCTCTCGACCGACTGCAGCCTAGGGAATTCTTGGTGTGACGTCATAGCGGCAACTTTGCTCTCTACCATGGAGCGACGTAGCATCTGTAACAATACGTCGTGCTACATGTACTTAAGTACGATGTGTACTTAAGTATGCTATGTACTTAAGTAACGTTGTTCTTCAGTACGCAATGTACTTCAGTACGATATGTACTTAAGTATGCTATGTACTTAAGTATTGTTCTTAAGTACGCAGTGTACTTAAGTATGATATGTACTTAAGTACGCAATGTACTTAAGTATGCTATGTACTTAAGTAACGTTGTCCTTAAGTACGCAATGTACTTTAGTACGATGTCCTTAAGTATGCCATGTACTTAACACATCGTACTTAAGTACATGCACTTAAGTAAAACAAATATGAGTTTCCCTGATTATGGTTAAGACAAATTAATAGCAGAGGTACACTCGTCAACAGAACTATGGGCTTCCAAGAAATTAGTGTGAAGCGGCTTGTTTGCCCCCCCTGACCTGACGGTGACGACTGACGGAGATCCGAGACGGTACAGTGGATTTTATGACGTCACGACACAACCCTTGCAAGCCTCGTATCTCGGGAACTAAACATTGTATCCGAATAGAAATAACGTCAATAATTATGTGAAAATAATTTCATGACGATACCTAGTTGAAAAAATAAAGTTCAACACCCCTTTAGGCACACTTACTTACATACAGATGCAGTATCAAGAGGGAGCCGACTCACAAATACGACGTAACTCAGCCGATGTACTCGCAAGAATGTTGAGAATACTAATTAGTCAAGTGTTTGGCCGGGTACAAAGGGGCAAATTCCATTTACCCAGTCCTCACGGGTCATTCGGACGAAATGGTTAGTTATTAGGAGCAAGTTCGATGAACTCTCAAAGCTCATTTCCCGGTTAAAATAGATTGATTTCATTCATCATCCCGCTCGTATATGATTACGATCAGTGGACATACTCATTATATTACACGCCACGAGATGGAAATATAAAACACAACATTTATGAACGGATAATAATTAGAATTTCATAGCAAGAGCTAATGAGCTATAGGGCACTAGCAACACCGAAAGACAACAATGGAACAAATGAATTGAACTGATGGACAAACCATCAGCTGTCAAAATAATAAAATTGCAACCATAGCAATAAAAACAAGTGTAGCAATAGTAACTGCTCGCCATTTAAAACTTTTAATGATAGACAATCGACTAAGTGAAAGTTTTGTTATTTGTTTGTTTTTTGTTTTGTTTTCCAAAATCAGACGACATTATTTTTTGACAGCTTCTTGTTTGTCCATCGATTCAATTCATTTGTTTCATTGTTGTCTTTTGGTGTTGCTAGTGCCCTATTACGTGAATTTGAAGGGTTATGACTGGTGGTTGTCATGGCGAAAACAAGCTATTAGCTATTATCTTTTAAACGCGCTCATTGCTCAGAATAATAAGTGTACAGTTAACATAATTGCGATAACGATTCTGTTTTATGTCTCACATTTTGGCAACGATATTAATCGAAACTCTGTGTGAGTCATGATGAATGTAATTATACAATATCCGGGTTAGGATTTGATCCTAAACGTATAGAACTCATGGTTATAAGTTACTGATTCACAGCAAACGTGTGAAAAATGCTGACGTCATAGATGAAAGAATCGGAGCCAATCAGCGGGTAGCTTTTTAAAATGCTTCCATTTGGTTGGCCACTCATCTATGACGTCAGCATCCACAAGGTTGCTGTGGAACGACACAACCTGTGACGTACTCGCCGAGTCTATGGTGTAAGTGGAAAGTTTATTGTTTGATTCAGTGAATCTATTCAACGACACTGTTTTACAGTCGTCCATAAATCAATAAAAGTTAACGTAACAAACGTCGAGCGGCTCCATAAACTCAAAAGTCGATAAAGAAGTTATCGACACACTTCTTTATCGACTCTTCAGTTTAACTAAAGTCGACCGACTCAAATTTGAGCTACACTTCTAAAATCGCCCCAAAATGTGTCCCCATAAAAACGCCGTTAACCGTTACGTCGCATTATATATTTCGTTAATTAATTAATTCATTCATTCAATTCTTTAATTGTTTGTTTGTTTGTTTCTTTCTTTAGTTAAGGTGCATTCACAATCTTTACTAGTACTATGGTTTAGTGATTAAGACTAAGCCACAGGCTACTTTCATTGGCTGGAAGGGAGAATACTGCACTCTGATTGGCTGTGACTAAGGTTTGTCTTAGTCTTAATCATTAAACCATAGTACTAGTAAAGATTGTGAATGCACCTTATTTTATTTATGTGTATACTCTCATTTAAAAAAAACTGATTTACAATTAAAGGAGGACAATAAATACAACTATGAACACAAAATGAATGTTAAATTAAATTAAAGTATATTTATACAATTACTGCCCCCCCCATGCATGTTTCATAGTGATCGAATGGAGACAATAAATAGTTATCACGGCCCGGGCTACTCGGGGCAGAGGTCAGACTGAAGGTCGCGTGATAACGGCCGCACTCGCAACACAGCACTGAGCACGCGGGCGAGCGCAGCGCTCAAACCAAGTGCACAACGCTGGATGATTATGTTACATTCGGTCGTATAACGCGAGTGATAAGGACGTTTATGTATTTATATAATGTCTATCCTATTATTTTACAAAACAGATTAACATAGCGGTACAATGCAAACTAACTGTACAACTAACAACGAAACAATAGGGAAAAACACTCAATAAAATAAATTTAAATAATAAATTAAATAGCACATATATAATAGGGTGTATTCACATATTGCGCATGGTGGCCACATTGGAGGCCACAATAGCAATGTGATTGGTAGTTCGTTGTTACTATGTTTCAGCTGGCGTTTGATGCAAATTCAACTGTTCTCTAACTTTGGTTTGCTATTATTACTTAAAAAAATCAACATAAACAAACTCTTTTGTCTCGATTACTCTTTTAATCGTTTGCAAAAGCATACAATAATCATTTTCGTACACTTTATCGGGGGATATACGTGTTCAAGCTTGTCATATTTCCCCGTAAACAATATTATTCGTTTTCTATTGACAGCTAAATGAAACTAGAAATAGTACTATAGGTGGCCTCCAATATGGCCGATGTGACGTCACGTGAATACTCCCTTTACATAATAATTTAGAGCTTCTCTTTTATCTGAAATATAAACCGGCGAATCTGTGGAGCGCAACAGAGAAATATATTATTAATTGTTGACTGTCGGGTGTCGCCGCGTCCAATTGTTGATCAGTCACAGGGGAGAGCTCAATCAAGTAGGTTCTCCCAGTGAGTGTGTCTTCAAGTTCTCTAAAGATGGACTATGCAACAAGACCGAAACGTCAGGTTTTAATAAACAATGGACGCGCGGAGACACCCGACAGCCAAGAATTAATAATATTTATTTATTTATTTATTTAGGACACATAATATGTATACATTTACAGGTTTAAATATAATGCATAATATTATTTAGAACAGTTTTCACCGTGTAGTCCAAAGATCCTTATGTAAGGTCTAAGCTATTGTTAGATTAAAACTAAATGTGTGAATGTTTAGGCCTTTATGCCTCTATTTCTAATAGTACAAAAGTTACATTTAAAAATTTTTACAATCATACAAGAAATAACAATGGTGAGTGGCTATGAAAGCAGTAATAGTAATAGTATACAAGTATAGTATAGTGTACACAATAGTATAGTGAGTGATTCGGGCCGCGAAAGCCTATACAGGTTTTAGATAAGTATATTGTGACAAAGTCGCTCGCTACAATCTACAATGTTGTTTTACTCTGTTCTGTTATGCTAAATTTTGCGCTGTAATATGCAAGCCCATTTTTATGCAATATGCAACGATCGACTATTAATGAATAGGCCTACCGCGGATAATATAGCTTAGCTTAGCTTATAATATAGCCATTTCAATTAAAGTCCCCCACTGCAAATCAGTTTAGTTACTGAGTGGGTGGACTCTAAATGTGAATTTATTTATTTTATTTTTATTTACAGTAGGCCTAATGATTTTCCACGTTATGACATGGTAAAATGTTACTTTGTAAGGTTAATTTACATTTTGAGGTTCAATTGTAATTCGGTTTATTACGTGTTCCTTGATGGACACTATAGCAAAAGATTCGAAATATGATCACGTGTTCGCATTTTGTTAACATTACATGCGAGTATATTTACTCTGCGAAAAGATTACGTCAAGTAATTAGATAATCAATTAATTTAATTATTTAATCATCAATTAAATAACGATCGTTACATTTCGAACGTTTTAAACAAAATAATCGATAATCGAAAGTCGAAACAATCATTTTATCGATCTACAGATATACGTTCGAGCTATCGTAGTTTAATCGAAAGTCGAAACTAAACGTTCCAATTTACATCTACCATCGGAAGACACAATCCATCACCTACAAAGTTACATGTGGAATGGAGAAATTGTTCGTACGGAAATATTACATTCTCAAGTAACCTCGACAGTAGGTCTAATGATTTTCCACGTTATGACATTGTAAAATGTAACTTTGTAAGGTTAATTTACATTATGAGGTTCAATTGTAATTCGGTTTATTACGTGTTCCTTGATGGGCACTAGCAAAAGATTCGAAATATTATCACGTGTTCGCATTTTGTTAACATTACATGCGAGTATATTTACTCTGCGAAAAGATTACGTCAAGTAATTAGATAATCAATTAATTTAATTATTTGATCATCAATTAAATAACGATCGTCACATTTCGAACGTTTTAAACAAAATAATCGATAATCGAAAGTCGAAACAATCATTTTATCGATCAACAGATATACGTTCAAGCTATCGTAGTTTAATCGAAAGTCGAAACTAAACGTTCCAATTTACATCTACCATCGGAAGACACAATCCATCACCTACAAAGTTACAGTGGAAAGGAGAAATTGTTCGTACGGAAATATTACATTCTCAAGTATAGTTTGTATTCGTCGTCATGTAAATCAATTAAATACAATGGGCACAGATAACCCTACGGTTGTAAATGTAAAGTAAAGTTTTATTCGCCTGCAGAAAAGTACATGATAGGCATCGTCAAATTTTCGAAACATAAATGCTACGTAAGTTTTAACTCAGGGCGTATCTCAATGCTCTATTTTGATGCTAGTCGACTAGCCTAGTGCACTAATACAAAAATCCATGATTGTTGTAATTAATTGTTACTAATTGTTACATTAGTCCACTAGGCTAGTCAACAAGCGTCATAATAGAGCATTGAGATACGCCAAATGTTTACATAATTGATATAATATGCAATAGAAAAAGTTTCTTACAACTAGGTAGAATGAGAGTGAGTAGACCTAGTAGAGTAGAGTGAGTAGGTTTAGTAGAGTAGAGTGAGTAGGCCTAGGCTAGTAGAGTAGATTGAGTAGTAGAGTAGAGTGAGTAGTAGAGTGGGTGTGAGTAGAGTGAGAAATACGCCTTCTACACGCTATCCTGCTACTTTAAATGAGGGACTTCTTTAAATGGGCATTTGAATGACAATTATAGATGACTACACGGTATTTTATTTATACACATAAATTAAAGATATATTTAAGAATGGCGTCTAGAAGGCATATAACACAGCAGCTGTGTGTGTGGCCTCTAACTTAGCCAATCGCATTTCGAACGTTTCTTAAAAATCACGGTTTCCCATAATCGATAGTCGAAAAATGATCGCTGGTATGTCGTTAATCGATTAAAAAAGAACATTCGCCTGATTTCCATCGGGGACGCGCAAGAATACAACACAAACGTCCTGAAATCGTTTGAAAAGGGGTAATATCTTTGATTTGTTTCAAATTAGTGATCATGTACGTGATATATATATATATATATGTTGTGTAATATATATATATATATATATATATTACACAACAATACACTACAATACAATTACAAACAATGATCGTGGATATGTCATTAATCTTGCAACAGAGAACGGTAGCCGGAGTTTCTTGGTAGACGCAACACACAATGGTTGAGGGGTCGTTTAAAAAGGTAAAATGCTTGATTTGTTTCAAAAGTGACCTTGTATGTGTAGTATATTATATTTATGTGTGGGATGAGGGGGATGGACCATGAAGTGTTCTCGTCGCAACCCCCTCCCCACCCCTCCCCCTCTTCAGGCCGACCAAAAAGACGCGAAACAATCTTTTGTCCGTGGCCTGTTAGATAAGGGCGTATCTCAATGCTCTATTTTGACGCTAGTCGACTAGCCTAGTGGACTAATGCAACAATTAGTGACAATAAATCAATGATGACAACAATCAATGATGGTTGTATAAGGGCACTAGGCTAGTCGACTAGCGTCAAAATAGAGCATTGTGGGCGTATCTCAATGCCCTATTTTGACGCTAGTCGACTAGCCTAGTAGACTTATGCAACAATTTGTTACAATTAATTACAACAATCAATGATGGTTGTATAAGTGCACTAGACTAGTCGACTAGCGTCAAAATAGAGCATTGAGGGCGTATCTCAATGCCCTATTTTGACGCTAGTCGACTAGCCTAGTGGACTAATGCAACAATTAGTGACAATTAATTACAACAATCAATGATGGTTGTATTAGTGCACTAGACTAGTCGACTAGCGTCAAAATAGAGCATATGAGGGCGTATTTCAATGCCCTATTTTGCCGCTAGTCGACTAGCCTAGTGGACTAATGCAACAATACATACAACACTCAATACAACAATACACGATACAACAATCAATGATTGTTGTATTAGTGCACTAGGCTAGTCGACTAATGCAACAATTACTGACTATTAATTACAACAATTAATGATTGCTGTTTTAGTGCACTAGGCTAGTCGACTAATGCAACAATTACTGACTATTAATTACAACAATTAATGATTGTTGTTTTAGTGCACTAGGCTAGTCGACTAGCGTCAAAATAGAGCATTGAGATACGCCCCTGCTAGAGTAGAGTGAGTAGGCCTAGTAGAGTAGTAGAGTCTAGAGTGAGTAATACGCACGGTAATACGCCTTCTACAAGCTATACTTAAATGGCTACTTTAAATGGGTGACATTTAAATGGCCATTTGAATGACAATATTATGGATGACTTCATAGTATATTTAATTATAAGCATAAGTTAAAAGATATATTTAAGTATAGCGTAGTAGTACAAGCTATACTTAAATGGCTACTTTAAATGGGTGACATTTAAATGGCCATTTGAATGACAATTATGGATGACTTCATAGTATTTTTAATTATAAGCATAAGTTAAAAGATATATTTAAGTATAGCGTAGTAGTAAAAGCTTTACTTAAATGGCTACTTTAAATGGGTGACATTTAAATGGCCATTTGAATGACAATTATGGATGACTACATAGTATATTTAATTATAAGCATAAGTTAAAAGATATATTTAAGTATAGCGTGTAGAAGGCGTATAACAGAGATGTGTGTGTGCTCTCTAATCTAGCCAATCGCGTTTCGAACGTTTCTTAAAAAATCACGATTTCCAATAATCGAAAGTCGAAACAATAATCGAATTGGTATTTCGTTAATAGAACATTTGCCAGAGTTTCATTCAGTAATCTTTGGTTTCATCCTGGACGCGACAGAAATCAACTAAACGTCCAGGAATCGTTTGAAAAGGGGTAATATGTTTGATTTGTTTAAAAAATGACCTTGTATTTGTAATATATATATATATTATTATATTATTATATTCAGAATATATTTATAGATTTATACACATATTTATACACACACGTTGAGGGATCTTTTAAAAATGCCCATCTTCATTCTATGCAACAATCGACTATTAACAAGGAGGTTATAACCTCCTTGACTATTAATGAGTTTGTGGATAATAGAGCTTAGTTCGTCTCGACAGTAAAAAGTTTCCACGTTATGCCATGTAAAATGTAAAACTTTGCAAGATTAATTTACGAGTTGTGGTTCAATTGTAATTCGGTTTATTACGCGTTCCATGACGGACACTAGTAAAAGATTCGAAATATTATCACTTGATCGTATTTTGTTAACATTACAGACGAGTGTATTTACCCTACGAAAAGATTACGTCAAGTAATTAGATAATCAATTAATTTAATTATTTAATCATCAATTAAATAACAATCGTCACATTTCGAACGTTTTAAACAAAATAATCGACAGTCGAAAGTCGAAACAATCATTTTATCGATCTACAGATATACGTTCGAGCTATCGTAGTTTAATCGAAAGTCGAAACTAAACGTTCCATTTTACATCTACCATCGGAAGACACAATCCATCTCATACAAAGTTACAGTGGAAAGGAGAAATTGTTCGTACGGAAATATTACATTCTCAAGTAAAGTTTGTATTCGTCGTCGTGTAATAAATTAAATACAATGGGCACAAATAACCCTATAGTTGTAAAAGTAAAGTGAAGTTTTATTCGCCTGTAGATAAGTACATGATAGGCATCGAAACTTTTCGAAACATAATGGTAAGTAGGTTTTAATTGACTATGTGTGACATTTAAATGGCCATTTGAATGACAATTATGGATGACTACATAGTATATTTAATTATAAGCATAAGTTAAAAGATATATTTAAGTATAGCGTGTAGAAGGCCTATAACAGAGATGTGTGTGTGTGCTCTCTAATCTAGCCAATCGCGTTTCGAACGTTTCTTAAAAAAATCACGATTTCCAATAATCGAAAGTCGAAACAATAATCGAATTGGTATATCGTTAATAGAACATTTGCTAAAGTTTCATCCTGGACGCGACAGAAATCAACTAAACGTCCAAGAATCGTTTAAAAAGGGGTAATATGTTTGATTTGTTTCAAAAGTGACCTTGTATGTGTCATATATATATATATATATATATTACACAACAATACAATACAATAAAATACAATTACAAACAATGATCGTTGACAGAGAACGGTTGCCGGAGTTCCATGATAAATGCAACACACAAACGTTGCGGGATCGTTTAAAAAGACGTAAAATGTTTGATTTGTTTAAAAAGTGATCCTGTTTGTGGAATGTATTTGTGTGTGGGATACTAATATTGCAATTTGCATCAATGACACTAGTCGCATGCTATATAACATTATCATTTATTTTGCTACTACGCCTAAACATTCATAAGTAACTTGTGTCATACTCATCTCATCTTAGTATCAATTTATTTCCATTCTATTAAGTGTTCACTACAATAGCATTGTTTGTTATTAGTAATTAATTTGTATTAATTACACTAGCCGCATGCTATACAACATAAACTTTTTTTTTGCTACTACGCCCAAACAATCATAAAGTAACTTGTGTCATACTCATCTCATTTTAGTGATAATCTATTCCATTTCATTTATTATTTGTATTGTGTATTTCCATGTTCCTAAATTAATTCATGTCATTGTCAAATTATGTTTTTATTTACAGTATTATTACCGGTTGGATGTAAGAAAAGGCCTCACTGGCCTTAATCCCGCCCATAATAAAGACCGAAATCAATCAATCAATCAATCTTCAGGCGTCCACGCCACGACCGACTTCAGGATCAAGGGTCAACAGAACAGTCTTCAAGAAAGGTTTGCATGCATGTTCCAAGTGAAATGGCTCGTCTTCAGAATAACTACAGAGGGGAGTGGCCGTCATCTAAAGAGTTCATCCGAGTTCTGCGAAATGCCTTCCCCTCTTACCCCCACCAGTGTCTTCCCCTCTTACCCCCACCAGTGCCCGCGCACGGACGAAGAGAGGCAGTGAAAGATCTAGCCTACGTAAAATAAAAAATGATAGAATTACATGTAATTAGAATAAAGGAATTACTTTGTATTGAAAGCTAGCTTATTTAATTGGAAGATCGCTGACAGCTCGACTGTCTATTATAGAGATTAGATCTTTCACTGCCTCACTTCGTCCGTTCGCGGGCACTGGTGGGAGTGACACCCACTTTCGACTGGGCCTAGAGAATATCAGAGTGTAATAGAATACCCAGAATAATGCTGTGTCTTAACTGACTTTATAAGTTTATACCTGTCCTAGGCCCAGGGTTGTGTGTAGGGTTATGTTGATTGGCCATGTATGTGCAATATGGTATTCGCGTCATGTACGTCTTGGTGATAGCCCCCACCCCCCAGCCCCATCGCCAACCGGGAGCATGTCATGTTGGGGGGTTGGGGAGGGGGGGGGGGGGGGCTGTCACCTCCAAGCCATGCAGTGAAGGTATTCCTGTTGTCGCCACTACACGATTTAAACATAAGTGTTTCTACTACAAGTACACAACGTACGTCGTAAAAATAAATTTTAAATAAAACGGGACAAATGACAAGTTATATATTTCATATTTCAAATAAAGATCTTTGATTGGTTATCGCTAACTCGTCGATGGTGTTCGCCGGAGCCTACAGTGTTGGTTTAATCGCTTTAAATTCAAGTCTCCCCTTGAAAATAAATCTTGTTACTAAATGGGTAGAACATTTTAATTTAATTAAATTAACGGTATTTATTTATGGTGCCAGATTGAACAGGGAACTGTGCATTACTAATCTCAAGACATTGAAATAAATAAATATAGTACTAGTCAATCATTGTCGTGTGAAGTATAGGTAGAGATGCGCTTCATTAGCAATTATATAGCTAATTAACTTTGAGAAAAGATTGGTATAAAAACGTGATTAAAAAATGTAGAACGATACAGGATTTTGAACTGTGGGGTAATTTTTTGTTTCATATACCTTAATTCTGACATTTTACGTTCGAAAGTGTGTGCTAAAAACATATAATTGCAACGGTTTCTGTTTACTAACAGCTTATAGCTTGTATACAGTATATGAATAGTAACACGTAGGTGGATCAGCGATCAGCAGTAGCCCACAATACGCTCCTTTGGCGAGTTGTTAGG
Source organism: Isoperla grammatica (assembly GCA_945910005.1). Lineage (NCBI taxonomy): Eukaryota > Metazoa > Arthropoda > Insecta > Plecoptera > Perlodidae > Isoperla > Isoperla grammatica. Next base: position 7,479,148 of record OX246750.1, read on the forward strand.
TGTACACGATAAAAAGTATAATCCAGCAGGTGTGAGGTGTTCTCTCCAATGTGAACAACTAAATACTTTCGACTAAAACTATAAACCAACAGGTGTGAGGTTGAGTAGTCCCGTGCACACCATTTAATACTGAACAAAACAAAAATCTAAACCAACAGGTGCAAGGTGATTATCTTTTCCCGTGTGCACCCTTTAATACAGAACAAAACAAAACTATAAACCAACAGGTGTGAGGTTGAGTAGTCCCGTGCACACCATTAAATACTGAACAAAACAAAAATCTAAACCAACAGGTGCAAGGTGATTATCTTTTCCCGTGTGCACCCTTTAATACAGAACAAAACAAAACTATAAACCAACAGGTGTGAGGTTGAGTAGTCCCGTGCACACCATTAAATACTGAACAAAACAAAAATCTAAACCAACAGGTGCAAGGTGATTATCTTTTCCCGCGTGCACCCTTTAATACAGAACAAAACAAAACTATAAACCAACAGGTGTGAGGTTGAGTAGTCCCGTGCACACCATTAAATACTGAACAAAACAAAACTCTAAACCAACTGGTGTAAGGTGATCGTTCCCTATGTGCACCATTTAAAAAATGACATAAGAAACTTGCCAAGTATAAACCAACAGGTGTGAGGTTGAGTAGTCCCGTGCACACCACTTAATACTAAACAAAACAAAAATCTAAACCAACTGGTGTAAGGTGATCGTTCCCTATGTGCACCATTTAAAAAATGACATAAGAAACTTGCCAAGTATAAACCAACAGGTGTGAGGTTGAGTAGTCCCGTGCACACCATTAAATACTGAACAAAACAAAAATCTTAACAAACAGGTGTAAGGTGATCGTTCCCTATGTGAACCATTTAAAAAATGACATAAGAAACTTGCCAAGTATAAACCAACAGGTGTGAGGTTGAGTAGTCCCGTGCACACCATTTAATACTGAACAAAACAAAAATCTAATCCTAGTGGTGTAAGGGGATCGTTCTCTATGTGCACCATTTAAAAAATGACATAAGAAACTTGCCAAGTATAAACCAACAGGTGTGAGGTTGAGTAGTCCCGTGCACACCATTTAATACTGAACAAAACAAAAATCTAAACCAACAGGTGTAAGGTGATCGTTCCCTATGTGCACCATTAAAAAATGACATAAGAAACTTGCCAAGTATAAACCAACAGGTGTGAGGTTGAGAAGTCCCGTGCACACCATTTAATACTGAACAAAACCAAAATCTAAACAAACAGGTGTGAGGTGCGTATCCCCAAGCACACCATTTAAAAAATGACATAAGAAACTTGCCAAGTATAAACCAACAGGTGTGAGGTTGAGTAGTCCCGTGCACACCATTTAATACTGAACAAAACAAAAATCTAAACCAACTGGTGTTAGGTGATCGTTCCCTATGTGCACCATTAAAAAATGACATAAGAAACTTGCCAAGTATAAACCAACAGGTGTGAGGTTGAGTAGTCCCGTGCACACCAGTTAATACTGAACAAAACCAAAATCTAAACCAACAGGTGTGAGGTGCGTATCCCCGTGCACACCATTTAAAAAATGACAAAAGAAACTTGCCAAGTATAAACCAACAGGTGTGAGGTCGAGTAGTCCCGTGCACACCATTAAATACTGAACAAAACAAAACTCTAAACCAACTGGTGTAAGGTGATCGTTCCCTATGTGCACCATTAAAAAATGACATAAGAAACTTGCCAAGTATAAACCAACAGGTGTGAGGTTGAGTAGTCCCGTGCACACCATTTAATACTGAACAAAACCAAAATCTAAACCAACAGGTGTGAGGTGCGTATCCCCGTGCACACCATTTAAAAAATGACATAAGAAACTTGCCAAGTATAAACCAACAGGTGTGAGGTTGAGTAGTCCCGTGCACACCATTTAATACTGAACAAAACAAAACTCTAAACCAACTGGTGTAAGGTGATCGTTCCCTTTGTGCACCATTAAAAAATTACATAAGAAACTTGCCAAGTATAAACCAACAGGTGTGAGGATGAGAAGTCCCGTGCACACCATTTAATACTGAACAAAACCAAAATCTAAACCAACAGGTGTAAGGTGCGTATCCCCGTGCACACCATTTAAAAAATGACATAAGAAACTTGCCAAGTATAAACCAACAGGTGTGAGGTTGAGTAGTCCCGTGCACACCATTTAATACTGAACCAAACAAAAATCTAAACCAACTGGTGTAAGGGTGATCGTTCCCTATGTGCACCATTAAAAAATGACCTAAGAAACTTGCCAAGTATAACCAACAGGTGTGAGGTTGAGTAGTCCCGTGCACACCATTTAATACTGAACATATCAAAAATCTAAACCAACAGGTGTGAGGTGCGTATCCCCGTGCACACCATTTAAAAAATGACATAAGAAACTTGCCAAGTATAAAACAACAGGTGTGAGGTTGAGTAGTCACGTGCACACCATTTAATACTGAACAAAACAAAAATCTAAACCTACTGGTGTAAGGGGATCGTTCTCTATGTGCACCATTTAAAAAATGACATAAGAAACTTGCCAAGTATAAACCAACAGGTGTGAGGTTGAGTAGTCCCGTGCACACCATTTAATACTGAACAATACAAAAATCTAAACCAACTGGTGTAAGGTGATCGTTCCCTATGTGCACCATTTAAAAAATGACATAAGAAACTTGCCAAGTATAAACCAACAGGTGTGAGGTTGAGTAGTCCCGTGCACACCATTTAATACTGAACAAAACAAAACTCTTAACCAACTGGTGTAAGGTGATCGTTCCCTATGTGCACCATTAAAAAATGACATAAGAAACTTGCCAAGTATAAACCAACAGGTGTGAGGTTGAGTAGTCCCGTGCACACCATTTAATACTGAACAAAACAAAAATCTAAACCAACAGGTGCAAGGTGATTATCTTTTCCCGCGTGCACCCTTTAATACAGAACAAAACAAAACTATAAACCAACAGGTGTGAGGTTGAGTAGTCCCGTGCACACCAATAAATACTGAACAAAACAAAACTCTAAACCAACTGGTGTAAGGTGATCGTTCCCTATGTGCACCATTAAAAAATGACATAAGAAACTTGCCAAGTATAAACCAACAGGTGTGAGGTTGAGTTGTCCCGTGCACACCATTTAATACTGAACAAAACAAAAATCTAAACCAACAGGTGTGAGGTCCGTATCCCCGTGCACACCATTTAAAAAATGACATAAGAAACTTGCCAAGTATAAACCAACAGGTGTGAGGTTGAGTAGTCCCGTGCACACCATTTAATACTGAACAAAACAAAAATCTAAACCTACTGGTGTAAGGGGATCGTTCCCTAAGTGCACCATTTAAAAAATGACATAAGAAACTTGCCAAGTATAAACCAACAGGTGTGAGGTTGAGTAGTCCCGTGTACACCATTTAATACTGAACAAAACAAAAATCTAAACCAACTGGTGTAAGGTGATCGTTCCCTATGTGCACCATTTAAAAAATGACATAAGAAACTTGCCAAGTATAAACCAACAGGTGTGAGGTTGAGTAGTCCCGTGCACACCATTTAATACTGAACAAAACAAAAATCTAAACCAACAGGTGTGAGGTGCGTATCCCCGTGCACACCATTTAAAAAATGACATAAGAAACTTGCCAAGTATAAACCAACAGGTGTGAGGTTGAGTAGTCCCGTGCACACCATTTAATACTGAACAAAACAAAAATCTAAACCAACTGGTGTAAGGTGATCGTTCCCTATGTGCACCATTTAAAAAATGACATAAGAAACTTGCCAAGTATAAACCAACAGGTGTGAGGTTGAGTAGTCCCGTGCACACCATTTAATACTGAACAAAACAAAAATCTAAACCAACTGGTGTAAGGTGATCGTTCCCTATGTGCACCATTTAAAAAATGACATAAGAAACTTGCCAAGTATAAACCAACAGGTGTGAGGTTGAGTAGTCCCGTGCACACCATTTAATACTGAACAAAACAAAACTCTTAACCAACTGGTGTAAGGTGATCGTTCCCTATGTGCACCATTAAAAAATGACATAAGAAACTTGCCAAGTATAAACCAACAGGTGTGAGGTTGAGTAGTCCCGTGCACACCATTTAATACTGAACAAAACAAAAATCTAAACACACTGGTGTGAGGTCCGTATCCCCGTGCACACCATTTAAAAAATGACATAAGAAACTTGCCAAGTATAAACCAACAGGTGTGAGGTTGAGTAGTCTTGTGCACACCATTTAATACTGAACAAAACAAAAATCTAAACCTACTGGTGTAAGGGGATCGTTCCCTAAGTGCACCATTTAAAAAATGACATAAGAAACTTGTCAAGTATAAACCAACTGGTGTGAGGTTAAGTATTCCCGTGCACACCATTTAATACTGATCAAAACAAAAATCTAAACCAACTGGTGTAAGGTGATCGTTCCCTATGTGCACCATTTAAAAAATGACATAAGAAACTTGCCAAGTATAAACCAACAGGTGTGAGGTTAAGTTGTCCCGTGCACACCATTTAATACTGAACAAAACAAAAATCTAAACCAACAGGTGTGAGGTCCGTATCCCCGTGCACACCATTTAAAAAATGACATAAGAAACTTGCCAAGTATAAACCAACAGGTGTGAGGTTGAGTAGTCCCGTGCACACCATTTAATACTGAACAAAACAAAAATCTAAACCTACTGGTGTAAGGAGATCGTTCCCTAAGTGCACCATTTAAAAAATGACATAAGAAACTTGCCAAGTATAAACCAACAGGTGTGAGGTTGAGTAGTCCCGTGCACACCATTTAATACTGAACAAAACAAAAATCTAAACCAACTGGTGTAAGGTGATCGTTCCCTATGTGCACCATTTAAAAAATGACATCAGAAACTTGCCAAGTATAAACCAACAGGTGTGAGGTTGAGTAGTCCCGTGCACACCATTTAATACTGAACAAAACAAAAATCTAAACCAACAGGTGTGAGGTGCGTATCCCCGTGCACACCATTTAAAAAATGACATAAGAAACTTGCCAAGTATAAACCAACAGGTGTGAGGTTGAGTAGTCCCGTGCACACCATTTAATACTGAACAAAACAAAAATCTAAACCAACTGGTGTAAGGTGATCGTTCCCTATGTGCACCATTTAAAAAATGACATAAGAAACTTGCCAAGACTAAACCAACAGGTGTGAGGTTGAGTAGTCCCGTGCACACCATTTAATACTGAACAAAACAAAAATCTAAACCAACTGATATAAGGTGATCGTTTCCTATGTGCACCATTTAAAAAATGACATAAGAAACTTGCCAAGTATAAACCAACAGGTGTGAGGTTGAGTAGTCCCGTGCACACCATTTAATACTGAACAAAACAAAACTCTTAACCAACTGGTGTAAGGTGATCGTTCCCTATGTGCACCATTAAAAAATGACATAAGAAACTTGCCAAGTATAAACCAACAGGTGTGAGGTTGAGTAGTCCCGTGCACACCATTTAATACTGAACAAAACAAAAATCTAAACACACTGGTGTAAGGTGATCGTTCCCTATGTGCACCATTTAAAAAATGACATAAGAAACTTGCCAAGTATAAACCAACAGGTGTGAGGTTGAGTAGTCCCGTGCACACCATTTAATACTGAAAAAAACAAAACTCTAAACCAACTGGTGTAAGGTGATCGTTCCCTATGTGCACCATTTAAAAAATGACATAAGAAACTTGCCAAGTATAAACCAACAGGTGTGAGGTTGAGTAGTCCCGTGCACACCATTTAATACTGAAGAAAACAAAAATCTTAACCAACAGGTGTGAGGTCCGTATCCCCGTGCACACCATTTAAAAAATGACATAGGAAACTTGCCAAGTATAAACCAACAGGTGTGAGGTTGAGTAGTCCCGTGCACACCATTTAATACTGAACAAAACAAAATTCTAAACCTACTGGTGTAAGGGGATCGTTCCCTAAGTGCACCATTTAAAAAATGACATAAGAAACTTGCCAAGTATAAACCAACAGGTGTGAGGTTGAGTAGTCCCGTGCACACCATTTAATACTGAACAAAACAAAAATCTAAACCAACTGGTGTAAGGTGATCGTTCCCTATGTGCACCATTTAAAAAATGACATAAGAAACTTGCCAAGTATAAACCAACAGGTGTGAGGTTGAGTAGTCCCGTGCACACCATTTAATACTGAACAAAACAAAAATCTAAACCAACTGGTGTAAGGTGATCGTTCCCTATGTGCACCATTAAAAAATGACATAAGAAACTTGCCAAGTATAAACCAACAGGCGTGAGGTTGAGTAGTCCCGTGCACACCATTTAATACTGAACAAAACAAAAATCTAAACCAACAGGTGTGAGGTCCGTATCCCCGTGCACACCATTTAAAAAATGACATAAGAAACTTGCCAAGTATAAACCAACAGGTGTGAGGTTGAGTAGTCCCGTGCACACCATTTAATACTGAACAAAACAAAAATCTAAACCTACTGGTGTAAGGGGATCGTTCCCTAAGTGCACCATTTAAAAAATGACTTAAGAAACTTGCCAAGTATAAACCAACAGGTGTGAGGTTGAGAAGTCCCGTGCACACCATTTAATACTGAACAAAACAAAAATCTAAACCAACTGGTGTAAGGTGATCGTTCCCTATGTGCACCATTTAAAAAATGACATAAGAAACTTGCCAAGTATAAACCAACAGGTGTGAGGTTGAGTAGTCCCGTGCACACCATTAAATACTGAAAAAAACAAAAATCTAAACCAACAGGTGTGAGGTCCGTATCCCCGTGCACACCATTTAAAAAATGACATAAGAAACTTGCCAAGTATAAACCAACAGGTGTGAGGTTGAGTAGTCCCGTGCACACCATTTAATACTGAACAAAACAAAAATCTAAACCTACTGGTGTAAGGGGATCGTTCCCTAAGTGCACCATTTAAAAAATGACATAAGAAACTTGCCAAGTATAAACCAACAGGTGTGAGGTTGAGTAGTCCCGTGCACACCATTTAATACTGAACAAAACAAAAATCTAAACCAACTGGTGTAAGGTGATCGTTCCCTATGTGCACGATTTAAAAACTGACATAAGAAACTTGTCAAGTATAAACCAACAGGTGTGAGGTTGAGTAGACCCGTGCACACCATTTAATACTGAACAAAACAAAAATCTAAACCAACAGGTGTGAGGTGCGTATCCCCGTGCACAACATTTAAAAAATGACATAAGAAACTTGCCAAGTATAAACCAACAGGTGTGAGGTTAAGTAGTCCCGTGCACACCATTTAATACTGAACAAAACAAAAATCTTAACCAACTGGTGTTAGGTGATCGTTCCCTATGTGCACCATTTAAAAAATGACATAAGAAACTTGCCAAGTATAAACCAACAGGTGTGAGGTTGAGTAGTCCCGTGCACACCATTTAATACTGAACAAAACAAAAATCTAAACCAACTGGTGTAAGGTGATCGTTCCCTATGTGCACCATTTAAAAAATGACATAAGAAACTTGCCAAGTATAAACCAACAGGTGTGAGGTTGAGTAGTCCCGTGCACACCATTTAATACTGAACAAAACAAAAATCTAAACCAACTGGTGTAAGGTGATCGTTCCCTATGTGCACCATTTAAAAAATGACATAAGAAACTTGCGTAGTATAAACCAACAGGTGTGAGGTTGAGTAGTCCCGTGCACACCATTTAATACTGAACAAAACAAAAATCTAAACCAACAGGTGTGAGGTGCGTATCCCCGTGCACACCATTTAAAAAATGACATAAGAAACTTGCCAAGTTTAAACCAACAGGTGTGAGGTTGAGTAGTCCCGTGCACACCATTTAATACTGAACAAAACAAAAATCTAAACCAACAGGTGTGAGGTGCGTATCCCCGTGCACACCATTTAAAAAATGACATAAGAAACTTGCCAAGTTTAAACCAACAGGTGTGAGGTTGAGTAGTCCCGTGTACACCATTTAATACAGAACAAAACCAAAATCTAAACCTACTGGTGTAAGGGGATCGTTCCCTATGTGCACCATTTAAAAAATGACATAAGAAACTTGCCAAGTATAAACCAACAGGCGTGAGGTTGAGTAGTCCCGTGCACACCATTTAATACTGAACAAAACAAAAATCTAAACACAGTGGTGTAAGGTGATCGTTCTCTATGTGCACCATTTAAAGAATGACATAAGAAACATGCCAAGTGTAAACCAACAGGTGTGAGGTTGAGTAGTCCTGTGCACACCATTAAATACTGAACAAAACAAAACTCTAAACCAACTGGTGTAAGGTGATCGTTCCCTATGTGCACCATTAAAAAATGACATACGAAACTTGCCAAGTATAAACCAACAGGTGTGAGGTTGTGTAGTCCCGTGCACACCATTTAATACTGAACAAAACAAAAATCTAAACCAACAGGTGTGAGGTCCGTATCCCCGTGCACACCATTTAAAAAATGACATAAGAAACTTGCCAAGTATAAACCAACAGGTGTGAGGTTGAGTAGTCACGTGCACACCATTTAATACTGAACAAAACAAAAATCTAAACCTACTGGTGTAAGGGGATCGTTCCCTAAGTGCACCATTTAAAAAATGACATAAGAAACTTGCCAAGTATAAACCAACAGGTGTGAGGTTGAGTAGTCCCGTGCACACCATTTAATACTGAACAAAACAAAAATCTAAACCAACTGGTGTAAGGTGATCGTTCCCTATGTGCACCATTTAAAAAATGACATAAGAAACTTGCCAAGTATAAACCAACAGGTGTGAGGTTGAGAAGACCCGTGCACACAATTTAATACTGAACAAAACAAAAATCTAAACCAACAGGTGTGAGGTACGTATCCCCGTGCACACCATTTAAAAAATGACATAAGAAACTTGCCAAGTATAAACCAACAGGTGTGAGGTTGAGTAGTCCCAAGCACACCATTTAATACTGGACAAAACAAAAATCTAAACCTACTGGTGTAAGGGGATCGTTCCCTAAGTGCACCATTTAAAAAATGACATAAGAAACTTGCCAAGTATAAACCAACAGGTGTGAGGTTGAGCAGTCCCGTGCACACCATTTAATACTGAACAAAACAAAAATCTAAACCAACTGGTGTAAGGTGATCGTTCCCTATGTCACCATTTAAAAAATGACATAAGAAACTTGCCAAGTATAAACCAACAGGTGTGAGGTTGAGTAGACCCGTGCACACCATTTAATTCTGAACAAAACTAAAATCTAAACCAACACGTGTGAGGTGCGTATCCCCGTGCACACCATTTAAAAAATGACATAAGAAACTTGCCAAGTATAAACCAACAGGTGTGAGGTTGAGTAGTCCCAAGCACACCATTTAATACTGGACAAAACAAAAATCTAAACCTACTGGTGTAAGGGGATCGTTCCCTAAGTGCACCATTTAAAAAATGACATAAGAAACTTGCCAAGTATAAACCAACAGGTGTGAGGTTGAGCAGTCCCGTGCACACCATTTAATACTGAACAAAACAAAAATCTAAACCAACTGGTGTAAGGTGATCGTTCCCTATGTGCACCATTTAAAAAATGACATAAGAAACTTGCCAAGTATAAACCAACAGGTGTGAGGTTGAGTAGTCCCGTGCACACCATTTAATACTGAACAAAACAAAAATCTAAACCAACAGGTGTGAGGTGCGTATCCCCGTGCACACCATTTAAAAAATGACATAAGAAACTTGCCAAGTATAAACCAACAGGTGTGAGGTTGAGTAGTCCCGTGCACACCATTTAATACTGAACAAAACAAAAATCTAAACCAACTGGTGTAAGGTGATCGTTCCCTATGTGCACCATTTAAAAAATGACATAAGAAACTTGCCAAGTATAAACCAACAAGTGTGAGGTTGAGTAGTCCCATGCACACAATTTAATACTGAACAAAACAGAAATCTTAACCAACTGGTGTAAAGTGATCGTTCCTTATAAGCACCATAAAAAATGACATAAGAAACTTTCCAAGTATAAACCAACAGGTGTGAGGTTGAGTAGTCCCGTGCACACCATTTAATAGTGAACAAAACAAAAATCTAAACCAACAGGTGTGAGGTGCGTATCCCCGTGCACACCATTTAAAAAATGACATAAGAAACTTGCCAAGTATAAACCAACAGGTGTGAGGTTGAGTAGTCCCGTGCACACCATTTAATACTGAACAAAACAAAAATCTAAACCTACAGGTGTAAGGGGATCGTTCCCTATGTGCACCATTTAAAAAATGACATAAGAAACTTGCCAAGTATAAACCAACAGGTGTGCGGTTGAGTAGTCCCGTGCACACCATTTAATACTGATCAAAACAAAAATCTAAACCAACTGGTGTAAGGTGATCGTTCCTTATGTGCACCATTTAAAAAATGACATAAGAAACTTGTCAAGTATAAACCAACTGGTGTGAGGTTAAGTATTCCCGTGCACACCATTTAATACTGATCAAAACAAAAATCTAAACCAACTGGTGTAAGGTGATCGTTCCCTATGTGCACCATTTAAAAAATGGCATAAGAAACTTGCCAAGTATAAACCAACAGGTGTGAGGTTGAGTTGTCCCGTGCACACCATTTAATACTGAACAAAACAAAACTCTTAACCAACTGGTGTAAGGTGATCGTTCCCTACGTGCACCATTAAAAAATGACATGAGAAACTTGCCAAGTATAAACCAACAGGTGTGAGGTTGAGTAGTCCCGTGCACACCATTTAAAAAATGACATAAGAAACTTGCCAAGTATAAACCAACAGGTGTGAGGTTGAGTAGTCCCGTGCACACCTTTAATACTGAACAAAACAAAAATCTAAACCAACAGGTGTAAGGTGCGTATCCCCGTGCACACCATTTAAAAAATGACATAAGAAACTTGCCAAGTATAAACCAACAGGTGTGAGGTTGAGTAGTCCCGTGCCCACCATTTAATACTGAACAAAACAAAAATCTAAACCTACTGGTGTAAGGGGATCGTTCCCCGTGCACACCATTTAAAAAATGACATAAGAAACTTGCCAAGTATAAACCAACAGGTGTGAGGTTGAGTAGTCCCGTGCACACCATTTAATACTGAACAAAACAAAAATCTAAACCTACTGGTGTAAGGCGATCGTTCCCTATGTGCACCATTTTAAAAATGACATAAGAAACTTGCCAAGTATAAACCAACAGGTGTGAGGTTGAGTAGTCCCGTGCACACCATTTAATACTGAACAAAACAAAATTCTAAACCAACTGGTGTAAGGTGATCGTTCCCTATGTGCACCATTAAAAAATGACATAAGAAACTTGCCAAGTATAAACCAACAGGTGTGAGGTTGAGTTGTCCCGTGCACACCATTTAATACTGAACAAAACAAAAATCTTAACCAACAGGTGTGAGGTGCGTTTCCCCGTGCACACCATTTAAAAAATGACATAAGAAACTTGCCAAGTATAAACCAACAGGTGTGAGGTTGAGTAGTCCCGTGCACACCGTTTAATACTGAACAAAACAAAATTCTAAACCTACTGGTATAAGGGGATCGTTCCCTATGTGCACCATTTAAAAAATGACATAAGAAACTTGCCAAGTATAAACCAACAGGTGTGAGGTTGAGTAGTCCCGTGCACACCGTTTTATACTGAACAAAACAAAATTCTAAACCAACTGGTGTAAGGTGATCGTTCCCTATGTGCACCATTAAAAAATGACATTAGAAACTTGCCGAGTATAAACCAACAGGTGTGAGGTTGAGTTGTCCCGTGCACACCATTTAATACTGAACAAAACAAAAATCTTAACCAACAGGTGTCAGGTGCGTATCCCCGTGCACACCATTTAAAAAATGACATAAGAAACTTGCCAAGTATAAACCAACAGGTGTGAGGTTGAGTAGTCCCGTGCACACCGTTTAATACTGAACAAAACAAAATTCTAAACCTACTGGCATAAGGGGATCGTTCCCTATGTGCACCATTTAAAAAATGACATAAGAAACTTGCCAAGTATAAACCAACAGGTGTGAGGTTAAGTAGTCCCGTGCACACCGTTTAATACTGAACAAAACAAAACTCTAAACCAACTGGTGTAAGGTGATCGTTCCCTATGTGCACCATTAAAAAATGACATAAGAAACTTGCCAAGTATAAACCAACAGGTGTGAGGTTGAGTAGTCCCGTGCACACCATTTAATACTGAACAAAACCAAAATCTAAACCATCAGGTGTCAGGTGCGTATCCCCGTGCACACCATTTAAAAAATGACATAAGAAACTTGCCAAGTATAAACCAACAGGTGTGAGGTTGAGTAGTCCCGTGCACACCATTTTATACTGAACAAAATAAAATCTAAACCAACAGGTGTGAGGTGCGTATCCCCGTGCACACCATTTAAAAAATGACATAAGAAACTTGCCAAGTATAAACCAACAGGTGTGAGGTTGAGTAGTCCCGTGCACACCATTTAATACTGAACAAAAAAAAATCTAAACCTACTGGTGTAAGGGTATCGTTCCCTTTGTGCACCATTAAAAAATGACATAAGAAACTTGCCAAGTATAAACCAACAGGTGTGAGGTTGAGTAGTCCCATGCACACCATTTAATACTGAACTAAACAGAAATCTAAACCAACTGGTGTAAAGTGATCGTTCCTTATGAGCACCATAAAAAATGACATAAGAAACTTGCCAAGTATAAACCAACAGGTGTGAGGTTGAGTAGTCCCGTGCACACCATTTAATAGTGAACAAAACAAAAATCTAAACCAACTGGTGTAAGGTGATCGTTCCCTATGTGCACCATTAAAAAATGACATAAGAAACTTGCCAAGTATAAACCAACAGGTGTGAGGTTGAGTAGTCCCGTGCACACCATTTAATACTGAACAAAACAAAAATCTAAACCAACAGGTGTGAGGTGCGTATCCCCGTGCACACCATTTAAAAAATGACATAAGAAACTTGCCAAGTATAAACCAACAGGTGTGAGGTTGAGTAGTCCCGTGCACACCATTTAATACTGAACAAAACAAAAATCTAAACCTACAGGTGTAAGGGGATCGTTCCCTATGTGCACCATTTAAAAAATGACATAAGAAACTTGCCAAGTATAAACCAACAGGTGTGAGGTTGAGTAGTCCCGTGCACACCATTTAATACTGATCAAACCAAAAATCTAAACCAACTGGTGTAAGGTGATCGTTCCTTATGTGCACCGTTTAAAAAATGACATAAGAAACTTGCCAAGTATAAACCAACTGGTGTGAGGTTGAGTATTCCCGTGCACACCATTTAATACTGATCAAAACAAAAATCTAAACCAACTGGTGTAAGGTGATCGTTCCCTATGTGCACCATTTAAAAAATGACATAAGAAACTTGCCAAGTATAAACCAACAAGTGTGAGGTTGAGTATTCCCGTGCACACCATTTAATTCTGATCAAAACAAAAATCTAAACCAACTGGTGTAAGGTGATCGTTCCCTATGTGCACAATTTAAAAAATGACATAAGAAACTTGCCAAGTATAAACCAACAGGTGTGAGGTTGAGTAGTCCCGTGCACACCATTTAATACTGAACAAAACAAAACTCTAAACCAACTGGTGTAAGGTGATCGTTCCCTACGTGCACCATTAAAAAATGACATTAGAAACTTGCCAAGTATTAACCAACAGGTGTGAGGTTGAGTAGTCCCGTGCACACCATTTAATACTGAACAAAACAAAAATCTAAACTAACAGGTGTGAGGTGCGTATCCCCGTGTACACCATTTAAAAAATGACATAAGAAACTTGCCAAGTATAAACCAACAGGTGTGAGGTTGAGTATTCCCGTGCACACCATTTAATACTGATCAAAACAAAAATCTAAACCAACTGGTGTAAGGTGATCGTTCCCTATGTGCACCATTTAAAAAATGACATAAGAAACTTGCCAAGTATAAACCAACAGGTGTGAGGTTGAGTAGTCCCGTGCACACCATTTAATACTGAACAAAACAAAACTCTAAACCAACTGGTGTAAGGTGATCGTTCCCTACGTGCACCATTAAAAAATGACATAAGAAACTTGCCAAGTATAAACCAACAGGTGTGAGGTTGAGTAGTCCCGTGCACACCATTTAATACTGAACAAAACAAAAATCTAAACCAAGAGGTGTGAGGTGCGTATCCCCGTGCACACCATTTAAAAAATGACATAAGAAACTTGCCAAGTATAAACCAACAGGTGTGAGGTTGAGTAGTCCCGTGCACACCATTTAATACTGAACAAAAAAAATCTAAACCTACTGGTGTAAGGGTATCGTTCCCTATGTGCACCATTTAAAAAATGACATAAGAAACTTGCCAAGTATAAACCAACAGGTGTGAGGTTGAGTAGTCCCGTGCACACCATTTAATACTGAACAAAACAAAAATCTAAACCAACTGGTTTAAGGTGATCGTTCCCTATGTGCACCATTTAAAAAATGACATAAGAAACTTGTTAAGTATAAACCAACAGGTGCTGTGAGGTTGAGTAGTCCCGTGCACACCATTTAATACTGAACAAAACAAAATAAAACTATAAACTAACTGGTGTAAGGTGATCGTTCCCATGCACACCATTTAATACAGAAGAAAACAGAACTCTTAACCAACAGGTGTGAGGTTGAGTAGTCTCGTGCACACAATTTAATACATAACAAACAAAACAAAACTATAAACCAACAGGTGGGAGGTGCGTATTTTCTTGTGTACCATTTAAAATATGACAAATCGTCTTGTTTAAATCATGTGTGTTCCTATATCTGGACACAAGACAGCGTGCCTTTTACAATCTGCCTTCCTAGCTGCCTATAGGCTAACTATCCTTTCTACCAAAATTAAATAAATACATTTTCATTTAGAGTCTACCCACTCAGTAACGAAACTGATTTTCAGGTGTGGACTTTTATTTGTAGGGAACCTTCTAGTTTCCGAACACCATCGACGAGTGAACGATAACCTTTTAAAGATCAATATTTCAAATACGAAACAGATAAATCAGAGATTGGACAGTGCGAACCAAGGAGGTTTTATATAGTGTTTACAAGATTGTTAATATAAATGCAAAAAGGTATTCTTATTTGTATCTTACTTGTCTTTATAATGTTGTCTTTATTTTATGTTCCTAAGTGATTAATGTGAAAGCAAACATTGTATTCTTATTTATTATTGTGATATTTTCATTGCTAGCTATGTTTATTATATCGATGCAAATAATGTTGGTGACGCGTCTTTATTATTGCAATTCTCATACACGCATATGTGATGGTTGAATAAATATAAATATTGTTTGAGTGTATGTTACTCATGTATACGTTATTCTTATTCATTAACAATATGTGACGTTTAATATCAACAAAACTATTTTAAATTGTGTTATGACCATATACATTTTAATCAATTCAATTAAGCGCTGTTGAAATACATTTAGTGAAATACAGTTGTTTAAACTTGTGAACCTGTGAAGTTGTGAACTCGAAACCTTCCCGGTGCGAACACCTGCGGAGAAATGTCAGTATCAACAACTCCGATTCAGGACAACTTCGAACGTATTGAGTGCTTCGTTGTTAGGACGAGTGCTTCGTTGCTAACTACGTATATAATTACCTACGTACTACCTAACTACCTACCGATCTACGTACCTATTCGCCAAATTTCCAGCCAACTAGTTTACCTGTCTGTATCTATGTATAGTTACACACGTGAACGCAGAAGATAGAACCTATGCTTGCTGTGGCAACAGCGCGTCTGCCGACAAAGCCGAGCAAAGCCGACTTGAGTATATAGTCCAACGACAGAATGACATGATAGGAACTCTTACAAGTTCTCAGCTGACAGCTGGTAGGGATCTAATATGATTTACCGATAGAGGGGGCTCAGCGGTAAGACGCGAGACTCTAATTCGGGAGGACGCCGGTTCGATTCCGGCCACCGCCAGTCCAGCCATTGTTGCACAAATATGAGACGTTAAGCCCCATTAATCAATCAATCTGACTGAAGGTTTTTTCCGAGGTTTTCCTCAGTCGTAGAAGCGAATGCTGGGATTGAGTCATACTATCAGTCTTCGGACATTCCTTCCCAACTATCCAAACATCTAATAACGTAGTTAGTCACCTGAAGATGGGCACATCAGGTAAAGTTGGTGTGCACCCTATAACGGGGATTCCTACGAAAAATTATTAATTAATTAATGTGATTTGAACATACCCAAACCAACGAAACTAGTCTCATAACGACCTCAGTCTTAAATCCTTATCATGCACGCTGCTTTAATGAAAATCAACAGATTGCTGGCGTTTTTTCACACATTTGCAAGTAGCAATTACTATCTGGTATTATATCAAGTAATTGGTAATTTATTTCCATTAAATATTCCCTTATAAGTGAAATAAATTGTTTGATTTGAATGTAAGTGGTTACCCCACTCACTATGAAGGCGTACCCTGTTTTTCCCGCCATAATGAAGTTTGGAATTTCCAGGTAACTTTTATGAATGGAAATCTTTTCTAAAATTTGAAATTTAAAGAATGTTCCCCATTAGGTACCTATGTATGTCTCGTTCTATCTTGTCCAGCCACGGTAAACATTGAGGAGGGTCTAGGTCCATAGGCAGCAGTATCATCACGCATATAAACATTGGGGAGGGTCTAGGTCCACAGGCCGCAGTAAGATCACGCATGTAAACAATGGCACACAGACTATCAACGACAGACGAACAGAAAGTCAACAAGAGCGAAACAGAATCTGTACAGAGAATTATCTGGTTCTATCTAGTTTTTACCATCTCACTGACATACTAACATGAGGTGTTTGTAGACGTGCAGTGTTATGATTGAATTACCTGCAAACCTAATCAATTAATGTACCATTGCTTAAATTTACTTTGGGGCTAGTGTAGTTGTAATCCATTCGTTTTGGAGATTACGCAATTTTCCTATCGTACCCATTGTAAGATTGAAAAACCTACACCTGTTTACCAAAACACGGTACAGTAGACCAACATGTAACTACACATGATAAAATTATGTATCACATTGTAGATAATTATACGTTGATTAAAACAAAGCTTTAAAAGGTATGTGTAATCAAACTTGTTTTGGAGATTACGCAATTCCCAGGGGCGGACTGGCATAAAAAGGCCCGAGAGCTGAGTTTCGGGGGGCCCGCACGAGGTAGCGTGGCGCAGCTGGGGTCTGGGGCGAAGCCCCAGCCGCCGGAGGCAAATACGCCAAAGACGCAAACAATTTTTTGTGTTGCATTTAATTTTATGGCAAAAAATGCGATTTTAGGGCGCGATTAACAGAGGTGACCCTATCAGTAGCAAAATAATTTCAATTATATTCAATTAATTCATTGAATATTTACAATAAATATTACAATAAATAAGTATTTGTATCATAGGACCTTGGAGCTTCCTTCCTTGCTTGCTACTGCTAGGAACTTGGTGGCCGCCCGGGGGCCCCGACTGCCAAAGGGCCCGGGATGCGATCGCATCCCGGCATCCCTAGCCAGTCCGCGCCTGCGTGCGAGGAACAAGAATAGATACCTGGATCATTTTTAAAATGGTCTATTGGCCATCATATTAAAATACTTCTTCTCTACTAGTAATTTTTTTTTCACAATGGTAACCATGTACCTACAATTTACCAAAATTTACCTATACCTCTGTATTGTGGTGATTGGCTGTGATCGTCGGCTCATGAGTGTTTCAAGCTTCTATTATGTAAATCAGTACAAAGATTCGAGTTGAGAACGATCTGGCTCGTGGAACGGACTGAGACCTCTGACATGTTGGACTCACACGAGGTTTACACGTGCTTGTGGCAATCAGGTCGCTGATAACAGAGCGTGTACGTTGATCAGACGACTGATAGGGTGATCAGACTGGACACGTCCTCTTTCCGGCGTCCGAAATATGTGTGTTAATAATTAACTAGATATAAATAATATGTGTAATGAAACATTACCTTAAAAAAAAAATGTAATTACATTTTCGAAATTTGTCATTAGTAGTAGTACGCCTAGTTTAGTTTTTTAGTTTTTTGGCAACATATACATATATTACATAATAATGATACATATTTTGTGACAGATACAGTGATCTGTATTGTTTGTATTGTGTTGTATTGTGTTGTATTGTGTGTTGTATTGTGTGTAACAAAGTAGTCGAAGTAGTATCTTTTTTCTGCTATTTTACAATCATATATATATATATATATATATATATATATACATACACTTGCTTAGCCTATGAAGTATGACAATACAAAAATTAATTATTTAACCAACCTAAATTTGTATGTTAACAAACATAATCTATATCTAAATAATCTATGTATGTTGGCTTATACATTTATATAACATATGACCGTATTAAAGTTACGCAAGAGTATGTGCAGAATGTTACTCCGAATGAGTATTGACGGATAACATTGTGAATGAGAAGCGTTGGTGTTGATTCATTTTCCCTACAGTCATACTCATAAAATCCACAACATCCTTTCCTCTCAGAATCAACTCCCAATCTATGTTAGTCTCATGTAGACAGACAACGATGAATGAAGTGTTATCTTCTTAAGCAGTGTTTGTTGTGCCGGCGCTTATTAAAACAGTAAACAAGGGGGCGCGGGGGTACAATAAGCTGTCTGACGGGTCGGCTAGGAATTCCTCCCCCCTCCCCCTTCCTAACCCGTACACCTACCGGAGGGTTTGTAGAGAAGTTTCACCCAATTCAGAGACTATTTATTATTGGTCACGCATGGTCCAAACGACACAATGTTCCGTTCAATGTTCCTTGAATTCAAGGACAAAACGCATCATAATATACATAGATAATAAAACACAACAATACTCTACTTTATGTGATGCTTTTTTGTCCTTCAATTCAAGGAACATTGAGCGGAACATTAAACCTTCTAAATGGGGATGTAGCCGCCTATCGTGCATATCTTGTTATTATTCACCTCATTTAGAATGGGCATCATCTGTCCTCTTTCAACTTTCATTTTTTTTTTTACATACTCTTTGTAACCTAAACGTCTCCCCATCCCCATCCTCTATACACCTCATCCCCCAACTGGATTTCTTTTATGATTATGACGACCCTGGCTATGTTGATAGATCTGATTCAGCCGTTTTATTGGAGTTCCCTGCGCGGTCCCTGGGTCCCAGGTTCGAATACTGGCTTGGGCACCGTCTCGATAAGGATCGTCGGCAAAACATGAGACATAAGCCCAAATATGACGATGCCTGGTATGTGTACAATGTATGGACCTAACGGCTAATAAATACTCTACTCATCATCAGCGACTGATCTCGAAAGTGTAGACGTCTATGTACTGATATAATATATCAGTATATAAATAATATAGTCTAAGTAGGGCCTATGTATGTAGGCCCAGGGCTTAATTTGTAATTGAAAAGGAACCGGAACGCATATTTTGTTTGTCAAATATAATTTGGCACCAACCCCGCCCACATTTATACATTGTGAACACAGATAATATGTAATTATTAATTAATTATCTGTTTAGTGTCAGTCAGAAGGTTATTGCTTATGTATTTGGATCTGGCTACCTATAGGGGTAATTCATAAACTTGAATAACTTGCATTCAAACCAATATAAAAAAAATATCTGTGACATTTTCAGAGATACGGATTAATTCACGAGTTTTTAAGGAGTAACCTACGTTACAAAATAATACCGGAACGCGCGTTCTGGTTTTGGAAAAGGAATCGGAACTGCGTTCCGGTGCGTTCCGGCTCAAATTAACCCCTGTGTAGGCCTATACAGATGACGGTTGACGGTGCCATGGTGAGTCGACTTGAACTAGTAAATTACGAGGAAATTGGAAAGCCTCCAGTAAATATAAGATAGGATTATCAAATGGACCATGTTTATGTGTAATTTCATTCAATGATAAGTGATTACGGTAACCCATAAGATAGTCTATAAGTACATCTGCCCTCGCAGCTTGTGTAGTGGTGGTCTGTCATTGCATTGTTCTTCCACTTTTGCCTACCTCGAGAATCTTTGGTTCAATTCGTGTGCACAAAGTATTCAATGTTTGCTATATGTAACTATCCATACAACTTTCTAAAAGCCGTCCGCAGTGGCTCATGCGGCTGGATGCCATAGGGACGTGGGTTCGAATCCCGCACGCGTAATGCACTTGTTATCATGATTGTCCTTCAACTTTGTCTGTTACCACTCATCGTCTCGAATAGCACGATTGCAATAAAGAGACGTAAAGCAACAAAATACTTTGTATAACAATGTGAATGTAAACTATTTAATTCTTGACACAATTAACAATCTTCGTGCGACGAGAAACATTAGGTAAATAAAACGGTTATTATGATGGGATATAGCGATCGACACACCAGTTTATATAAACTCACTATTCTCCACGAATTAATACAATTTGAAGAAGGTGTAATTTATTTTTTGAGTTGTATGTAACTCCAAAAATTAATCACACATCCAATACTATGAAACCTTCGGAGACAAGTGTTTTACACTGGTGAGTCGCTATATCCCATAATACAATAAAAAAAATAACGCTCTGCCCTACAACAGTATTGGGTCCAGATTCACAAGAGGTATATATTTAGGCCAGTCAAAGTTGGAATTCATAGTCGGCCTCTACACAGGGGCACCCATTGTTGCAATGGAATTGTTTCCTTGATGGGAAATAACATGCAAACAACTGTTACCTTGCCCTTGGTAATAAGGGGCGCCCCTAGGTAAAGGGGCCGGCTAACCAAATTAATGCCGGTCTTAGGTTGGAATTCATAGACGGCCCCTACACTTAGCGGCACCCATTGTTGCTATGGATTTGTTTCATTGATGGGAAATAACATGCAAACAACTGTTACCTTGGAACAATGGGCGCCCCTAGGTGTAGGTTAAGGCCTATTTTCACATACCAGTAAGTATTTTTTGTTTTCAAATAGACATTAAAAAAATAAGAAAACCGCAGTTTATGGCAACTTTGGACGAAGCCTACTCCCCCTACAATGATTTGTTTTGACGCGCGCCTCAGGGCATGTGACGTTGTTGGATGCGGACCGAGCGGCTGGGCGAGGCGCGACTCGGGTAGGAACACCCGTTGCGTGGTGCAGTAAGGGGCTGACACTTGACAGTCTGTATGGATGGTTGTTTCTCAGATTTGCTTCAAGAGATGTACAATGAATAGTTTTATTAATAACTAATGTGAGTGCTAATATCCAGCAGTTTATTAAGAGAGTGCACGGGCAAGTGGATTGTGTAGAGTAGGCTACGTCTTTAGGTTCTAGTTGATTTATTTGTAGTTATAGTTTCATTATGCTTGTCGTGGAGGCATTTAGCATAACGGACATTGTAAGTGTCAAAACTGTTATGTTATTATTGTAAATGGCCATATAGATAGACTATAGTGTACGTATCGTACCAGCTATATTAATCAGTCATCATGGTATTAAATTGTTGTGCGTACGGATGTAATAACAGTCTTGTAAGCCCGATCGACATGTCGTTACACCGTTTTCCAAACAGGGACAAATCTCCAGTGCCTTTGGGTTTTTAGCCAGTGCAACATAAACACTAGCTATCGAAAATTAATAGTAAGAACTCTGTAGGCCTACCAAGCAAATACACTAGTGCATGTTCCGAACATTTCATTAAAGACGACTATGAAATTACCAACAGTTTGAAAATGGAAAATGAATCTAATGGAAAAAAAATCGAAACGTGTGTTAAAAAAATGAGCAGTACCGTCTGTCAAATTGAGAGGCAGCATTGATACCCCTTTAAAAACAGAGCGAAGTTCATGTTACCTTGTCGCTCGAAACAAGCATCGTCTTATTGAAAACATTCAAACCCAAAGTGCCCAAAGTACATCTCCACATCACGCTGTACTACGCTACGATTAATGTTTATGTAATGACGACTCACTAAATCACGAAACATTTCAGAATAAACCTAAAGAGATAGAAATAAAGTTTGAGGACTACTAGCCACAATTAAAACCCGCGAAATTAACGTATTTTCGTCATATCGCAATAACGCCACACAATATCGAAACAGTGACACCTATACGCATAATTTGGATTCGTGAGAGCTCAATACCAAATGAATAAGATTTCGTAGATTGTAGTAATTAAAGTTATTTCTAATTAACTTGTAAATTAGTTAAATTAGAATTAGTAATTATAATTACTGCAAACTAATCAATCTTTTTCATACGGTATTGCGCTCTCACGAATCCAAATTATGCGTAGGTATCACTGTTTCGATATTGTGTGGCGTTATTGAGATATGACGAAAATACGTTAATTTCGCGGGTTTTAATATTGGCTAGTAGTCCTTCCTCTTAATATTGAAACACTAATAATTGCCAACCAGTTTGCGGAGTGGATGACGTTTTGTGCAAGTTTGGGAAGTGAAACCAATGAAATAAACGACCACGACGAATCGTTTGAAACAGAAGATTTTGACGAATGTGAATCTGTCAATGATAGTGAGAGTGATCACACCGATGACAATCAATTCAATACGATGACAATACAAGTTCCTCCAAGCCAAGCATACTGCATCTCGAACATACACCCTTCAACTGTCCGATTGTGGTCGGGGGCGGTGGGGCGCGCCATGGATGGCCAGCAGCGAGATGAGTGAGCGCGGCACAGCTCGCATCCAACTACGTCACGCGTGTGACGTCACCCAATGAACATTCTTGATTAAAATTGCTCATAACTTGTTTAAATACGGACCGATTTCTTTCATTTTTGTTCCAAAATTCTTTAAATAATTCAAGGTTTGACATAGTTTAACTACAACGCTAGATGACAATATGCCTTTAAGACCAGGAAGACTTCTACAACAGGCCCCGTACAATAGAGAGTGGTACTTACGTGCAAAGCAGGAGAACGATGTAAACAGGATAGCGACGAACCAACCAATCACTACAACGTGCGTCTTGTAACTGGCGAGCTGGGTCGGTCTCTGTTGATGTGATGAAACAGTCGGGACTGAACTTCAACTTGACTCGGAGATAACGTCGACCTTACGTCAAGGTCAGCCAGGGGGAGAGTTGGGGCGTGGCGTTACGTCATCGCGTTGCTGGCTGAGCGAGCATGCAGCCCCACGTGGAACTGACAGGGCAATACCCCCCCCCCTCAACGCAGTCAATGGGCTGAGGGGGGGGGCGCTACGTCATCACGTAGCTGGCTGAGCGAGCATGCAGCCCCACGTGGAACTGACAGGGCAATACCCCCCCTCCCTCAACGCAGTCAATGGGCTGGAGGGGGGGGGGCTACGTCATCGCGTAGCTGGCTGAGCAAGCATGCAGCCCCACGTGGAACTGACAGGGCAATACCCCCCACCCCTCAACGCAGTCAATGGGCTGGGGGGGGCGCTACGTCATCACGTAGCTGGCTGAGCAAGCATGCAGCCCCACGTGGAACTGACAGGGCAATACCCCCCACCCCTCAACGCAGTCAATGGGCTGGGGGGGGCGCTACGTCATCACGTAGCTGGCTGAGCGAGCATGCAGCCCCACGTGGAACTGACAGGGCAATACCCCTCCCCTCAACGCAGTCAATGGGCTGGGGGGGGCGCTACGTCATCACGTAGCTGGCTGAGCAAGCATGCAGCCCCACGTGGAACTGACAGGGCAATACCCCACCCCCCTCAACGCAGTCAATGGGCTGAGGGGTGGGGGTAGGGGGGGGGGCTACGTCATCACGTAGCTGGCTGAGCGAGCATGCAGCCCCACGTGGAACTGACAGGGCAATACCACCCTCCCCTCAACGCAGTCAATGGGCTGAGGGGGGGCGCTACGTCATCACGTAGCTGGCTGAGCGAGCATGCAGCCCCACGTGGAACTGACAGGGCAATACCCCCCCCCCCCCTCAACGCAGTCAATGGGCTGAGGGGTGGGGGTAGGGGGGGGGCTACGTCATCACGTAGCTGGCTGAGCGAGCATGCAGCCCCACGTGGAACTGACAGGGCAATACCCCCCCCCCCCCCCCTCAACGCAGTCAATGGGCTGAGGGGGGTGGGCTACGTCATCGCGTAGCTGACTGAGCGAGCATGCAGCCCCACGTGGAACTGACAGGGCAATACCCCCCCCCCCCCTCAACGCAGTCAATGGGCTGAGGGGGGTGGGCTACGTCATCGCGTAGCTGACTGAGCGAGCATGCAGCCCCACGTGGAACTGACAGGGCAATACCCCCCCCCCCCCCCTCAACGCAGTCAATGGGCTGAGGGGGGTGGGCTACGTCATCGCGTAGCTGACTGAGCGAGCATGCAGCCCCACGTGGAACTGACAGGGCAATACCCCCCCCCCCCCCTCAACGCAGTCAATGGGCTGAGGGGGGTGGGCTACGTCATCGCGTAGCTGACTGAGCGAGCATGCAGCCCCACGTGGAACTGACAGGGCAATACCCCCCCCCCCCCCCCTCAACGCAGTCAATGGGCTGAGGGGGGTGGGCTACGTCATCGCGTAGCTGACTGAGCGAGCATGCAGCCCCACGTGGAACTGACAGGGCAATACCCCCCCCCCCCCTCAACGCAGTCAATGGGCTGAGGGGTGGGGGAGGGAATGCATTAAAAATTTAAGAAATAGATCTTGTATTTGTTTAAGGATGAATTGATAATGCAAGGTCATATGCTGCCTTTATTGGAAAGTGTTTTCAAAGTGTCAAATTTTAAAAGGTTTGTGGAGGCTTGGAGACAACCCTTCCCCCTCCCCTCCTCCAGATGATAACACTATCTGATAAACATGATCTCCTGCCTGTGTTCTTATGTAATACCGTAAATAATGTAAACAATGGCTTTTTTTTAGAGTAATCAATAATGTAGCATAGTTTTATAGTGACATTCAATTGCTATTGGTATTGCATGACAATTGATTGTGAGTAACACTGCGCAGTTAGCGAACAAGAATTATTGATAAAGAAACCACATGGAACGAGTAGCGATTTGAAGTGCGTAGGCTACAAATCAGTTAATATAAATTTAAAAAAAAACTACAAAATTATACACTAATATTTGATACAAAGGTTAAGCAATTACCCCCATCGGCATACATTCACTTGCCTGGTAGACACAACTACCCTGTGACCCAATGTCAATGTAAAATCAGCATTCCTCACCCGCGTATTCGTGAACAAACAACTGAAAGTGCGCATGCGGCTAGGTTCACAACCTACTCATGTCCCAACCAGCAAAGATTTAAGGCATATCCTGGATCCTGGAGGAGGGGGGGAGGCCCTCGGGAGATTGACTAAAATCACAGTGAAAAATGATGTTTGTCAAAAATGAAAATAAATTACATAATCAGTCTTGTTACTGAGTGGGTAGACTCTATAAATACAAATTTATTTATTTTTTATTTATTTAAAATAGAACACATTTTTCCAGTGGTATAACTTAATAAGTTAATTTTCTTGAATTAAAGTTTGTCATTATCTTGTCCGGCTAAATTGGTATATGAATTGTCAACGTTATCTATAAATTATAGACAATCATCAGTTTTCAATTTGTGATGATGATAATTCTTGTTGCTTTACGTCTTTTTCATTGCGATCATGCTATTCGAGGCGGTGAGCGGCGATAGGTATAAAGGTCAAGGAGAAATATGAAAACGCAATACTTATGCGGGACAGTTAATAATTCTTGTCGCTTTGCGTTTACAATATTGCAATTATGCTATTCGGGACGATGAGTGGTAAGATATAAACGTGAAGGGCAAATATAAAAACCCATGAGCCATGAGTGACTTATGCAGGTTTCGAACCCAAGTCCCTGATCCATTGTCTGTGGCATGGGCTACCGTGCAGGGAATTTTTAAACATACAAATTTATTCATTGTTGCAGATGCCTTTTGGGAAAATCCATTCCTCCTGAAATTCCATACGAAATTAAAGATACTGTATAGAAAATATTTTATGTTGCATTATTAATTACAGTTAAAAGCTGTTTTATATACGTATATGAAAACGGAAAGGAAGTGTAACAATCACTAGACATTCTCTTTAAAATAGCAGTTTTTTTATTATTATTATGTATCTTCTTTAACAATACTACCACAACAATAAAATAGTAAAGTCAATCTAACATCTTAAAAATAAAATGCACTTAACAAAATATGGTATATCGATATTATACAAAGACATATTTACACCTGTGTAGTTCACTTCTAGGCCTACTCGACAAGAATATTTCTACAACACTGTAGTCAAGTCTGGATTTATTACAGTTAGAACCAGTCTTACAATCTCCACGAAAGTTATTTGTAGCAAATAAGCTATCTGGAGAATTTCAAGGGCTTTGATTGGTGGTTGGCCATGGAGACAACAAGCTATTCGACAAATAAGTAGTTATTGGGACATTGTAATACTGGACCTTACACTAATAACTTCATAATGTCTTTGTAAAACTGATTTATACAAAGACTAAATAAATAAAAGTAAAACCCATCTAAGTTGTAGGGCCTAATACATAGTCACAAATAGTTGATGATAACAAAATACTGACAAATCCAATCAGGGGCCAAAATTAGCTGTAAAGCAATCCTGTGTCATAGATGTATTTATCTCAAGCCCTTTGGGCCAGAAGCAATCCCGAGTCACTACTCCAAACAGAGTTTTATCAGCCCGCAGTAAACATGCTTCGTAAATAAATTAAATTCTTCTTGCACAAAACTGAACAATGATACCCACGCACAAACTATTTAGAACTTAACTTACCTACCTATATTATGTCGTCTTGAATACATAAGGTGCAACTGTGCACCCTAGAGTAAAGGCCCATTCACGATTAAACTTAACCGTAAACTTACAACTTAAAGTAAGGTTTGGCTTATGGAAGATCAAATGATTGTTCACGACAAAACTTAAAACTTAGTTTTGGGCTACGGTTAAGTTTGGAACGATCAAACTTTAAAATAAAAATTAACTTAACAGTAAGAAAGAACCAATCAGCGCCAGCCGCTAGGCCTAGGCTAGCTAAATCGAAAATGGAGCCGAAACATGCTCAGAATTTATTTGACGAAACGTTATTAAATGAGTTTATGAAGACGTAGCGTCTACGTTTAAGTTAAAGTTTACTACTAAGTTTTTATCGTGATTGAGCCCTTATACACACTATATTGTTCCCATAAACACCCACAAAACGCTGCAGACACGAACCAAATAGGGATGCACAACTATGAAATAAAAAATTGTCGATCCTCGAACGGTCGACTGTATTACCGATCGATAAATTCGTCAAAGAGTGGTCACACTGATAATGCAGAAGGCCCAAGGTTCGATTCCCAGCTCGGGATGGGTTGTTTTTACTATGGAACTTGACTTTAATCTAACGACGTGATACATGCGTAGGCCTACATGTAAACCGTGACTTTGGAGCAGTCACGGTAATGAAGGACATAATAAATTATATAAATGTCCCTCACTGAAAATGAGTTCTTGTAACCAAGTGGGTAGAATATAAATACAAATTTATTTATTTTATTGTTATGTGCATCCCCTACCAAACAGTTTGTTTTACGTTTCGAGAGGTAGCAACGTTGAAAACAAGTACGGTATGGCCGCAGCGTACCACAACAATATATAGCACTGCACAAATCTATGAGGAGGCGTAACAAGTACACAGAGCGTTGCGATCCGATTCAGTCACGGAGCATTGCGAGCGATCCGGCCAACGGTCACTGAATATTGGATACACACAACTTTCAAAAATAACAATTCTTAACTCATTGCAAAACTATTTGACTTCTTTGGATAATTTTACAATAATAAGAAGTGCACTGCCTCCTCGATGGGGTATCGGTGAATTCTAGCAGGCGGAGATCAGTGGCCGGAACGCTCGCAGCGCTGCAGAGTAGTCGTTTGTTGTACGCCTCCCCATTGTAAATACAGTATATAAAGCTCACACAATTGAGTATTTTTAAGAGCAGAGGAACCGTTACTCGTTTGTTTCCTCCAATCTTAGCATCAACCACTGTTTTAGTTTGTCAACATTCTGACTACTTTCTGCCAATTCAAAGAGCATTGGAATAGTCTTGCTATCCTTTTCTTCAAACGGGAACAGTTTGCCGTCGTCTAAATGACAAGAAAAGCTTGGTAACAAACCTCCTATCTAATAGAATAAGCTTTCCTTGCCAAGGTTTTCAAAGACACAAGGTTCTTTCGTTGTCAGCACATGAATAAGTTCTGGATACGTCTGTTTAAATTGGTCCTGGGCAAATTACTTTGTTGGAAAGTAATTTTTTACATTGCTTTACTCATTACTCCGAAATATTAAAGTAATAAAATGACTTATGCTAGTCAGAGTCCCCGGGCGTTCAGGCGTGGGCAGGCAGAGCGTGCTGAGCGATGGGCTTCGGCTTGGGTGTGTAATACATCGAGTCGAGGAAAAACCGGGTGAAGTCGCCGACTATCGACCGGTCGGGGATGCTGTGGGACTGGCCGTACATCGCAAACTGGAACACGGCGCGTTCGGACAACGTTAAAACACGTTAAAACGAAACTTTTTTTTTCCCTTCTTGTGCCAAGATGGCTTTTTCAGCAATTCTTTTGTCTGACTATCCAATATAAAACAGCTTCCTTTTCTGGCCTGCTCATGTGATTGGGCAGGGAGTCGATAAAAACCTTGAGGTTTTTATCGACCTTGAAAACGAAACTAGTAGAACAGGTAATCAATAATGTTTTATATCGATTTTGGTTTCAGCTAGTTGTCAAGGGAGGCAATGTTTGCTTTGTAGCCTACCCGTAGAAGAAGACCTGAGTTTGTCTTCGAAATATTGCTAGTTAATTTATCAATTAATTAATTAATTTATTTATTATTTTTATTGGATAGCCAGGAAGAAAAATGATTGAAAAATTAATCTTTCGGCATAGGAAAAAAAAAAAGATTTTTCTCAAGTGGTAAAGAACAGCGAATAGACCAAAATAGATATAACATTGGCCTAGTGTTTCAACATGTGTTGCATAGCTCATTGGTTTAAAAGGTTTATTCCTGCCTCCAATGCAGGATTCAGTTCCTGGTGGTTCAGGCGGGGGTTTTTAACTTTGTTGTTAATAGAGACTTAGGAGCCGTCATAGCAAGGAAGCAATAATAATTAAAAAAAAAAAAAGTCATACAAGTAGGATAGTAGACACTAAGTAAGTCCATAAATAATATCGCACCTTTCCTTCCATCGGCTTAGTGGGATCCTTGCGAATTTCCGCCATCACTTCGTGCACGTCTTTTAGGAACTTTTCTGCGACTCCCGGATGCGTGTGCATGTACGTTACGCACAGGTGGATGCTGGGAACACAGAACGAGAACATGTTTACTCCACTTACCAACAATTTAAATATTTTGTACCTTTGTTGTAGTAGGTTTTGATAAAAAATCTCAGAAGTAGATCGAAATAGGTATTAACGTGAAATATTTGTTCGCACACACGCTTACCCCGGTGGGAACTGTAGCGGGTTCAGGTTCCACCCTCGCTTGCAGAGAGCGTCCGAGAGTTGGTAGATGTGGAAGTCGTTGGATCCGACAGCGATAACGCTCGAAACAGGCGTTCCGAACACGAACAAGCCCTCCGTCTTGCGGAGCCTGGAACGCATTTACATTCGCTGTTATTGCCTGGAACGCATTTACATTTGCTGTTATTGCCTGGAACGCATTTACATTTGCTGTTATTGCCTGGAACGCATTTACATTTGCTGTTATTGCCTGGAACGCATTTACATTCGCTGTTATTGCTTGGAATGCATTTACACTCGCTAAACTACACTTTCGATACTACACTTTCTAGAAAACAAATATTTTCATTTTGTAATATACTGCCAATTTATTCTTTATTCGTATATAGATTTTTGTTGTACTTTTATTTTAAACCGGATTTTAAGATCCCTATGGACACCTGTAAGGAGACAAGGCTCAAAGTGGCGGGCACCTTACAAGTTCCTAATTATACTAACAAATATGGCCAACGCTCTTTGTCTTATTCTGTGCCAACTATATTTAATATGCTACCATCCTCACTCAAAACCCTGTCGTCTATTTCTAAAATTAAATCTGAACTAAAAACACATCTACTTTCTGACACCTTTTTACTGTGAATGTTCCGTTTATATTTTAATTACTGTAAACAAGTTAATTCTGCATTTGTATTGATTTTTGTAAAGTTCACTTTCTTAGTAGTTTCAAGTATTTAGTTCTATACATTATTTTGTTATTGTAAATACATGTTCCGTTTTCTGTTCTGTTCTGTCACTATGTATAATATTTTTTATTATGTACCACAGTTAAGCCAAGTCTTGGCTTTGTGGGTTCTTGGAGTCATAAATAAAAAAAAAAAAAAAAAAAAAAAAAAAAAATTATTGCGTGTTAACACGCGTTTCACTGTTTTCACTGTTATTGCACGTGTACGCATTTACATACCGAACACAATGCAAATATGGATCACAATCTGACATAATCCTGGGTATTTCCCTTTCGTAACGTACCGGTATTTCGACCAGAAAACTTATGTGAGCATTTAGGCCTAGTCTTAAAAGTAAGTAACTTTAATTTCCCTGATAACAAACTCACTCGTTCTCAATGTGTTTGGCGGTCTGTATGATCTTCTTGGTCGCGTCGACGTATCCATCCAGGCCAAAGTACATCAGGGTAGCCCAGCAAGCTGCAATTATACCTGCGAGCACGGAGAGAGTGGACATTATTAGAGATAACATCACACTACCATCATACCTAATCTACAAATACGTACTAGCTCAACTGCAGATCAAGAGCTTCAAATCTAATTTCCCTAATAAGTGCGGTTGCCTATATGTAGTAATTTTTTTCACATACTGTATATTTTAGCGCTTAAAAGTAATCACACTAAAGGCCGGTATTACAATCAAGAAATAGGAAAGTTAAATGTAGCCAATAAGCTTTGAAAGATTTCAAAGGTTTTGATTGGTGGTTGCCATGGAGAAAACAAGCTATTCTATGAATAAGTAGTTAAAGGGATATTGTAATACTGGGTCTAAGTAGAATTTTATATTTCATTGAGTAAGTAAAATGAATAATAATAATTCGCGCTAGGAATTCTGTTTAAACGACCGCAAATGAAATGAAATTAAAAAATACCTCCGGCTCTGGATCCGTTGACGGTTGGCGACCCGTAAACTCCGCCCGGCCAATCGGTGGTGACGGAATATTGGTGATGGCGATACTTAGGCTCCGAGTACATGATCACAGACGAGCCCTTCGGAGCAAAGCCGTACTGGGGGAGAGAAACATTGCAAGCCATGTAGCCTTTAATAACACTAACCCTATAATTTAATTTAATTTAATTTTAATGTTACATTAATAGATATTGACGATTATTTAATATGAATGTAATATGTGTGACAAAATCAGTTGTATGTAGGCCTATACAATGTATGAATGAATAATAAATGAAATGATAAATGAACCTCTTGGTATTATACACTCTGAAAACCATCTAAAAGCTTAAATTATACACTCTGAAAAGTGAAAACCATCTAAATCTCTCTCAAATTCGTCATCTTACACGAAGGTAAGCCGTCAGAACCTATCCCTAGAATCTTCTTCTAAATGTTCACAGCTTCATTTTTACAGGTGGAAACATGGTCTAGAAAAAAAAAAAAAAATCCACCAACATTTTTTTAACATTTTTTATTGTTACTTCATAGTCACATGGCCGGTAGATTAGCCGTTAGATGGCCGGTACCCACCTTGTGTGTGTCTGCAGAGATGCTGGTGACGCCCGGCACGGAGAAGTCGAAGGGAGGCAGACGGTAGCCGGCCCTCTCCATGAACGCTACCACGAAGCCTCCCAGACAAGCGTCTACGTGAACGGGCACGTGGTAGCGCAGCCCCAGCGCTGCCACGGCCGCGATGTCGTCCATCGTGCCGTACGGGTAGTTGGGCATCGATCCCACCAGCTGGAAATAAATATGTGCAAAAATAAATACAAACAGGCCTATATATTTAAAAAAAATAAAAAAAAAATAAATAAATGCATTTTGTAATGTATATTATATTAGGTAGGCCTACCTACCTATTTTAAAATATTATAAGACTGGTAGGCTATGTATATGATATTGTTTAGTAGAAGGATAGACCGCAACAACTTACCAGAGGTGTACACTGATGGGATTGAAAAGACTGGCCAGTTTTTCGAGACGCTTCGGTCTTACGAAACCTTGCCTTTCTCTGCCTTGTGTACCTACCACGCAGGTGCTGCTTAACATGTAGGTGCTACCCACTATGCAGGCACTACCCACCATGCAGGTGCTACCTACCATGCAGGGGCTACCTACCATACAGGTGCTACTTACCATGTAAGTGCTACTGACTATGCAGGTGCTACCTACCACGCAGGCACTACCCACTATGCAGGTGCTACTCACCATGCAGGTGTAACCTACCATGTAGGTTACACCCACCATGCAGGTGCTACCCACCACGCAGGTGCGACCCACCACGCAGGTGCGACCCACCACGCAGGTGCTACCCACCATGCAGGTGCTACTCACCATGCAGGTGTTACCTACCATGTAAGTGCTAAGTTGACTATGCAGGTGCTACCTACCACGCAGGCACTACCCACCACGCAGGTGCTACCCACCATGCAGGTTCTACCTACCATGCAGGTGCTACTCACCATGCAGGTGTTACCTACCATGTAAGTGCTAAGTTGACTATGCAGGTGCTACCTACCACGCAGGCACTACCCACTATGCAGGTGCTACTCACCATGCAGGTGCTACCCACCATGCAGGTGCTACCTACCATGCAGGTACTACCCACCATGCAGGTGCTACCCACCATGCAGGTGCTACCTACCATGCAGGTACTACCCACCATGCAGGTGCTACCTACCATGCAGGTGCTACCCACCACACAGGTGCTACCTACCACGCAGGTTCTACCCACCATGCAGGTGCTACCCACCACGCAGGTGCTACCTACCACGCAGGTTCTACCCACCATGCAGGTGCTACCTACCATGCAGGTGCTACCTACCATGCAGGTGCTACCCACCACGCAGGTGCTACCTACCACGCAGGTTCTACCCACCATGCAGGTGCTACCCACCACGCAGGTGCTACCCACCATGCAGGTGCTACCCACCACGCAGGTGCTACCCACCATGCAGGTGCTACCCACCACGCAGGTGCTACCTACCATGCAGGTGCTGCTGCCGATGGCCCTGCGCATGGCCGCGACGTCCACCTGCCTCGTCTCAGGGTCTACCGGGACGTGAGTGATCTTCATGCCGAGGTAGAGCGCGGCCTTGTCGAACGCCGGGTGGGCCGTGACCGGTAGAACTATCTCGGGCCTACGTACGCCGCGCTCGGTGCGGGCGTAGTCTCGGTACGCCTTGCACGCCATCAGGATCGACTCCGTGCCGCCAGACGTCATCTGAAGCAGACGTCAATCAGTTGGCCAATTGTAAATAAGTAAAATGTACATCACACATCCATTTTATTATTTTTATAGTATATTTTAAAGTTTTTTGTTTTTTTCCCCACATTATTTTTTTTTATTAACATTTGATATGTTGATTATATTTTTATTTTATTTAGTCCTTTTAGAGGTGTGGAGAAGCTACGGGACAGAATGGGAAGGACAAGGCTGAGATGGTTTGGACACAAGAAACGGATGACGGAAGAGAGGATGCCCAGGAGAATATATGAAAAAAAGATCGAAGGAAGAAGAAGACGGGGAAGACCAAGGAAGAGATGGCAGGAAAAGATTGCTGAAGACTTACAGAGGAAAAGAGAGAACTGGGAGCAAGTAGAGGAAGTACGACTGTGGGAAGATAGGAAGAGGTGGAAAAATTTGGTTGTGAAACGTAAGCTGACCCTGCCAGAAGCAGGAAACGGCGATGGATAATGATGATGATCATGATGATGATGATGAGAGATGTGAGTGTACAGAAAGCGATAACACTTCTGCTCGGTACTCTTGAATGTTTAATGAGCTACCCTTTACACTATTTTTTATAGGCCTCCTATAGAGTCTTTATGTAAACAAGGCCATTCATAAACTTATGACAGTTTCAAGCACTCGCGCGCGCACACACATACACACACACGCACGCACATGGCAATAAAAACAGAATGATTGAATTGTTTTCACAAGTTGATTGATGTAAGACATGGGAAGGTCAGATAAGGAGGTGGAGAGCCAAGATTAAATAGTCGAGTTTGCGACAGTACCGCTTCCTAAATAAATAAATACATAAATAAAAAAAGCAAATAAATAAATTTGTATTTTTTGTCTACCCACTTAGTTACAAGGTAGTACACATTTTTGGGGTTGCTCTAATCCTCAACTATAAAACAAGAGTGTTATTGAAAATTAGTGAATCAAATATAATCAAAATCAATTATAATGCAAATATAATGTGAACAATTTAGATTTTATAACATAGAATAGTGATTAGGATTGCCAAAGAGTGCTCCCTCCCCCCACACATTTGAGGAAAAATATCCTTTTTTGTACTATCATCCTTGACTTGCAGACAACAATATAGCCACAACACGTTTGCTTCAATCGGGAATTGAACCTAAACTTTTTGTCATCACTTCCCAATTATCTCCATCAGCATAAAACATTAATAATTATAGTAATTAATTAATTTTAAATTTACAGGTTTAATCTGTCATCCAATATATATTACATTTGCATCAAGTTCAATTCTTATTCAGCTGGTGACAACGAGTGAAAATATGCATTGTCACAGATGACAAGCGAGTCAATCTAATCCAACCGTGTCTTTGTGAGTGTGTGGAGTCGACTAACAAGGTCAATGTGACGCAAGTCGACGCTAATGAATGCGGCCAATAAGGTCGTGTCTCCATGTATGGTGGCACAGCAAACCTCTCGTACCAGATGTCTGGCTTCGCATGCTACGGCATTACCGGACGTGAACAAATATACTGCGAGTACAACACCCAGATAAGAACAATTAATCACGGTTTAATTATGCACGGCGGGTAGATCGCCTTACAGCTGGCTCGTAACAGTGTCGGAGTGAACTTCCACATCTACTGCATGACTTAACACATACACATACATAGCTAGATGTTACCAGTTACTGATTGTTCAGATCTACTTTTTTATTTATTTATTTACAGTGCATGGACACTACAGCATTTTATGCCAATAGGCGTGACCACCAAACAAAACAAATAACAACATTGACAATAACAATACACATACAATACATATATCTGCAATACAATTGCTTTGTCAGGTAATAACAAATTTTTTACTTGCTAGATGACTGTTTTTAGTTACAGTATATTCATTTATTATTGGTCTACCCTAGTAGTGGTACCAATTAATATTCGGAACTGATGAAATGTATTAGAATAACTTCATGAGAGAAAGTGGATAGTAGTAGTAATAATTAATAATGTCAAATAAGAGAAAACAAAGTAAATAAAAAGGGTACATTAAGAGGTGGAAAACTGCCAAAGGTTCTATCATATGAAGGAATATACAGTACTGTACCTAGTGAGTTAGTAGGTAGGCCTATCACAAATGAAAATACTTCTTGGCCCAAGTTTGGGAAGTGTCCCAAACTTTAAACATTTAAGCTATTGCAACTGTTAGATTACATACCAACACAACCGGTTTAGTAGTTGAATTTTATGTATCCTATACAATCTCACAATTATCTTTTATCTGCTGTTCACTTTGTTTCCAGCACAACACTTAGTGTGATAAGCCCACATTCCTCTCCCAACACAACTACAATCCATTTTGAAACCTGCAACCAGGAAATTGCATCTACTCAATTCTTTCCAGGTTCAATCCGCAATCGAACGGGCTCTCACTACCGATATGAGAGTTCGACACAGTGGTCGGTTACTTTAGTAGTTAGGTAGCTTAGTTTTTGCAAGTGAAGTAAAAGACAGCGTAGGCCTACAATTTCTATTTTTGTCGTTCTTGTACAGTGCTTAGTATTTCACAGACAGTAGCTTAGTATTGCAGTTACGTAATTACTTTGATTCATTTAGTATTATTCATCCCTGAGTAAAGATCACATTCAATTAAGTGTTGCTATTATTATGCCCAATTTAGACGGTTCAATGTTCCGCTCAATGTTCCTTGAATTCAAGGACAAAAAAGCATCACATAAAGTAGAGTAGGGCCTATTGTTGTATTTTGTTCTCTATGTATATTTTGATGCTTTTTTGTCCTTGAATTCAAGGAACATTGAATGGAACATTAAAACGTCTAAATGGGGCATTAGACCTAGGCCCTACTTACAAAATGCTTGAAATGCTTTTTATTACTATAATTCATTTTTTTTTTGTGGGGGAGAGGGAAGGGTGTTTTTTAGTAAACCTTTAAATGCACTCAAATCTGTTACCTTCTGATATCCAGATAAAATACAGATGTGTTCAAAACCTACATTATACACGCTCGCTCTAGGAGAAGAGGTCATTAATAAAAATTAAAAAAAAACATCAAAATACACTCACAAAAATCATGGCTCATCAGTCATCACTATACACAGATAATTCTGAGCTACAGGCAACAGGTACTTATCAACTCGTGTTCTCTGCTGTCGACTATTTTTAAATGCAAATCTATCAATGCTTACAAGGTCAGAGGCACTAGAGCCAAGACAATAAGATAATGAACCAACCAACTGTAGATTAGAATAGTTGCCATGTCATTGCAACAGAGATTACCTGTTATTTATTACTGCTAATTAAATACAAATCAAAATCAGAAATCACTATTCTTCACCATCATCATCATTATCATTATAATACATAATAATTATTCTGAAGGAAACACATTATAAAAAGATGAATAATGCTTTTAAAATAAGGAAGACTAAGCATTCCATTTAAATATATAGTAAAATAATAATTAGACAAAGAATAGTGCAGAGTAGATAGATGAAAAGGACCAAAATATGATGGCTGGAATCTTGCCGAAATGGTTAATTTATTACTGTACCACCCATCTTTCCTATCCAACAAATCCATCTCTGTGAATAAGTGGGTGAGTGAGGAGTTTTAGAAGTAATTTAATATTGGCGGTAAACGTTTCTCTTAGCAAATGGTTTCCCTAATGTAAGGGACATCTCTCCTTCCGGACCTAATTACCGGAACAAACTCCGGAACGTTGACTCACCGTTCCGACCGCGTCCCGGCCCCCGTGGAAGAGGTTGGTCGTCATCCGGACCACCTCCGCCTCCATCTTGCAAACTCCGGGGAATATGTCCGGATGAAGTGGGTTCGTGTAGGACGCAAGGCCGTACACTTCCGTCAGGAGTTTGATCAGTTCCGGGTCGAAATTGTAAACGGCACCCGACACGAAACCTGCCGATCGTGACAAGAGTGTTTTGGTTGCACGTAAGCCTACTCCACGTATTTTCGATTTAAATACAAAATTATAAAAAAAAAAAAATGAAAAATCCTAGCCTAGCACCTACACACTGTAATGCATTCAACTGACGATTAAATAATAAAATAGTCTGAATCTGGTGATTTACAGGTGATTTAGAGGATGGTGATTTACAAGAATGTTTTTAAATTTTCCCTTGTCATTTAAAATCTGTAGCCCTACCCTATCACAAGCATGGCATTAAGATACTGTACTTAACTTTATAGGCCTACAGCGTTTATGACTCCAACTTGTTATTGTACTTTAATGGAATGGGTTACCAATTACCATTTAAGAGTATCAAGTAGCAGATTTGCAGAACTATACTATTACGTAGGTCACAAACATGCTCAGGTTTTAATAGTGTAGATTAGGGGGTCATAAAACGAGGAAACAGTGTTCTAGGGCACAGATTAATTCTGCACATTACAAAAAG
This sequence comes from Isoperla grammatica, assembly GCA_945910005.1. NCBI lineage: Eukaryota > Metazoa > Arthropoda > Insecta > Plecoptera > Perlodidae > Isoperla > Isoperla grammatica. The sequence goes on from OX246750.1 coordinate 7,517,067, forward strand.
GTAGGCTAGCATGTGCTATTGCTATTACAGCTCCTGGACAGAACGGCCCCATATCAGAACTCCAATATTGTATATTGCATAAATTTAATAGATAAATAAATAAATTGTTTAGACTTCTGACATGTTAACATGTAATCTATTGTTAAGTTTTTGACAAACCTGATATCAATGTACTAGTATCGCATGGGGCCTAGATCAATAGATGCTAATAAACACAAATACAAATAAAACAACTAAATAAATAAAGGAAACTTGTGTCACTGTCCAAATCTGAACAGGTCTATTAAAATAGAGTGTTACGTAGTATAACAAACCTCCTTTCCAGTTGTACTCGCCGGACGCTAGGTGGCTCTCAATCATCTTGACGATCTCGGCATGGGTTTGCCCCTTCTGCGGAAGCATAGTCGTGTACGTTATGCCACTGTTGCGGGCGATAACGTCCTTCTCAAAGTCGAGGTTGATTTTTGACATTTCCGTTTCGATCTTGTTACGAATAGCTGGGACCATGCGGGCTAATCGGAATACTGTCTTCTTGCCACGAGAAATCAGACCTAAAGATTAAATATCAAGTTATAATACCTAATAAAAAGTTTGGAAATTGTTTGGTTGTTAAACGTAATATCAGTTTTTTTTTATTAAAATAGCTTAAATACAAAACATGATTGTTCCATACAATGGGAGTAAACAAAATATTGAAAATCCAACATGATTTAAGCAATGCTTGGGCTGTTGTCTTCTTCATGAGCATAGGGTAGGTGCCTAGGCCTAGGGCCTACATCTGGTCTCCTTTACGAGCCCCTTTCAGGACTGCCATGTGGTAACGCTCGCTTTACTGTACAGCTACTAAGTTAGGACTAATCTTTCAATCAAGTTAGATTTGATTGTGAGTTATTAAGGCTAACCGCTTGGCCAATGTCATGTCATGTGTACTGGGCAGTAGGCCTAGGCCTAGGCCTAGCCTAGTAGATCTCATAGTTCAGGTAGACTTTGATAATAAATCTAGAGGTATAGGCCTATGTTATACTTATTGGTAATTGTTTGGGATACTTACTTTCTTCTTGAAAAATAAAATGCCATAACCAGACCCCAGACAACACCGTAGTGGCAGTTATTGTGACTACTTGCCATGGTTCTTTAGACTTAAAACAGCAATTTACGAAGCCTTTGAGACTTGCGGCACCCACTGTTACCTTCTCCATTACTTATTTACGTGTGAAACTGTGAATGTACTTCACGTCAGATCGAAACTGGTAAATATAACACACCGGTTCAAACTTCAAGGTTATGTTGCTTGTCATCACTTTGACTTGTCATTTGTGATTTGTGACGGTCGTCCACGTGACCAGATTTTCATGAATGATTCTGATTGGTCGCTAACAAAACGATGGTAGCGAATCAGAAAATTGCTTTGGATTCTTACTTTTGTTTTGCAGGCAGTGACTTAAGTGAGCAAAGGTGGCAGTGGTAATGAAGATTTGAAAATTAATTTGTTTTGATAACTGTCATTCTGTCAGTTGACAGTGTTGAGGAGTAATAATTTATTAACGTGCTAATTATATAAGACAATCATGGTTGACACGTTTCTACCGAAAGAGATTTTTGATAATCTTGCCAAGAATCCCGAAATTACAACAATTTGTGCAGATTTATATGATATTTGGACTGAATTGAAACTTAGTCCGTGTGCAATCGAGGAAGAACAACTTGAGATAATAAAAGAAGTTTCTGTAAGTAAGCTTGGGATAGACCTAATTTAAAAACTAAGTAGCTCATTTTGCAGTAGGGCGTAGTCTGCAAGACAAACCGCTAAAAATATGAACTTATGCCCCTTAACCTTCAAAAGTTCAAACCCAACGTGGTGGAGTGCTCCTAGGCCTAGGGCCTAGGCGGCTTTAGATCAGATTTTAATGTATTGGAAGTTCATTTGAGGGTGGCGATTTGTAATTATCTATACATTATTGTTGGGTTGTTAAGCCTGGACCTAGGGCCAGCTTGCAACCTGAATTACAAGTCACATTTTTGTTTTTAGGTTCTCGTTACGACAAAGCTAGCATCGATAAAGACCGTGAAAGAACAGAGACTGAAGAAAGAGAGGGTGCTGAGGGTGCGCGCCTTGCTCGAACACTGGTGGAAAAAATGTCACTTCTCCGAGGAACAAAGACACGAATTCGAGCCGTACCTGTCGAAGGACTTCACCGACGAGCTTTTGAAAGTTCACCAGCAAGAGCTCGTTAAGCTTCAACAGTATCATGCGGACAACTCGTGAGTAGCCCATAAAGAAACGATACCTACTTTGCACTTGGGTGGCTGAAGATCATAACCATGCATGTAACTAACCCTGGGGCCCCGTAAGGGGCAGGTACTGATAGGTACTGATAAGCTTACACATTTATAATATGGTTAAAAATGTTCACTTAACAATAAAAAATTACTCTTGACTTAAGTCGATAAGTAACCTAGACTCAAATGGTAGGCCTAGTGTACACATAGTGGTTAAAACGTTTACTAAAAAAAAAAAACTAGTGAGAAATTCTCAAGTCCCTATCGTTGTTATTCTTACTGTTTTTATGTTTTTTTTTTATTATTAATTGTAGGCTACACAGTTCTGTTTATTGTCCTTCTTTGTAAATCAGTTGTAGGCTACCTACATAACTGAATAGGAGCGAGACATAAAATAAATAAGCCCATGATCCATGCCCGTTCTGTTCTTCTCAGCCACTTGTTCGAGGTGATTGACCAGTACATGGAGCTGTACGACCGCCACCTCCAGCTCGAGCTCCAGGACAAGAACCCGAACCGTCTGTTCGACAACCGCGGCGGCCAACTGTTGAAGGACGAGCGAGACAGGAAGGCGGCTCGCAAGAACCTCCCCTCGCTCGAGCGCAAGGTGGCCGCGCTGACCGCAGAGTTCCAGCGCAAGTACGGCCGTCCGTTCACGCGGGACGGAGTCAGCTTTGAAGAGTCGCTGAGACGTCACGCGGAGGCGTTCAAGGACGCGACCTTCAAGATGCCGCTGAGCGAGGTCAAGGTCGGTCGGATGGGCAGCGGGCTCAAGCGGAAAGTTTCGGCCAGGGCCGTTACGCCTCCCGGCGATGCCATGATGCAACCCTCCAAGATTCAGAAAGTTGCCGCTAGGAAGGCTCTATTGTAGACCTTTCTATCCCTAACCGACTAACAACACTTCCATAAACTTTCTTATGTATATAATATACAGGCTTATTACACGGGTAAAGCTTACTTGACTTATTTTACGTGTCAACAGCTGCAGTAAGGATGTGTCCGAAAGCCGGCTCAATCGTTAAGTCCAGGTCCAGGTTCAGATATATGACGCCATCAACAATCATCATCAAGAAATGAATGGAGGGTACAAATTGTTGATGACGTTAAATCTGGACCTAGAGCTGGACTTGACAGGCGTTTAGACATGTCCTAAGCCTTAGAACTATTACATTGTGAATCCATACTTTGGATAATTACAACAATGGTTAATAATTGAGAGAAGTAAAGAATATATTATATAATATGCCACTCTTGAGTAGGATTCTATACTATAGAAATGTACTGATCAAGACTAGTTTATGTATTACATGCCATCAACCCCCCCCCCCCCCCCCAATAGGCCTACTAAGGAATAAATAGTGGTGTAGTACCCTATTCAAACTTTTGGCATTCTCTTTCTAAGGTTTTTATTTAAAACTTTTATGTTTGAGAAAAGACGAATGCAAACGTTTGATTTTACGTAATGACAAACTGTCAAATTGAATGAATACATAAATACAACAGTAGGCCCTAGTCCTACCTTCAACACTGAAATCAATCATTTGCCCATTTTACATATCATAATTTATAATACATACCAAAAACATATGCTATTGAACTGAAATACATTTTACCATCATTATTTTTGTTTTATTTTGGTCGCATGGGTGCTCCATTTGTATTTATAAGCATCTATTGATCTATGCAGATACATTGATATTGATATTGTAAAATTAACTTTTATAAATTAATAAATAAATCATACTTGATGTAAAGGAGGACTGTGTAAAATTATTGAGCAGGGTATCGTCTACAAGTGCACAGTATAATCACGCAAATTTGGCAATTAGGATATCCAATGTTACCTTCAGTATTTTCTATATTTATATGTGTTCTGTTATGAAGGCAAACTACATAATATTTACAACTAATTTGTAAATATTTGTCGATTTGTATTAGATTTGTACAACTAGAGTATATACATAACACCACATAGTAATATACACAATTTATTAGCAACTGTTGTATGGCAGATAAATGGCAGTTTTGTATGTTGTAAGTACTGTAGAGTAATGAGATAGTTTGAAGGCAAAGCAAATTTTGCCACATATTACAAAGATTCAGCCCAATATATGCATATCATATAACAACTGTAGTTTGATACACTATTTTCATTATTGCTTGGCTTATATTTTATTTACAAAGTCAAGTTCATAGACAGGTTTGTTCGTGAAGAACATCAAAACATATACGTATACAAGCAATTTAACAATGCTTTGGAAACTCGTTAGTTGAATGGCGACAACACCTGTATATCCATCAGAATATTCTGTGTTTAATTAAATTACTGTAGAAAATTGGGTACTATACAGCTCCCCTGCAATTTAAATTACATGTTTTTACATTACTGTATTTGAACCTATTCTACATTCATCTAATGCCCCTTCTACAATGGACAATTAATCAGCACCAATTTATGTGCTATCTGCCAGCTAGCCATGGAGTCAATGTCCAATTATATACATAGGTAACATTTCAATTTAATTTTGCATCACTTGTGCTCAGACCAGCTAGTTGACTGGTAGAACGTTAATTGGCATCAGTTAATTGTCCGGTGAAGAAGGGGCAAAAATGAACAGCTTGTTTAAAATGAGTGTCCTGGAGTATAATGCTAGTCATTGATATCAGCATGGAGGGTTAAAGCTATATAGACTGTTGCCAAACACACCACCAGCTGGGACATTTAGTAGGCCTACACGTTTCAAACGTATTAGGAAAAAACATTTATACTAGTTCCTTTTTTCCTAAATTCATTTTTTTACTTTAAGAAGATTCCTATTTTTGAAAAATGTAATTTTTCCTCAACACTTCCATTTTTACTTTTTTTATAAAGATTTTTTGTTACACATTGGAACAAAGAGCAGCCAATAATATTGCTTGCTCGGGGCAAACAAACTCCTACGTACTAGACAATAACAGGAGCTGTCTAAAGCATCTAGTGTCACAACCACAGAAAACATCATTCTACAATGAAGATTTAAATTTAACCCAACAGAATCCCTTCTTTGTTTGAAGAGAGAAACTTAGGCGTACATAACTAAGTGTGGTTTGATAGACGGAGCAGAGTTGAAGACTTTACAAGTTGCCAACACGGATCTAACCACCCCGACGTAGGAGAGTGAGCATCATAGTCGAGTCACATCTGACTGGGTTGAAAGAAATCTACGTAGCCTAGTTTGAATGACAAAACGGAACCACCCGACTTGACGTGACGAAGAAAGAAGCCAGTTTACGAGAGAACAGGGTAGAGAGTGAAAGAGTGAAGGCACAGTACAACAGTGTATCCAGTAGTGAAACTATACAGGCTGCTTTTCTGCGACAATAGCGGACAAATCGTTGTAGGCGTATCTTTACGATCATGAAAAAACTACCTCGAGTTATTAAACGATTGATATACTATTTCTAAACGGTGTAATTCAAATTATTGTAGTAATTGAAAACATGTAGAGAAACGTAAGCATTACATTTTCTTATTTGGAAAGCATAAATGAGGCCTGGTTGGAAGATTGGTCCTTATTATGCCTCACAGCCCATTCATTAGACATCACACAGTCACATAAAACTGATTAAAAATCAAGAAGTCGTTCTAAATTTTTTTTAAATCAGGTTTTTTGATTTTTTTAAAATCACGATTTTTATTTTTTTGGAATTAAAAAAAAATCAACCACCCTGGCTACTGGATACATCGTCATCCCGTGGTGAAAGACCCATCGCCGCGACGGCCGGCGCACTGTTGCAACATCTACCCCGCCTGCATCCGTCAGGTGGTTAACTGAATCCCAGCTGATTGTCGACGTTGACAAGACGCGGTAGTGCTCTGAATACGAACGCGCACTGTTGCAACGTCTACCCCGCACCATCATCAGGTTAACTGAATCCCAGCTGATTGTTGACGTTGACAAGACGCGGGAGTGCTCGGAATACGAACGCGCACTGTTGCAACGTCTACCCCGCACCATCATCAGGTTGTTAGCTTAATCCCAGCTGATTGTCGACGTTGACAAGACGCGGGAGTGCTCGGAATACGAACGCGCACTGTTGCAACGTCTACCCCGCACCGAGAAGGCATCATCAGGTTGTTAACTGAATCCCAGCTGATTGTCGACGTTGACAAGACCCGGGAGGGCTCTGAATACGAACGCACACTGTTGCAACGTCTACCCCGCACCATCATCAGGTTGTTAGCTGAATCCCAGCTGATTGTCGACGTTGACGAGACGCGGGAGGGCTCTGAATACGAACGCACACTGTTGCAACGTCTACCCCGCACCATCATCAGGTTGTTAGCTGAATCCCAGCTGATTGTCGACGTTGACAAGACGCGGGAGTGCTCTGAACACGAACGCGCACTGTTGCAACGTCTACCCCGCACCGAGAAGGCATCCGTCAGGTTGTTAACTGAATCCCAGCTGATTGTCGACGTTGACAAGACGCGGGAGTGCCCTGTATACGAACGCGCGCCGTTGCAACGTCTACCCCGCACCATCAACAGGTTGTTAGCTGAATCCCAGCTGATTGTCGACGTTGACGAGACGCGGGAGTGCTCGGAATACGAACGCACACTGCACCTTGCACACGTGGTCGGCCAGGACAGACGAGTGGCTGAACGCTCGGGCCAGCGCGAAACAGTTGCCGATCTTCAGCGACTGGCAAATGGGCTGCGGGGAATGAAACGGAGTCGCTGTTAGTTTGTTTTGTACTGCAAGGCACTTGAGTTGGGCATTCTTTGCATGCTTGTCTATCATGACATTACGTCATTAATTAAAACGTACTTTTTGTGTTTACATGATAACCATGTGCATCAGTTCATATTTTTGGTAAATACATTTACTAGTGTTATTTTAAAAAATATTTTCATTTTTCCTATCTAGGCTAATAGTGGGTTTACAGCTAAGCGTTGGGAGCAACACGAGGACGCGAGCTCCAATCAGCGGCCGTGTTTCACGCGAACTCAGCCGCTGATTGGAGCTCGCGACCTCGCTTCACTCGCAACGCATAGCTGTAAACCCACCGTTACTTTGTATTTTTTAACAAACAAAAAAAAACATATTTTTTTATTTTATTTTTTATTTATTTTATTTTTTATTTTTTCCTTGTTTTTTATTAAACTTAATGAAACTTTTGATGCAGTTGAATGTGAAGGTGAATACTAAATACCATCGTGTGGGACTCACCCCCTCCGTTGTACACGTGCACATGACGCAAGGCGATATCCTCTCCGCAGCGCCGACTGCAATGCTGGTCTTGCCCACCGAACAGTCACGTCGCTCCTTCCACAGGTCAAGGTCGATGCTCGGCACGGACTTGCACGGCACGCGCGGGTTCCTGACATGACAGACATCAGACAGACATTAGACATGAGATGAGACAAGACTGACATGAGAACATGAGACCAGACAGGAGATGAGTCTAGGTGTTCCTGACATGACAGACATCAGACAGACATCAGACAAGACTGATATGAGATGAGTCTAGGTGTTCCTGACATGAGACAGACATGAGACAAGGAGACAAGACTGTCATGAGATGAGTCTAGGTGTTCCTGACATGAGACAGACATGAGACAAGGAGACAAGACTGTCATGAGATGAGTCTAGGTGTTCCTGACATGAGACAGACATGAAACAAGGAGACAAGACTGACATGAGATGAGTCTGGGGTTCCTGACATGAGACAGACATGAGACAAAGAGACAAGACTGACATGAGATGAGTCTAGGGTTTCCTGACATGAGACAGACATGAGACAAGGAGACAAGACTGACATGAGATGAGTCTAGGGGTTCCTGACATGAGACAGACATGAGACAAGGATACAAGACTGACATGAGATGAGTCTAGGGGTTCCTGACATGAGACAGACATGAGACCAGAAGACAAGACTGACATGAGATGAGTCTAGGGGTTCCTGACATGAGACAGACACGAGACAAGGAGACAAGACTGACATGAGATGAGCCTAAGGGTTCCTGACATGAGATGAGTCTAGGGGTTCCTGACACGAGACAGACACGAGACAAGGAGACAAGACTGACATGAGATGAGCCTAAGGGTTCCTGACATGAGATGAGTCTAGGGGTTCCTGACACGAGACAGACACGAGACAAGGAAACAAGACTGACATGAGATGAGTCTAAGGGTTCCTGACATGAGACAGACATGAGACAAGACTGACATGATCGAGATGAGTCAAGGGGTTCCTGACATGAAAAACATCAACACTTGGGCATGGCTTGGCAAACTTCTTTTTATGTGTACAAAATAAAATAGTAATATTTAAAAAATTAGGGATAAGATCTGATTAACCAAAAGCCAATTTCGAACCAATTTTGATAAAATCTGGTTTCTTTTATTTCTGGTTGTGTTTAGCAACTCACAGGAAGGGGTCAACGAGGTCCAGCAGCCGCCACTGTGCCGAGTGGATGTTGTCAGCGTTATCGCAGACGATGCGAGCCAGAGTGACGCGCCGTATCGCTGCCAGCTGGGCATCTGTGAACCTTACGAGGGGGTCAGCGTTCTCGTACCTGTGGACAGACCAGCGTTAAACACATCAGTGGAGACGACGTTGGCTCATAACAAGTCCGTTTTTTCTAAATTAGGTGGCTGCCATGATATGGAAATTCCAAAATACATATACATTTACAAAATAATTAAATTTTAAAATTTCACAAAATTTTACCACTTTTTGAAATTTTTGGATAAATTTGAAATTTTTGAAAATTTGGCATTTTTTTATTTACAAAAATATTATTTGTTATGATGATTATGTAGCAAATAAAAAAAAATATTAATGGTTTCTGAATGGGTCGAGGTAATATTAAGCATCATAAAACGTGTTTGGGACTGTATACGTACCAGAAGCGATCGCACTTCCGCAGCAGCCTGAACTGGTGTCCGATGATGCAGGCGAATGTGGGCCCCACGACCCCCCCAGGCAGCGGAGTCTCTGCCAAACCTCCCGGGAAGAGATCGATGTCGTCCACATGGGCGTAGAGCCTACGCAGGCGCTCCACCTGCACGGAGACACATCTGGATGAGCGAGCATGTTGGGAAAATTTCACAATTTTTTTCAAATGTTTTGATTTTTTGAAATTTTTTTGATTTTTTAGAAAATTACATTTTTTTGAAATTTTACAAAATTTTCAAAAATTTTGAAATTTTACAAAAAATTTAAATTTTTTTTTAAATTTTTAAATTTTTAAAAAAATTTGAAACTTTTGAAAATTTTTGAAAATTTGGCATTTTTTAATTTTTGTTTTCAATTTGTCACTGACCGTGGGCGAAGGTATCTCGTTGGTGAGGTCGGAGAAGTCTCTGGCACTCGTCAGGTTGCAAACGACGCGGTATTCGTTGTAGCCGGGTAGTCCGTGGTCGCGGCCTGGACGGACAAACACGACAACATGAAATAAATACATTCGAATCCATGGGGAGGCGCAGCAAGTGTACAGAGAGCGTTGCGAGCGATCCGGCCAACATTGGACACACACACACACAACTTTCAACAATATGAATGGGCGTCTCAGGTCAAAGCTGAAGTAGGTTGCAGCACCTGTCCTAAAAGGTCAAACTTTGTAATTCATTCCATGTTAAATATTGTCGTTAGTCAACTGTCTAACCGTCAAACAACAATATGTTTGTTTTGTATCTATAACAAAGGTATTCTCTGTCAAAAACCTTGTAAAACATTACTACAATGGATGATTTATATTTAAAAAGTATTAAATATAAACGACTTGAATGTTTGAAATGAGAAAACGAGGTGCAAAGATTGAGTTGGACCTTTCAGTACTGCTAGCGCTGCGAGCGGCAGAAAGTCGCGCCTGAGACGCCCATTTCTAAGTGGTTGCAAAACTACATATAAGACTTCTTTGGAATCTATGGATATTTTTCAAATAACAATTAGTGCACTGCCTTCTATAGGGGTTTTCTCAGTGCACACAGAATGCTCGCAGCACTGCAGTGTTGGCACTTGTTGTACGCCTCCCTATTCTTGGTATGCAATACAGTCATTTGTTTGTCTACAACAATGACTTCGTGTACGGGATGGTGGTTGCCATGTTTAGGAACTGCAATACCTCATGTACGGGAATATGGCCACCAACAATGTCAGTGACGTCACGTGAATGTATAAAGAATAGTCCGAGGAAACATTTTGAGCAATTATGTATGTTTGTATGTTGATGTATGTTATGATGTATTTTTACAAGACATAAGTAAAATAAGATTATCAAACGGCAACGCTACCGAGTACATGTAAACAAGGAGCACGTACCTCTCTGTATGTTGATGGCGGCCAGGTCCATTCCGCTGTAAGGGGTGCGTTTGTCCTCAAACAGGTGGTTAGTCACCTCGTTGGTAATGAACTGGTCCACAGTCTCCATGGGGGTCCCGATGAGTCCTCGCATCAGTTCATCTACCATACCTGCAGCATTTCACACGACAAAGTATTTATATTGGAGAAATGTTTAGGCTATTATTCTGTAGGGCCTACGTGAATTTTTATCAACCTTTCAAAACCTATTAAAAATCCTAATACAAATTATCATTAGGGCCAATCTTAAAATCTCCTAAAAAGAAAGTTATCTGTAGCAATTAAGCTATTTGGAGGATAAAGGGTTTTGATTAGTCGTCACCATGGAGACAACAAGCTATTCAACGAATAAGTAGTTATTGCGACATAGTAAGGACTGGACCTAAGGGTACCTACTTAGGGCGTATCTCAAATCTCTATTTTGGCATGCTTTGCTTACTTTGCCAACTAACACAACAATTACCAATTGTTATAATTAATTTTTCTAATTGTTAGGTTAGTCAGCTACGCTAGTCGACTAGCAAAAACATTTATTTGATTGGGACACAGCCTGAGATATACTTCTTATAGACAGATTTGTAGCGGTAATGGTGTTGCACGCAACTGCTTCAATTAATTATGTGATACTATTTTATTTTATTTTTATTTAAATATATTCGATTAAATAAATATATTCTGGACATTTTGCATTATAAAATGTATACAAGAATTCAAAGACAAATAATACTAATACTGTAGTTTGAAAATGAATAAACTCCCATTTTCACACTACAATACTTATAGTAAATTTTTTACTTGTATAATGCCGACATTACACAACTCAATACTTTCGTCAAACTTATTTAATTCTAGAACAAAAGCGAATCAAAAACAGTTTGTAGATAACTGCAACAATATAGCTTCTATTAATTGATGCTTTTTTGTCCTTGAATTCACTTAGTTTGACAAAAGTATTGAACCGTGTAATGTGGGTATAATTAAGACCTACTTGACAATTCTTATACTTTTGTATCATAAAAGTCTATGCTAATAAAAACAAACAAACAAATATAGTCGGTCTCACCGTTCTTGTAGAGAGCGACGGGGTTGAAGAACGAGTCTCTGAGTCTCTCGAAGCCGAGTGTGTTGTACGATGTGTCCATGCGAGCCAGCGACGGCTTCAGAAGGCTGTGGCCGAAACGGAACGCTGCCGACGCAAACTCGTTGACGACGGTCGCATCGCAATCGTCGTCGTAGCCTAGTTACAATTATTTATTATTTATTTCAGGACCAACTATTGATATAACTGTACGCTCTTTTTTTTTATCACTTTCTAGCTCATTGTAGTTACAACTGAATTAGTTATTTAAATATCTGCACATAATTTTTTATTTGAAGTGCAAGAAACCCCCTCATATTTAAAGTTTTGATGGAAAAAAATACAGATGCTATAAAATATATTTAAAATAAGTTGGACGTGGCAACAGATGATGATGATGATGGATACTAAATTTACATGTCAAGAGGATGGAAAGAGAAAGATTGCCGAGGAGAATGCTAGAACTGGAGATTCCAGGTAAAAGAACGAGAGGAAGACCAGGACAAAGATGGCACGACAAAGTGAGGAAGGATGTGGACATGCTATGAGGGGACTGGACCGTAGTTGAGGGGGAAGAGTGGTGGCAGGATAGAAGAAGATGGAGAGGCTTATCTTCAATGCCGACCCAACGCAGAGTTGGACGTGGCAACAGATGATGATGATTGATGATGATATATTATGTACACCCTTTTTTTAATTGCTTTCTAACTCATTGTAGTTACAATAAATGGGTTTAAAATTTTCCATTTGGAGAGCAAGAAACCCCCTCATATTTAAGGTTTTACTGGAATAAACATATATAGATGCCACAAAATAAAAAATAAAAATGCTAAAAAAATAAATGCCAAAGAAAATTAGAATAATCAAAAATTAAATAACTAATGCTAAATTTAGAGGAAATGAATGCTAAAAAGACGTATCTAACGAGAACCTACCTGTGTAGTATCCATCAGTGTTGAGCGTGAGGCCATGTTGACTGACTCCGTCCCAGCCGAGCAGCCTCGGCAGGAACTCGTTGAAGGCCATGTGTTGCGTTGCGGCCGCTACGATACGCCTCGCGGTCTGATACAACAGCTCGTCACTCCAGTGGGGGTTCAGCTTGGCCAGGGAAGCCACCACGCGGTTGTGCTCGCGGAGGTACAGCGTGTGGAGAGCGGCTAGGCCCGGCTGCTCGGAGGCCCGGGCGTCGCCTACAACGGGGGACATGTCACCGTTTTAATATATTTTCCAAAAAAAAATTTTAATTTTTTTTTAAATTTTTTTTTAAATTTTGTTAAAAAAAAAATTCTAAATCTTTAAATTTTTTTAATTAATTGTTTAGCTGATACCAAATGAAATTCAAAATTAAGGAATAATTTTTTCAATATCTTACAGTGTTCTCAAGACATCAATTTTTTGACGTGATTTTTTGGCGTGATTTAATATTGCGAGCATTCTGTTGGCCGTTAACGTGTTCACTCACCTCCTCGGAAGCAGATCTTGGTGCGCGCCTTGCACTCGGGATGCGTGTTTATCTCGGGCATGAGGTCCTTGGTGCGAGAGGGATGACGTGTCACGTTAAGTCTCCCACCCTCGTTGGATCGCAGAGCCTTCATCTCGCAGACGTCCGAGCCGTAGACAAACGAGGCGTCCAGATAGGCCGTCACTTGGTTCAACTGCTCGCGGTAACCTGGGGTACGATGAAAAATTGTTTAAAGTTTTTATTTAAAAAAGTTATTGCTTTGTTTATTTTAAAATATTTTTTTATTTTTTACGTATTTTACAGTGATGTTAAAGCTACTTTTTAAAAGTAGCACTGTTACCGGTACAGCTACAGCTTTGAAAGTAACTTAGCTACTTTTCAGCTACTGTATTTTGTAAGTAGCTCGCTACTTGTACAGACTCAAGGAAAGTAGTGACGCTACTTTACAGCTACTTTCATTTTATATAAAGGACCAAGAGTATGTACTATTTATTGAAACGACGGTACGGTCCAGAACTGAGTCATACTCATATCACAGCTCATGGGGTGAAACAGCAAACTAAGCGCTGGGGAGGCGGTTTAGGGACTTGTTATGTCTTATCTAAAATAACTACACAATATTTCAGGATGATTATAGATTTATTTGCACACTTTTAATAACACTTAAAGCAACCTACCATGTTTGAAATTGGACACCCAACTCCCGCGTCGAGTCATGGCTATCTGGGTTTTAACAGTATGACCAACTTAAGAACTAAACTAAACTACTTATGAAAGCTAGGCTACAACAACCACAACATCAACAGCTGTGTTAGTAAGGTTATGTAGGGTATATGTGACACCTTCCCTTTTAAGTTTCTTAAAGTTATGCTAAGATTAAATTATCCACTCTATATGATTGTGTTCTTTTTAAAAACATAGAATGCAAGTGTCACTGATCATAGGGTAACTGACATTCATGAAGTGATCAAAGTTTAAGTTTAAAGTTTGTAATCAGAATATTTGATGGGCACTGTCTTGATGCGTTGGGGCCTAGGCGAACGGTCTCCACAGGATTGGTTTGTAGGCCTAGTTGTTTCTGATTCTTCGTCTGCAGTATGATTGTCCTTACTAGGTGTCTGGATTGCAGGTATGGAAAGATTACCAGGATCATTTGGTGTATTGCAAAATGTAGGAATCGAAAAGCTAGGAGTGATTATAGGTGGTGGGTTGGCTGATTGGCGAAGATCGCGTCTGTTTCGGCGATAGATAGCATCTTCTTCTGTTGTCACTATGTACGATCGCGGACTCGAATGAGGTTGAGTGACGACAGCCTTCTTCCACACTCCATCTTTACGAACCAGGATACTTTCTCCTTCCTCCAGCTGACCCAATGGTTTGGAATGTTGATCATAATATTTCTTTTGAGTCATTTGACGATCTAGGAGATTACGTCTCGTCTCTTCCAACTGGACGGTCTTTGGAATGAGTAGGTTTCTCTCAGTTGGCAGCTTAGTGCGAATACGTCTGCTCATTAAGAGTTGAGCTGGCGATTGGTCCAAGCCTTGAATTGCGGTACTACGATAGTCCATTAATGCTATGTAGTGATCAGTTCCGTCTTCTGCAGCCTTTTTCAGCATGCGCTTTGCTATTTGAACAGCTCGCTCTGCCATGCCATTGGATTGAGCAAAGGTAGGGCTTGATGTAATGACTTGCATGTCCCACTCCTTAGCCCAACGTCGAAACTCATCGCTATTGTAAGGCATGTTGTCTGCTCGCAGTATTTCTGGTATGCCGTGTCGAGAAAATGCAATGGTGAATGTTTTAATGAGATCCTTAGCAGTTTTCCCAGACAGTTGTTCTATTTCAAGCCATTTCGAGAAGTAATCAAAGATAACAAGAAACGACTTCCCTCGGAATTCAAATATGTCGGAAGCTAGTTTCTGCCAAGGCCTATCTGGTATCTCTTCTGGAATCAGCGGCTCTTTCTGATTGTTATTTTGAAACTTTTCGCAAGTAGAGCATTTTTGTATCATCTCCTCTATTTGCTGGTTCATTCCCGGCCAATAGAGAACTGAACGTGCCTTTGTTTTACTCTTCTGTATGCCCTGATGACCTTTGTGTATTGATGTGAGCATTTTAGAACGCATCGACATTGGAACGACTAAACGCTCTCCCATGAACAATAGTCCATCAGATTCAGTAAGCTCACCACGGACCTTCCAAAATGGTCGTGCATACATCAGCACATCTCGCATGTAAGTAGGCCATCCGTCTTTATGATACTTTAGCACGCTTTTTAACGTTTCATCTGCTTCTGTTGCTCTTCTTGTTTCTTCTTGTTTCTGTGGGCTAACCGACAGATATTTCGCTATTTGATGTACTACCATGCTCATCTCAGGGTCATCTTCGACAAGATCCTTCTGAAACGCTCTGGATAACGTGTCTGCAAGGAATAGTTCTTTCCCTGGCACATACGTTACTTGAAGATCGTACCGGAGAAGCTTTAAAATCATTCGTTGAAGCCTGTTTGTTACTTTGTTGAGTTCTTTCTTCATGATTGGAACCAACGGTTTATGGTCTGTTTGTATTACGACTTGACGACCATACGTATATTGATTAAAGTGTTCTACGGCATAGACTATACCGAGTAACTCCTTCTCTATTTGGGCCCAAGTCTTCTCAGTATCAGTTAATGACCTGGAAGCATATGCAATGGGGTGGCCATCTTGCAAAAGACATGCACCTAATCCATTTTGTGATGCATCTGTCTGAATCGTAACAGTTTTCTTCATGTTAAAGAATTTCAAGACAGGAGCTTCGCATAAGTTCGTCTTCAGCTTGTTGACAGCATCTTTCTGGGGTTCATCCCAGTGCCAATGTATAGATTCCTTTAGAAGCAAGCGCAACGGTGCTGTAGTTTCTGAAAGCTTTGGTATGAACTGTGACAAGTATGTCACCATGCCTAGAAATCTTCTCAACTCTTCTTTGTTTGTTGGTTCATCCATGTTTACAATTGCACGCACACGTTCTATATCTGGCTTTAACCCATCCTTGCTCAGCTCATGTCCCAAATATTTCACAGTTTGTACGCAGAACTGAAATTTCTCTCTGTTGAACTTTATGTTCTTCTCACGGGCTCGTTTCAGGACTTTGTCGAGTGTTTTGTCGTGCTCTTCTTTAGTTGCCCCTGCAACAATGATATCATCGAAAACAGCATTCACTCCTGGGATATCGCCAAACAATTCGATCACTTTCTTCTGAAACACTTCAGGACCTGACTTGATCCCAAACGGAAAGCGACAAAACTGATATCGACCAAAGGGAGTATTGAATGTACATAGATTTGAGCTCTCTTCGTCTAATTCAATCTGCCAAAAGCCATTTCGCATGTCCAGAGTAGAGAAATACATCTTACCGTTCATCTGTACAGCGATGTCTTCCGCAGTTGGTATCTTGTAATGCTCGCGTCTGACTGCTCGATTTAAATGTAATGGATCCAAGCACAACCGTATCTCGCCATTCCTTTTCTCCGCTATCACCAGGCTATTCACCCATTCGGTTGGATGATCTACTTTACGAATCACTCCCGTCACCTCAAGCTTGTCTAAAGTCTCGCGTAGCTTATCTTGAAGACCAAAAGGCACTTTCCGAGGTGGGTGTATAACTGGTCTGACTGTAGGATCGAGCTCTATGTGATGTTTACCTGGAACTGTTCCCAGACCTTCAAAGACATCTTGATACTTTTTAAGAACTGAATCCATATCTTCAAATACTTGAACGTTGTCAATACGCTTGATCAAACCTAGATCAACACAGGTTTTTAAACTAAGCAGAGGCTGGCTATCTGCTTCAGTTACAACAAACTCAAGGCAAACTGAATTTCCTTTTGATTTGCAACTCACTTGAGTTGTACCCACAGGTTTAATCTTGTTCTTTCCAAACGACATCAACACCGTGTTAGTATCTTGAAGGTGGGTTGTCCCTGGCAAGGTTTTAAACACTGCTAGTGGAAGCACATTTACCTGGGCACCCGTATCAAGTTTGAATTTAATCGTCTTACCTTTTAGTTGTAAGTTTGTGTACCAAGCATCTTCATTACATAATGAATGAACTTCTTCGATTAAATAATCACAATGTGCTGGTTGTGAAGATTCAACTTCTTTCACATGCTTGTTAGTTTTAGGCTTTTTACACATCTTACTGAAATGTCCAGTTCCTTTACAATTGAAACACTCCTTTTTATATGCCAAACACTTACGCGGTTTGTGCCGTGCTCCACAGCGCTTACACTGAAACTCTTGATTCTTATTTCCCTCGTTCTGTGTACTAGGACTAGTGGCGGACCAAGACTGTTGTCTTGAGTTCTTCACAACGTGAACCTCTTGTGAGTTATCTTGTATAATTCTCACCTGAAGCTGGCTTAACTTGCTGGACCTGCACATTGTCACTGTCTTTTCCAGGCTGACATCATCGTCTTCCAATAACCTTTCTTGGATCTTCTTGTTACGGATACCAAAAATGATCCGATCCCTTATTAGGCTATCTCTTTGGTCACCAAAGTTGCAGGTAGAAGCCTTAGTTTTCAACTCAGTTAGAAAAGCGTCAAAAGATTGACCTTCTTGTCGTATGACGTTTGTAAAGTTAAAACGCTCAACTACAACCTTTTTCCTGGGAAGGCAGTATTGCTCAAACTTTCCCATTACTGTGTCAAACTGAGTAGATGCCTCATCATGACCGTATGTAAAATTATCATATACATCCTGAGCATCTGTACCAAGCAGATTAACAAGCATTGCTACCCTTTGTTCCTCTGGCTTCTTTGAAAAACCAGTAGCAATCATGTACAGTTCGAACTGTTTCCGCCATTTTACCCAGTTAACACTTAAATTACCTTTAAGCCGCATTCACATAAATGACTATTGATTATTGACTATTGACTATTGACTAGTGATTATTGACTACCCAAAGAAAGATATGAACACTACACAACTAAGTTCTTTGACACGTATGATCTGCCACCTAGAACAAATGAATCGAACTGATTGACAAACAACGAGCTGTCAAAATAATAAAATTGCAACATTATGAAGAAAACGAGGTATGGCGATAGTAACTGTTCACCAGTTAAAACGTTTAATGATGGGCTTAACCAAGTTGTGAAGGTTTTGTATGTTTCTTGTTTGTTTTGAAGATTTGTTTTCAAAATAAGAATATTTTATTGTTTGACAGCTTCATAGAAATAATAAATAAATAATATTCGCCGGAAATAGTCAAAAACAAATATACACTTGACAGTAATTGAGTAGTGGTATTGACTTCCGTTGCTCCACATTCATTGGCTGAACGCGAACGTTGTGATTGGTTGTAACTATGACTTCGAGATATTTTCAATTCGTTAGTCAATAGTCAATAATCATAAGTCAAAAGTAAAGTTGTGTGAACGTCAGCACGTATCGCCTATGGTTCAATTCGCTTAGTCACTAATCAATAGTCAATAGTCAATAGTCAATAGTCACTAGTCATTTATGTGAACGCGGCTTTAATGTCCAAGGTCGGCGGCTTGTTAAAGTCCGTCATCTTTTCTGTTAGTTGGATTCTCTTCGTTTATCCTGGTCCTTTGTTGCCCTATGGCTATAGGCTAGGTCACCTCACTATAGTTACCAAAACATGTTCTGCAAAATATTCACGAAACCTTTCTCCCAGAGGTACACGAGTTCATTATCTGACACCATGTTATGTCTTATCTAAAATAACTACACAATATTTCAGGATGATTATAGATTTATTTGCACACTTTTAATAACACTTAAAGCAACCTACCATGTTTGAAATTGGACACCCAACTCCCGCGTCGAGTCATGGCTATCTGGATGTTTTAACAGTATGACCAACTTAAGAACTAAACTAAACTACTTATGAAAGCTAGGCTACAACAACCACAACATCAACAGCTGTGTTAGTAAGGTTATGTAGGGTATATGTGACAGGACTAAAGAGCAAGAAGGGCAATGACAGTCGTCATTCCGAACCTGTGACAGTGGGAATTGTGTAAACGGGGAAGCAAACGCGTGTTCGTTCATTTCAAAAATAGAGTAGAGGTGATTTTTCGCTACAAATACTCGTATATAGTAGCTTGCTACTCGCTACTTTACCGCATTTTTAGATGTAGCGCGCTACCAGTCTCGCTACCAAAAAAAGTAACATGCTACAAGTAGCGCACTACTTATAGCGCGTTACTTAACAACACTGGTATTTTATTTATTATTTTATTAGTTTTGAAGACAATAAAGTACTGGAGCTTGTTCCCACTCCAACTCCGACTCACCCAACGTCAGCTGTCCAGGCATTGACCGGGTGACCGGAATACAGGTCGGCTTCCCGGTCGTGATGTTGACCTTGGGGAAGTAGGGGTCGTTATCCGGGACCGGTATCGGGAAGCATTCCGGGTGAACGCTGGTCATCGAGTCGCAAGGCTGGCAGTCCAGGATAGATTCGCCGACGAAACCTGAGCCGAGACAAACGATCGTCAACAAACAACTCTTTCATCCATGGGGTAGTTTGGACTTCAAATTATTAAATCATTATAATTATATTGACAATAATAATAATATTATGTTTTGTACATAAATATTAATTACTATTTATTACAGTATAATAATTGTTATAATGTATATATATTGTATTATATATATATATTAATTATGTTCCTTAATTATTAATTATATTAATTATTATTATTGATGAAATAAATTATAACTAATGTATTAAGCATACAGTTATAACAATCGTAACAAAATTAGAACATTTGAAGTTTAAAACTTCAACTGGTCGGCTAAGATTCAAAACCGAATCACTTTTTCAATAGCTAGAAAGCGTTCTCATGATATCAATACAAAACCGTTAATCTGACAAGTTCGGTACCCTTATTGCACTCAGTCAGTACTCACCCTTGTTGACCGGCGTGTGAGTGAGGTCGTGGTCGAGTAGTTGTGCGAACTGCATGAACATGAGCGAGTATCTGGTGTGGGGGCGGCTGGTGTCCGGGTGGACGTTGACAGAGATGAGACGGGGGGACGGCAGGGGCTTTCCGGTAACGGACATGGCTCGGGGGCTGCCCACACCTGCAACGAGACACGGCGTTCGTATTAACAGGGAAGGATATCTCTACGTCAAAAACGGCACAAAATTTTCATTTTTAAATTATATCACAAAAATCGGCTTCGAAATCGAAAATCTGAATCAACATCGCACTGTGCTTTACTAAGCCCTACACATTGAATGCGCTAAGTCGTGACTTATATTATAATCAGTATGTTTTTTTAAAAATAATTAATTTTATTGCTAATATCGAATTATTAAGCGAGCGAAGCGAGCGTTTCCACTTGACTCTTATGGCACTTCGTTCTGTTTTTTTTTTTTTTTTTTTTTTTTTATGTCCGTCGATAGCGATCGAACGGAAAGTCCGATTAACTTGAAATTTGGACCATCCACAAGCCTCGATGTGGATTGAAGGTGTATAGTTTTGAGGCAAAATCGTTCGAAAAGTTACAAAGTTACACCATAGTTACTGCAAAATATTTTTCTAAAACAAAATGGTGGCAAAATGTGAGATAGCCAGATTTTTCTACAGATTTTTTCGGTCACGAATATGTTAATGTAATGGCGATCTGATAAGTATTGGCAAAGTTACACGAAAGTTACTCGAAAATATTTTTCTAAAACGCAGTAACGGCAAAATGTGAGGTGGCTATCTTATAGTAAATTTTTGTCCGGTCACGAATATACTAATGCAAACGCAATCTGATACATATAAGAGGCAGAAATTACATTTATATTGCTGTCAATAACTGTTAGTAACGGTGGCGGACCGCGGCGAAAACATGACAGCGAAAATTCTTAGCAACGCACATTGCACTGCATCCAACAATGTCGGGAAGTATAATAGCTATGGAAATTAGAAAAAATTTTGCAATGCGCATTCTTGAATTGTTGTTAATTGTTGTTTGTATTAGCATTGAAATCTTTTTCCAGAAAGTTCGTAGATATTGACGCGCTCGCTTATCAACGCGTCAAACAGAGCGTTTTCCTAGTAATCAAAATACTACTCTTATAGTTATAATATTGTATTCAGTCTGTAGGGGTTACCAAAACACAGTGCGCTGCTGATTTAGATTTTCGATTCTTGTTGCAATCTTAAGATATAATTTAATAATGAACATGTTCTGCGGTGTTTGACCTAGAGACTACCCTTCGCTCTTAACCCCGCAAGGAACGTACATCATACGGTCCAGTCCGCTTTTAACACATTTATCAGTAGTTCTGTAATTTATTTATTCCATACGTAATATGTGATGTTTAGCTTCAGAATTTGAATGACAATGTCTTGTACTTGCCCATGAATGAATGAATAAATGAATGAATAAATAAATAAATAAATACAAAAATAAATAAATAAATAAATAAATAAATAAATAAATAAATAAATAAATAAATAAATAAATAAATAAATAAATAAATAAATAAATAAATAAATAAATAAATAAAAAAATAAATAAATAAATAAATAAATAAATAAATAAAAAAATATAAATAAATAAATAAATAAATAAATAAAAAAATAAACAAAGAAATCAATAAACAAATAATTAAATAACAAAATAAATAAATGTACCGTCATGGTAGGAAGGCGGCAGCAGTCTCATGAACGCTCGGAACGCCTTGCCGAGCTCCGGCCGCTTCAGGTTGTTACACCAGCCGGTGGCGCTGCGATGTCTGCTAGTGTGGTCGCAGGGCAGCGTCTGCTCGTCGCAGCGGAACACACGCGGGATGTCGATAGCGTCGGATAGGTCGACATCTGGCAGAGACGACATCAGCTCACGCAGGAACCGAGGGGCCAGGCCGGTCTCTTCGTCCTTCAGGTCGCTATTAAGATTAAGATTAAGATTAAACACTTAAAGGCTGTAAATGGGCTACAACTACCCGGTGGCAACCTATATCCAACCTATATGTGCTATAGCACAGACGTTACGTCTTTTTGGCAAACGGCTTCATTCATTTATTCAATCCTAATTTAATTATACTAGATTGTACTACATGATTCATACGAGAAACCTTAACCCATTCTCTAGTTTCCAATGTACTCCTGTGGGTACTGCATGGTATCTACAGGTATCTACAGGTATCTACAGGTATCTACATGAATCTACTATGAAGCGTACATGTGTTAAATGTTAAATGTAATTTAGTTATTTGGGTCTGCACCCACTTTTGACGACATCCACTTGTACTCTGTATGAATCAATTGGACTAATAAATACTTACTTAAATATGATGTAACTGTATATTTGTTTTATTTGAACAATAAAGATTGATTGGTTGGTATAATGCTTCAAGATGTGGGTATAGAGGTATCTTCAGGTATCTACATGAATCTACTATGTAACTGTATATTTGTTTCATTTGGACAATAAAGATTGATTGATTGGTATATTGCTTCAAGATGCAAGCTACTGTAAGATCTGGAATTATTATTTTATATTTTATACTATTATATTATATTTCATTATTTTATATATATTATTTGTAGAAAGAGCAGAGGAAGAAGAAAGTGAAGAGGAGTAGCCAGAGGAAGTTAACGTGAGTGAAGCGTCAGGCATGGCCAGCCGGCTTCGATGTACCTAGGGGCCAGAATATGATGGGATTAATTTTCTAATCCCTTACCCGACTTCATTGTTGGACACGGAGCAGATATAAAAAAAATTATAATATTACTATAAACTCTGGATTATTAGTTTCGACTAGTTTGGACGATTAGTTGGCTTGACGCGTGGTCAGTGGTCAGTGCTCAGTGCTCAGTACTCAGTGCTCAGTGCTCAGTACTCAGTGCTCAGTGCTCAGTGCTCAGTGCTCAGTGCTCAGTACTCAGTGCTCAGTGCTCAGTGCTCGGTGTTCAGTGCTCAGTACTCAGTGCTCAGTACTCAGTGCTCAGTACTCAGTGCTCAGTGCTCAGTGCTCAGTACTCAGTGCTCAGTGCTCAGTGCTCAGTGCTCAGTGCTCAGTACTCAGTGCTCAGTGCTCAGTGCTCGGTGTTCAGTGCTCAGTACTCAGTGCTCAGTACTCAGTGCTCAGTACTCAGTGCTCAGTGCTCAGTACTCAGTACTCAGTGCTCAGTGCTCGGTGTTCAGTGCTCAGTGGTCAGTGCTCAGTGCTCATGCAGTGCTCGGTGTTCAGTGCTCAGTGCTCAGTACTCAGTGCTCAGTACTCAGTGCTCAGTGCTCAGTGTTCAGTGCTCAGTGCTCAGTGTTCAGTGCTCAGTGCTCAGTACTCAGTGCTCAGTACTCAGTACTCAGTGTTCAGTGCTCAGTGCTCAGTGCTCAGTACTCAGTGCTCAGTACTCAGTGCTCAGTGCTCAGTGTTCAGTGCTCAGTGTTCAGTGCTTAGTGCTCAGTACTCAGTGCTCAGTACTCAGTGCTCAGTGCTCAGTGCTATGCTCAGTACTTACCCTTGCAGGAACTTGTTGACGAAGGTCATCGAGGCAAACTGTAGAACGATGGAGGTGTTGGCGATCTCGGCCGCCTGTCGCTTGGGGCGATTGAAGCCGAACGACGTTCCGGCAGGCGACAGGGGGTCGGCGTTGCGGCCTGAGGACAAGCAGTAAACATCTTCCTAAATCAACAACTTCAAAAAGTTATCCTGGTTGGTACGAGATTTTTTTAAATTTCATAAAACATCATTTTCATGATTTAAAAAAAATTATTAATCAAAATATACACACATCAAAACCTTGCACAATTTCAGATGTGTAGTAGAACCTTTATTTCCAATCGATACAGAATAATACAACAAAATACTTAACGAAAATTGAAACAAATTACTCCAAGTGAGAAGGAAAAGATAAGATAAGAAGGAAACACTTTGGACTGAAGGTAAAAAGGATTCTGTAAAAAACAATGATTTTCAAGTGCTTTGACAATTAGTCAGTTTGTCAATAAGTGGTGGTTTCTTTGCTCATCTCTTGGCACACTAAGGTTTGGTTTTACAAAGTGGGCTGTGATTTTATTCATTGTTGTTTTTGGCAATGTTTTCTTCAGTTCGCAATTCAGTTTACCAAAATTTTCGTTTCTGATGGACTAGCAAATCAACATCGAAAGGAATTTAACTATATACCAAATTTTTGTTTTCTGGTAAGACTATAATCATTTTCCAACTTCTTGTACCGAAAATCAGTTCTTATAACTAAGTGGGAGGCTGGACAATAAATAGTAAATACAAATTTTTTGTTTATTTACAAATAGCCATCCTACAAATTTTTTCTTCATTATATCCTAAGTAGTTTACCTAATGTTTCAATTTATCATTTTTGGTTAAAATAGCAGTGTTTAAGGTATGCCTTCATTACTATCGTGATCTGTGTTATAAAACTGCCTTAGAAATTCGCTGTCAACTAGATTTGCCCAACCATCCCACGTCATTGCATCACGATCTGGTTGTCAAGTACATCGTTAAACACCACATAAAAGAAAATTTACGAAAATAAAATAAAATAAATAAATAAATTCACATTTAGAGTCTACCCACTCAGTAACTAAACTGATTTGCAGTGGGGGACTTTAATTGAAAGTGACTGAACCAACCCTGTAGGCTTCGAACACCATCGACGAGTGAGCGATAACCAATCAAAGATCGACATTTCAAATACGAAACATATGAATCAGTGATTGGACAGTGCGAACACCTGCGGACAAATGCCAGAATCAACAAGGTCGATTCAGAACCACTTTGAATTTATTGAGTGCTTCGTTGCTAGGACGGCTCCAAAGTCACCGTTTACTTATTTCTAAGCCAAGAAGTAATAGAATGGAATCCACATTAGAAGTTAAAAAACTTCTGCCTGAAGCGGGATTTGAACCCGGGACCTTCTGCATTGGAAGCAGGGATGCTAACCACTGGACCAACGAATGGCATATTGTCCTGTTCATAAAATATTTTTGGTATTAATTGATGAAAATAAATCACGAGTGCACCAAAAGTCACCAAACTACCGTTACCGACTATACAAACAAATTGCTCTCAATTGCACTCTAATCTCCACTTCCTGCCTATCTCGTCCTTAACCAATTAGTGGAGATTTGTCTATTATCGCAAAAAGCCTTCAATTTGGCATTCGCCAGTGGTGCTGACACAAGCATCTCGTGGCAACTCAATGGCTTTCAGAGCGTTATTTACAGCACTGCTATTCACGGTAGAAAATACATTGGAAAGTTTCATTGTTGTGTCTTTATTTGATTCGTGCCCATTCAATGTGCATGTGAAACAAAACACTGTGGATTTTTATTCGGTATTAACGG
The DNA here is from genome assembly GCA_945910005.1 of Isoperla grammatica. NCBI lineage: Eukaryota > Metazoa > Arthropoda > Insecta > Plecoptera > Perlodidae > Isoperla > Isoperla grammatica. The sequence continues at coordinate 7,542,565 of OX246750.1, forward strand.
TATTTTTTACTTAACTCTTCCTCCCCCCACCCTCCCTAAGGTAAATTCATCCCTGGCTCTCTTTCTGAAATGTATCCCCGCCGGGGATGGCTAAATCTCCACTTCTGGATACCCAACTCATCCCATATCATATCAAGTGACAATTTACACATTCCTAACCAGGAAGTGTTTGTATCTACATCAGTATACGATACCAAACCAATGGACTCTCAGATCGCTTCTAAGACCATCTCGAGGGCAATAATAACCCCCCGAAAAAATTTCCCTCCGCCGGCTGGGGCTTTGCCCCAGACCCGGCTTACTGCCCACGCAGATACTATGTTTGGACATCCTTCCCTCTGTCAGGCCATCAATTCGCACCCTGCCTATAGAGGCTACAGTCATCATCATCACCATCATCATCTGTTGCCACGTCCAACTCTGCGTTGGGTCGGCATTGAAGACAAACCTCTCCATCTTCTTCTATCCTGCCACCACTGTTCCCCCTCAACTTCATTCCAGTCCCCTCAATAAAAATAAAATAACTATTTACAAACGCACAAAAACCACAAAAGTTTCCTCCTCGCAGTTTGCCGGTTCGAGGTGATCCGGCCGAGCAAGATGGAATCTACCGAGTCGACGACGCTCGCCGACCAGAAGGAGTTGCTCCAGGAGGTGTTGGACGCCGTGTCCAGGGCAGACTGGGACCCCATGGGAGGCGGGGGCGCCACTAAACAGGCGCAGCAACGCACCACCGAGACGCCCACCCCGCAGTGTCTCAACAGGATCAAACAGGACCTGAGGCGGTTCAACAAGGACAAACCGCCGGGCATCTACATCACGTACGACGACGACAACATTATGGTGCGTGCGTGGGTGGGGGGGGGGGGGGGGGGGGGGGGGGCAGGTGTTCAACGGAGGGAAAACAACAACACGGCACCACGTTTTTTCCGGACCGGCAAGTCAGGTGAACCAATCAGGGCAGGCACGGCAAGTTTCTGATTGGTTCACGTGATCTGCCAGTCCGGAAAAAACGTGTTGCCATGTTGCTATGAAAGCGCCTATACACGTTTGTTTATGTATTACGTTACTGTTTAAAATAGTTCTTCTATACAACGTTTGAGCTGAATGATGTATTGATTTTGGTTGAAATGTATGTTTTGCGATAGGTAAAGTTGCTGTCGCACAGCAACCTTTCGTCACAGGCGAGTCTGCGATAGGTAAAGTTGCCGCCGCACAGCAACCTTTCTCATGCTTTCGTCACAGGCGAGGAACACGCCCACCCCCCACTTGTAGCCAATCAGCGATCGCTATTGCGGGGGTTTGTTTCGAGCGGTTCGCTGGTTGGCTATACGAGCTCCTCGCAGCTCTGACGGAAGCATCGGAAAGGTAGGCCTAGTCGTGCGAGGACTCGACACACTTGTTGTCTTAACACTGTCATAACATTAATTATCATTAAGATATCAACCACGATGTAGTTTTGGGGGGGCAGGGGAGGGTTGATCCCCCTAAACCCTCCCGCCCGTTAGTTACGCCACTGGCGACGGGGCTTGCTCAAGTGCGTAGAGAGAGTAGAGTAGTCTAACAATCGCTAAGTTGAGCGGTTTGAGCTGCGCGTTGATTCGAGTCAGTCAGTCAGTCAGTCAGTCAGTCAGTCAGTCAGTAAGTGTTAAAAAAATCACCGACTAAAATTAAATATTTCACTGACAAATCAAATATTAAAAAAAAGTTGTTGTTTATATAAAAATGTACGCAGTAGTATTTTTCAGTAAGGCAACTTTTCAGTTTTAAATTTTAATCTAAAAGAGATTAGTAAAAAAAGGTGATTCAAATCAATAAAAAAACGGAAAAATAAAAAAAACGTGATTTTATCGAGAACCCTGGCGTAAAGTTGACACACGTACACATCGCCTGTTGCAGATAATCCACGCCCTGATCGTCGGCCCCAAGGACACCCCCTACGAGGGTGGGTTCTTCTACTTCTACGTCAAGTTCCCGATGGACTACCCCATCCGACCCCCGCGGGTGAAGCTCATGACTACCGGGGGCGGACACGTCCGGTTCAACCCCAACATCTATCAGAGTGGCAAGGTGAGGGCGCAACAATCATCATCATCAATGATACGGGAAGGTCAGAAAAGGAAGCCATTTTATATTGGATAACGAGGAAGAGGAATTGCTGAGGAAGCCATCTCTGCATAGGAAAAAAATATATATCCATCGCCGTTTCCTGCTTCTGGCAGGGTCAGCTTGGGTTTCACAACCAAATAATTCCACCTCTTCCTATCTTCCCATCACTCGTACTTCCTCTACTTGCTCCCACTTCCCTCCTCTCGTCTGTAGGTCTTCAGCAATCTTTTCCTCCGCTACGATACGTTCAATCAATCTTAGGCCCGGTTTTACAATCGGTTAACGAGTCGTTAACGGGGCCGTTATAGCTGACGGTCCGTAATCTGTAACCCAACAAACCCTATGCAGATAACGGACCGTCAACTAACGGCACCTATTATGACCGATTGAAAAACCTGCCTTAATGAGTTTCACTCCACTACTACTTTGTAGCCCTAGTTTGTTGTCTGAAAGACTATATAGTGCCTAACGTTGGTCTGTCTGTCTGTCCGTGTAAGGTGTGTCTCAGCATTCTGGGGACCTGGGTGGGACCCCCGTGGAGTCCCGCCCTCACCCTGATGGGGGTGCTAGTCTCAATCCAGAGCCTCCTCAACGACAAACCCTACCACAACGAGCCCGGCTTCGAGGTCGAGAGGGTCCCGGGCGATGTGGAGAAGTGAGTCACCTTTTATAGCCTCCTTTATCTACTCGGTCGGCGGGGCAACTGTCTACTTGATCTCCGCCTAGTCCTAGCTTGCGAGTTCGACGAGCCTCCGCTAGGCGGAGATCAAGTAGACAAAACAGTTTTAACACTTTTAAAAGACAAAACAATCTACATGAAGTACGCACTACGCATGAAGTACATGAAGTACGCCGAAGCAAGATCTACTTGATCTCTACCTAGACCTAGCTCGCGAGTTTGACGAGCCTCCGCTAGGCGGAGATCAAGTACACCTTGCTTCGGGGTAGGCCCTACTTCATGACAGTTAGATTGTTTTGCTTAACGGCGCACTAAAGGGTAGGCCTAAAGGTGACCAAACACCCTAAAAGAGTCTTTTTTTAAGAGTCTAGGGTAGAAGTTCTTCATGACAGTTAGATTGTTTTGCTTAACGGCGCACTAAAGGATAAAGGGGACCAAAACACCCTATAAGAGTATTTTTTAAGAGTCTAGGGTAGAAGTTCTCCATGACAGTTAGATTGTTTTGCTTAACGGCGCACTAAAGGGTAAAGGGGACCAAACACCCTAAAAGAGTATTTTTTTATGAGTCTAGGGTAGAAGTTCTTCATGACAGTTAGATTATTTTGCTTAAAAGCGCACTAAAGGGTAAAGGAAACCAAACACCCTAAAAGAGTATTTTTTTATGAGTCTAGGGTAGAAGTTCTTCATGAAAGTTAAATTGAAGGATACCAGGCTTGTTTACAGAGTCTTAGGGAAAGCGCTATAATTTCTAAACTGTTACCTCTATTGCAATGCAGTTTTTTTCTGTGGATAGAAAACAGATGTCAAAAGAGTTGTGGTGTTTTACATTTTCACAAATGTTATTATTTGTTTTTATTATTCAAATTCGAAAATTCAAACGGAACCTAAATTGAAGAATTTAAAACACACGGGATCTTAAACATGATCTAAATAACTAGGTTTTAAAATTTCAATGCGATATCTTTATTAGGTAAGCCACAGTTTAACTGCCAATATCGCGTGATTTGTACCAATAGATGCTGCCGTGGAGGGGTAAAGGGGACCAAACACCCTAAAAGAGTCTTTTTTAAGAGTCTAGGGTAGAAATACAGAGCAGGAAACTTGGTAGGAAGACAGGAAACTATGTAGATAAGTTGTGGAGAGACCGGAAGACATTGAGGTAGAGATGTGACATGTCTATCTGTGTGTATGACGTCACATGAGGTAGAGATGTGACATGTCTGTCTGTGTGTATGACGTCACATGAGGTAGAGATGTGACATGTCTGTCTGTGTGTATGACGTCACATGAGGTAGAGATGTGACATGTCTGTCTGTGTGTATGACGTCACATGAGGTAGAGATGTGACATGTCTGTCTGTGTGTATGACGTCACATGAGGTAGAGATGTGACATGTCTGTCTGTGTGTATGACGTCACATGAGGTAGAGATGTGACATGTCTGTCTGTGTGTATGACGTCACATGAGGTAGAGATGTGACATGTATGTATGTGTGACGTCACAGCTACAACCAGATCATCAGACACGAGACTCTGCGCGTGGCCGTGTGCGGAATGGTAGACAACGAGACGGGCATCTACATCCCCGAGTGTTTGATGCGCATCACGGGTGCGCATGTAGACATGTGTAACGTATGTGTTTGTATGTGTGCATGACGTCATCGCAGCTACAACCAGATCATCAGACACGAGACTCTGCGCGTGGCCGTGTGCGGCATGGTAGACAACGAGACGGGCATCTACATCCCCGAGTGTTTCATGCGCATCATGGAGGCGCACCTGGTTCGAGGCTACGACCGCTACGTCGAGCTGGTCGAGTCGAGGCTACATCTGGACGGCAAAGAGGTGTCGAACCCGTTCCGTAGGTCCGGCAAGGGTACGTTCCGGTACGCCGCCATACGGCAGCATCTGGTGCGGCTGTACGCTAGACTGTCTGGGGGGGACGCGGTCGCCACGGCGGGGGAGGGGGCGGGGGGCTGCCCCGGGGACCAGCGCAGCATCACGCTCGTATAGCCCCCCCCCCCCCCGTTACACCGCCTGCCTGCGTGGCGACTTGTATGTGTGAAACGTTGACCTTGATGTATTAAAACCGTTACTAATTCAGTGTGTGTGTCTTATTATGCAACTAAGTTTCACCTTCACTTAGGTCCAGTCTTACAATGTCCCAAAAACTCCTTATTCGTCGAATTGCTTGTTGTCTCCATGGCAACCACCAATCAAACCCTTGAAATCATCAAAATAGCTTAATTACTACAAATAACTTTCTTATTAGGAGATTGTAAGACCGGCCCTTAATGGTGTTAGAAACCAGTACCAGTAAACTGTGTGGTAATGGAGAACAAGATTGGAGCCAACTATTTATTTTGTAAAGATATAGTTTGAAGATCCACCCCCTAGTTATGTGACCACCACCCAGCATAACAAACGTGACTGCATGATTAGAAATAATGTAATATGAGATATGATTGTCGGGTAGTCACGGGGGTAAGCAGTGGTCACAGCGATGGAGGGGAGCTGAAAATCTCAAGGCTAGCAGATGAACGTGACGCAATGCCAAACGGCGTCAAGAAGGAGGAAAAAGGGTAAAAGGTCTTGAGATATAACAGCCTTGGAAAACATAGTAGATGAAAGAAGCCTCAATCTGTTCATAGATATAAATAACATTTATATATCTATGATCTGTTGTTCCCTCTCGGCCCATCCTCTTTCCACCCCACTCAAACGGCACCTCTATCTCACCCTGCCCAGGGACTGCTTGCTACTTTATCGTGGTGGGCAGGTTTGCGTGCTTTGTTGATACCGAGAGCTATGCCGGCGGAAGCGTATGCTTCTGGTAGGGCCACCCTAGCCGGACTGGTCGATGAGGAGAAGTCAGACGAAGTGCAGTCCACACCCCAATCCCCTTTCCCCTTCCCTCACGCGCCCTCCTATTTGCCCCTTTCCTCCAAAGAGCCCCCAATTTCATCTTCATTATCACCCACTCATCGTCTTGGTTAGCCAAGTTGCAAAAATATAAGACGTTAAGCCCAAATATCAATCAATCTTAACGGTTAACGCTCACCATTGTTGCTTCCGTAGGACTCTGGAACTGAAAGCGAATCTTTCAGAGATTTCTGTAAACCTTCTTTTAATGGTCGCTTCTAGCGGGTACAATAGGGTCCGACTTGATTCATCTACTGTGGTTACCAAGGCTGATTCCACATTAGTCCAGTAACTCACGCTGGGTGTGTAGATCCTTCTCCTGTCTCATGATGCGCGCCACATCTGCGTGTGCCCGCGCCACCGCGTCCGCCAGCAGTTTGCTGGGCACCTTCACCTGGGGGTTGCGCGTCACCCAGGGGCTGAGCTGCAGCCGACCAATCACGGGGCCAGAACAGTCGGCTTCGGCGTTCCTGCACAAGACAACATACATGATGATAAGTTGATAACCAGGGCCCAGTTTCACGGCGTTCCTGCACAAGACAACATACATGATGATAAGTTGATAACCAGGGCCCAGTTTCACGGCGTTCCTGCACAAGACAACATACATGATGATAAGTTGATAACCAGGGCCCAGTTTCACGGCGTTCCTGCACAAGACAACATACATGATGATCAGTTGATAACCAGGGCCCAGTTTCACGGCGTTCCTGCACAAGACAACATACATGATGATAAGTTGATAACCAGGGCCCAGTTTCACGGCGTTCCTGCACAAGACAACATACATGATGATAAGTTGATAACCAGGGCCCAGTTTCACGGCGTTCCTGCACAAGACAACATACATGATGATCAGTTGATAACCAGGGCCCAGTTTCACGGCGTTCCTGCACAAGACAACATACATGATGATAAGTTGATAACCAGGGCCCAGTTTCACGGCGTTCCTGCACAAGACAACATACATGATGATCAGTTGATAACCAGGGCCCAGTTTTACGGCGTTCCTGCACAAGACAACATACATGATGATAAGTTGATAACCAGGGCCCAGTTTCACTGAATTCCAATTTTATTGGAAATCAGGCTGTGTCTCAAATCGATGTTTTTCGCTAGTCGACTAGCGTAGCTGACTAACCTTACAATTAGTAACAATTAATTATAACAATTGGTAATTGTTGCTTTGGTTGGCGAGGTAGGCGAAGCAGGCCAAAATAGAGATTTGAGGAGCCCATTGTTTGAGGAGCAAGTTGTTTAATCAATGATTGTATGTACAAATTACATTTGTAAAGATTCGTTCACATATTCGTCTCGAACAGTCTTGAACAGTCCGAACAGGTTGTTGGTTGTTCATCTGTAAAAAACAAATGTGTTCTGGTGGTGTTCAGTTGTCCGCCGGCAACTGTTTGAAAACAGGCCGAACATGTTCAAACTGCCCCGAATGAAAAAAGGTTCGTTCATTTGTCTTGTTTGTAACTGTTTGGTAACAAGAATTATAGAACACAGTGGAAACGCGTCATAGAACAGGAAGTTAGCTAGATCTAGTACGGAAAAACATGTGTTTTGCCTTCACACAAATGAACGCCAATCTAGTCAGAGACACCTGTTAATTTTAGTTAAATGTGACAAATCCAAAGGCCGTCTCTAAATAGGGCGTAAGATAAACTGAATTATCTTTGGTAGGGCCCGACCCATGATACCTTACAGATACTTTCGTCACAGGCGTAGGGCTATTAGTACAGGCAGTGGCGGAACTAGGAAATATTTCGGGAGGGGGGATTAATTAGGGAAAAGTGAGATAAGGGGACTGAAAGGGGTCTGGGGCGAAGCCTCAGCCGCCGGAGGCCATTATTTTTTTTTCACTTCTATAGTTATCTCGTGCCTTTTAGACTCAAAAAATACTATTCGAACCACTACTCGTTTGTTTGTATTATATTGCAGTTACAGTGCTACAGTAGGTATTAATTATAGTTATAAATAAGAATTGCATTGAAACTGTGTTTTTAATGTTTTATGGTTGTTCAATTATTTAATCTCAACATGAAGTGAAACATTGTGGTCACAAGTCACATACATTTAAATTTCAATTCACAGACCGTGATATTGTAATATTAGATAATGCATTTTTATTTATAGGTACCCTCACTTTTACTGGTGCGAGCGAAACGTATATTAGTTGTAGATGAACACATAAATATAATTGAAGCACAGATAACAAATTAACTACGTAGTATTGAAAAGAAATTATATATCTTATCAAAATAAAGTGGTATGATAATCTTTGGTATGATAAATATAATGAAAATGTTATTTGTGGCGATTGTTATACACTAAAGAGGTTTAAGGATCTTAAAATATAGTATTAGTATTAAGTAAATGTAGTATTAAGTAAAATCATTCTCGATGTAATTTCGGGGGGTGGGAGGTGTAAACCCCCCAACACTTCCCCTTAGTTACGCCACTGAGTACAGGCTAGTATTCCAACACGGGAATTTGAAAGCCGAATGCGTTTTCTCGAGCCTCGCATCGCATCCTATTGGCCGCAGTAAACTACTCTAGCCAATCAGAGCGTAACTGTCATTCCAGGCAATAGCCGATATATTCTACCAGTTTGTTTACATTTCTCACGCTAGGTAGCAGCACACGGTAAACTTCTCGTTCAGCTAATCAGAGAATAACTGTCATTCCAGGCAATAGCCGATATATTCTACCAGTTTGTTTACATTTCTCACGCTAGGTAGCAGCACACGGACTTTATATCGGTAGAACAGCGTTCTTCTTCATCGGCAAAGAAGCAGACGACACTTTACCACAACTAGAACGATTATAGGAAATAGTAGGCATACAGCACGAAGTCACTAACTCCATTTTCGTATTTCTAAGCAAAATGGCTTTGAAGTAAAATTGAAGTATAAACTAGTAAAAAAGCAATTAATTTGCTAGACCACGTACATGTCCGCCTCCGACTAAATGTAGGCCTAGCAGCATTTCGATGAGTGTCAATGCACCTATATTCTGCTCTGCTGTCAATAGGAAACGAATAATATTGTTTACGGGGAAATATGACAAGTTTGAGCACCCGATAAAGTGTAAACGAAAATGATAATTGTGTGCTTTTGTAAAAAATTAAAAGAGTAATCGAGACAAAAGAGTTTGTTTATGTTGATTTTAAGTGATAATAGCAAACCAAAGTTAGAGAACTGTTGAATTTGCATCACACGCCAGCTGAAACATAGTAACAATGAACTACCAATCACATGCCAGTGTGGCTTCCAATGTGGCCACCATGCGCAATACGTGAATACACCCTATAGGGTAGAGAGTGTGCGTGGGCTTTACTCACAGGAAGGGGTCGGTGTCCAAGAATGCTCGGGGCTGAACTCTGCGGATACTGTCAGAGTTGTCGCAGATGATTCGTGCCAGGGTCACCTTGCGTATCTCGCTCAGCTGCTCTGTAACACGTTCAAACACGTTTCAGGATGCGGTAGGATATAAAAATTAAATTGGTAATCGTTAGATAAAAAAAGTCCCAATCAGGCCAATCGCGACTTTAATGCGATGGCTTTAAATCAACGATTAGACTTTTTTTATGAAAATCGCGATTAAATCACAGAGTTTTTTTTTGCAAGCTGCTGAAATGAATGTATTTGTTCTCTAATTTGGCTAGGTGTAGATATAAAGCGTCATAATGTCATAAGTTGCGGGGTGGGCAAAGATTAGGTCGACCGGTTGCTTTACAGCATGAGCTTGCACTAGGTAACTTGATACCGAATTGTAAATGTTCAGGTTTTATAGGATCTACAAAAAAATGTTAGTTTCATAGACGAAATTAAATCGTACGATTATCGCGATTTGAAATGTCAAAACGATTAAATATAATCGGCCGTATGCCTAAATAATAAACACAAAACTTTAAAGAAGAAACCACTGTGTAGAAGATTTTTCCATGTGGGTGTTTGGTTGCAACCCCTGCTGCTAGGGGTGAGATAAATCGTGCAATGGGCTAAACATTTAAACTGTGGAAAAAACGCGTTTCAACGCTAATATTGCAAGAAGGGAAGTTATCAAAAAAGATAGCTGTTTGGAGGTTGATTCTTTCTGAAACATGTCCATCACGTCATAAAAAAGAGGGTATAGTAATAGTTGGTAATAGTATTGGTATTGCTGCTTTAATACCAAAGTTTATTGGAGAGGGGGAGCTGGAAGTACCCGACAATTTTGCGCGAGCTTTCGTGCTGATACGATAAACATTCAATAAAATATTGTGGGAAACAGAAAATAAGACAATTTGGCGTTTAATCTTCCACTAAAATCCTTAAACGTTAACTAGCACGTGCGTTTAAACGTTCAAACGTTTAATTATCCCAGCTCTATACCTGGTGTTTGACTCACCCTTGCTGAAGGAAGACGGAGGCAGGTCATTCTCGTACCAATATCTGTCTCCACGCCTCGTGTAGTGAAACTGTCTCCCTAGTAGACAACCCAGGGTCGGTCCAACAGCCGTCCCTTCGTTCAGTCGCTCCGCCAGCGCCCCGGTGAACAGGTCTACATCTCCCACGTCCCTGCACACACAGACACACGTTACAGGACATAACACCGGTGAACTGCCGCCCTGGCAGACAGCCCAGGGTCGGACCAACAGCCGTCCCTTCGTTCAGTAGCGCCCCGGTGAACAGGTCTACATCTCCCACGTCCCTGCGCACACAGACACACGTTACAGGACATAACACAGGTGTACTGCCGCACAGCCCAGGGTCGGTGCTCAGCCGTCCCTTCGTTCAGTAGCGCCCCGGTGAACAGGTCTACATCTCCCACGTCCCTGCGCACACAGACACACGTTACAGGACATAACACTGGTGAACTGTCGCCCTGGCAGACAGCCCAGGGTCGGTGCACAGCCGTCCCTTCGTTCAGTAGCGCCCCGGTGAACAGGTCTACATCTCCCACGTCCCTGCGCACACAGACACACGTTACAGGACATAACACTGGTGACCTGCCGCCCTGGTAGACAACCCAGGGTCGGACCCACAGCCGTCCCTTCGTTCAGTAGCGCCCCGGTGAACAGGTCTACATCTCCAACGGCCCTGCGCACACAGACACACGTTACAGGACATAACACCATTCAACCTGACTTCAACTTTGTTATCCCTTTAAATCCATCTTTCTTTAGCAGGGGAAGTAGGCCCTAACCTAAAACTATCTCCAGTAAATTTTGTGATTTTTTATAACATTTATACATTTTTATAAATAAGTATACTAGTTTTACTGCGCCTCCACCAAGGCTGCAAGAGTTCAACACAAAGAGCTTGACAAGTGTATAAGATGTTTGTGAGTCTACACAATAATCCTGAAGGAATGTAATGAACAATATTATACCACGTTTTTTTTAACTAATTTTTTTGATGTATCACATTGTATATGAAACCAAAATTTGAAACCAAAATATATTTTTTACCAAAAGTAGTTTTTTTGTATTTATTTTGAACATCTATCTATATTTTTGTCTCTCAAATGCAAGGAAAACTATAAATTAAACACATTTCTTGGATACATCAAAACTCTTGAATAAATAGATACATCCTTTATCACCAAATCTCAATGGATTTTATCTAAACATTGCATTCTTTTAAAACAGTGATCAATGAGAAGAAAGGTCCCATTTGACCGAATAAATAAAAAAATGGGTGTCCTCAATTATGGAAGTTGGGTCTGAGAGAGTTCTTCTAGAATCTGTTCCCCTGTTTGGGCGAGGGAGTTGTCATAAGAGGCAACCAAAGGCCGACAATGTATGACCTAGATGTTGAGTACCGGTAAGTGATAAGACAACAAATAAATAAAACTTATCTTTAAAGGGGTTCTCACCCGCTACACCAAAAAAATATGTTTAACTAAGGCTGATTAGCTATGAAATTAGCGACTTAATGAAAAGAAATCGGGTTCACCATAACCCGGGAAAAAAATATCAAAGTTAGTGATTTTCGAGCTAGGTCCCATCGGCGAAAATCTCCCATAAGAAATAGCATTGGGACGACCTGTATGCCTTGGGACCTTGGAGGATTCTGCTCCAAAAAAAAAATGATGTAATACTTTTCGCTGCGTCTTTCTTTTCTGCGTATTTCGTATATTTTGGTTTTGTAATCGGAGCTTCCGTTCAGGTACAAAATAAAGATGTGTAATCGGGTGCTCCATTTCGTTTTGAGCGTTGCTGTGCGTTGCTGTGCACGTCGAGTCGGCGGGTGTCGACTGTCGAGTTGGTGTCAAGTAAGCCAAGCGAGAGAGAGAGAGAGAGAGAGAGAGAGAGAGAGAGTAGTATTGGGAGGGGAAATAGTCAACGCATGCACAGTGAACGCGGTCTGCTATGCGGTGTCGAATGGAGTACACCAAGGCCGTCTAAACTCGGTCCCTATCCAAGATACACGCCGGTAAAGAGGACTCCTCAAAGGACGGATTATTTCCCGCTCACTGTGCAAGGCTGTAAACGTCAAGCTTGTCACCAGGAAGGATAAACAGTTTTTAAAAAAAGTGGCCACCAATAATATCTATTCAAATAAGAAAAACACCCACTTGACAATAGGAAGACGGGGGCTCAGGATTCTGTCCCTTTTCTAAAGGTCGACCATAATTATCTCTTGCTTCGACGGTCCATGTGGTTTGGAGCTGTCTTTACTATGTTAGAAGCTAAGTGGTTTGCCAAATAAAGGGGATGATTGACAGCATAAGTCTCCAACAATAAGAAACAGTTCCTTTTAGTTCTCATTTTGCCGGCGTGTATCTTGAATTGGGACCGAGAATAGATATATCGCTTCGAGTACACTCGCACCAAAAGCCGGCTGACACCAACAGTCGCCGCGGCAGTTAACCAGAAATTTCATTAATTAATAACAATTCACAGGTTTCAACTCACGATGTTTAATGGTTCATTATCGATTGGTGTGGTGCAGTAGATCATATGGTAAAAAATAAATCTAGCGGGTGAGAACCCCTTTAAATGTATGTCTGTATAAAGTCTGTGTCTCGGACAACAATGTCCAAGATAAAACATGAACCACAAGTGATTATTATATTAAATCAAACTCCGTTACCGTGGAAATTAACTATAAATTAAAATTTTCAACAAAATAAAAACGTGATATGTATTTTATGCTTATATAATACACGAAAAACTTCAAAAAAATACTCCATTTGTTCTGTTGTAGTTAACTATTTACAAAGATAACCTAACTGTGAAGCAAAAAGTAACTTCCAGACAACAATTGTGTCGTAATAATGAATGAAGTACAGAAGAAGTATTGTTCATACATAATTCATATATTATTTTCGGTTGTAACAGTGTTTGTGGTTTAGAAATGGTGTATCAACTAAGGAACTACTAAGGTGAAGTAGCTGGCATTTCGAATTTGTAAACTAAACGTTTGTTTTTCCACCGTTTCCCGCAAAAGTGACATTTATTTAATTTTCTCTAAGCGTCGTGATCGTATCGACTCGGATAGTTGTCATAACGAAAACCATATTGTGAGTGGATGGATATTGTAGTTCTCCATTCAAATCGATTCGAAATCAACGTGGTTTGAGCGTTGTCAACGTTTTTGAAAACACCAACTGAATATTTCTCACAAACATTGAGATGGATTTGGTACGGAAACTGTTCACCAGCGAAGAGTCCAAAGATCTTGACGAGGAGACCAAAGACGTTAGGGATGTGAACATACAAGACCTACCGCAGGAGATTCTACTTCACATATTTTCCTACTTTGGTCACAAAGAGAGGATCAGAACGGTAAGTAGAACCATCTACCATGATCTTAGTTTAGTTTTTTTTTTTCAACAGTCACACAGTTCTCACTACAGAACAGAAAAGTCGTATACAGTATTAACGGCAGAGAGTAGTCTTACTATATAAACTGCACAAAATTAACAGTTTTTTAGTATTATCTTGAGAACGCTTTAGAAAAACGATAAATGCCACAATATTGTAGTTTTGTAAGAACAAAAAACTAGATTTCAAATAAGGTTGTAATTGGTAATGTAAAGTAATTAAAATTAATTACTAATAACTAAGTAACGATCAAAACTCGCAACCCTTTTTGAATCCAGCTTTTTAGCTCTTACAAAACCACAATTTGGACATTGATCACTTTTTCAATATTGTGTAGCGTTTTCATATTACTAAAAAACTTTAATTTCATGCGGTTTTTATAGCGAGCTGCGGAAGGCAGTGTTTACAAAAGGCACAATTTAAGGTTTTCTGTTATTATTATTATTATTATTATTAAGCCTTTATTCACAACAGAAAAATACATTTCCACAAGTGCGAGTTGTATCTTTAATACAATTTTTGAAATCGAAATTTTGGATAGATAGACCTGCCCCAGCTATATATTATCAGGGTCCACAGGTTACAACAACAATATACGACAGTTCATTACGTTTCGATAATTTCCGTAAAAGCCTAAACACTAGATAAGATTTATCCTAAACGTACAATGAATGTTGAATATATTTTTCGTCATCTCCAGACTCGGATAAAATCTAAGTGGGGTATCCGCCCACAATTTCCATTTTAAAAGTTGTATCAAAGACACGAACAGAAAATCTCAAATCCCCGACTCCCGTAGGACTGAAAACTCAAGTCTTTCAATCGATCTTTGATTGGTTATCGGGGCGCTCACTCGTCGATGGTGTTCGGAGCCTACAGTGTTGGTTTAATCGCTTTAAATTAAAGTCCCCCACTGCAAATCAGTCTCGTAACTGAGTGGATATACTCTATTATTGATTTATTTATGTTTGTATTTAAAAACGTTCGGCAGTAGGAGTTTCACAGATGTATTGGCCGTCAACTAATTACTCTTAAACTAATAGAAGGATTATTATAAATATTTAACCACTTGTCATATCTATATCCCACTTGTCATATGTCATATCTATGCATGGTATTAAGTACATTTGTCACCAACTTATTAAAAAACAATGTACCCATTTTCAAACAGATTCTCCGTATTATTTCGCTAAAAGTAATTTATTTGCGTAATTCAAACGTGAGTATATTATTTTTGAGCAGGCTTGTCACAAAATGTACTTGATACCATGCGTAGATATGACATCCCTCTGCAAGTAAGTAAATTTTCATAATAATCCCACCATTTGTTTAAGAGAAATTAGTTGACTAAAAACGTGAAAACTACTTCCGAACGCTCTTAAGGCCATTCCAGCGCTAGGAGGGACAAGTTTTCTCACTGCGCTGCGCCGCCGTCAGCGTTGTAACGTTTTGGTGCTATCTGTTGAGAGCTCAAAGAACTATTATAGTTCAGGACTCTCTTGTAAGATGGCACCACGGTCGCCACGGTTGTGCGCATGCGCCAAGCCATTGGGCAGGCGTTTCGAACAACACAATCACGTTACAGATAACTCCCGTGTGTCGACACTGGCGGTCGATATCTCGTGACTCCGCCTTCCACAGAGAACTTATACTAGATGGGGACGACAGCTGCGTGGGGTCGACAGCAGATGTCGTCCATCTTCTCAAGATGGCGTCCAACCATCTCAAGACTCTACAGGTGGTCCGCAGACACGACATGGACGCCATCTTGCTACAGGTCGGTCGGTTGGGGGATTCCCGATACTCGCAATGATTAGTGATACGTGAAAATAGCATTTTCAATTGTCATTTTATAGCGTTTTGTAGCATCTATTTTTAAGCCAAGATTAAAAAACTTGAGAATGAAGTTTTCTCAAATTTTTATTTTTAAATCATGTCATACTATAAAAATTAAAATCAACTAAATTGCATTTATCATAAACAAAGTATAATAACTATGTTAAAATAATATAATAAAATAGGAACAGAAAAACCTTAGTTTCTACTGAAAAATAGCGCTTTGTAGCATCTATACACAAAACGCTATTTTCACGTATCTCTAGCAATGATCGATACGTATCGATTTAAATTATTTCTATAATCGTTGTTGAAAAAAAATCGTTTCAAGGAATTTTAGAGGCGGGATTTTTAAGATGTTAAACAATCTGAATGGAGAACATTCTTGATTTGTTTCAATATTATTACTAAATTATTGACGACATACCGCGAATACAGAGATATTTTAAACATTGTTAGCGATTAAAGTAAGCTTCAAACTCTAAATTAGTTTGGCAGCAAACGTAGGGCATGATGAGATCATAATTGAGGTACATCAATCAGCCTAACAAAGAAAGATGAATCAAATATTGCTTTTATGCTCAAAATCTTAATCAATTAAGTAAACTAAGGTCGGTTAACACACTTTCCTAAGATTTAAGATTAAAGATTTTATTTTCCTAACTGTTTTACTTAGGATCGCTACCATTGGTCGGGTTAATAAAACGTCGCCTCTCATTGGCTGCGCTCTTAGGTATAAGAGCTAACATTGCTATACGGTTTCCTTAAATCTTAAATGTTAGGAAGTTGTGTATAAATGGCATAATGCTTTTCGTTTGATTTTAACTTTGTTGACCGTTAAATCTTAAATAAGTATATGTAAACCGACCTTTAATGTAAATTAATGTAATCTGGGTTTAATCAATCAATATCTGTCCCTGTTTTTTCAATTATATAGTCGGGTAGGGGGTGGGAGGTTCCCATTCGACCATCATTTGGATCTCGGGTCTTCCTAATTTCTAACTTTTAAACTTAAACTTATTTAATTTCGGGTCTTTAATTTGGCTTTAATATGAATACAAATTTATACCAGCTTAATGTACACCATATGGTCAATCACTTGTAATATTTCACTTAGTGTACGCCTACGTATTTCAGTGTTTTGAGCTATTTATAACACTCGTCGTGCTCAACAGGTAAACAAGAGCAACCGTAAGCTGCAGAACCTTGTGATACGAAACTGTCGCGGTGAGAGAACAGACGCCAACATCAGCGCTAAACTCATCAGAAGGGTTCTCAAGAACTGCAAAGAGCTTCAATGCGTCAGGATTACCGACTCTGGGTGTCTGTACCGAGTTTTTAAGGGCAAGGTTGGTATCCGTGTCCTTTATTGGCAGATCTGAATGCAGAGTCGAGTTAAGTTTATGGTTGCTATGGAGTTTGTTCTTCTTATGTAAAATAGCATGTATTAAAACAATTCCATAGCAACAAAACACTTGACTCTGCATACTCCCCTTAAAACTTCAGTCATGGAAGGGGCGATAATTAAAAAAATATTAACATTTTTCCTTGTACAATAAGACTTGAAATGTAAATTAGTATCAAGAATTGAAAACGATTATTTGATTCTGGTGGAATAACAAAATCAGCACAATTTAAGTAGTAATGCATCATTTTAGAATGAATTAACACAAATTAAAACGCTCAGTACTGTACACACGAAACTTATCAAAAGTTTGACAAATTAACTCCAAACACACTTGTATAATATTTGGCATTTATAGTTTAATAAAAATGTACAGGGCCCCACTCATCGTCTGTCCGCTACAAAAACGAAGATATAGGAAGCGAATAAAATACCTTTAGTTGTGAGACTCACTTACGCTGTGGGATAACATCCCTGGGTAACTTGCAACCGGCTATTTATTTGAAAACGATTGATTGATAGATATTTGGGCTTAACGTCTCATATATTTGAAAACGATTGATTGATAGATATTTGGGCTTATCGTCTCATATATTCGTTCACTGTTTCATTTAGGAGGATTGTGGCTTGAAGGAAACAGTCCGTAATGTGACCATCTACTACTGCTCCAAAGCAAAGAAGTCCCCAACATTCTAGGGCAAAGCTTTTGCCGCGAGAGTCACAGCTGAAATTGTGTGTGACAGTAATTTTTTTTACCGATTATAACACTGCAAATGTATTAAATTTTCAGTATTTTTGATAATACAAGTGTATTTTGTATTGAAAATACAAGTCTCTAAAAGTATCTTGTGTTTTGTATCTAATTTAAAAATATTTTAATATTTTGCCCAGGTCTGCATTTAATTATTTTGTTTCACGTAGAATTTTACAAATTATATAAAAACACATTTTTTACTAAGGCCAAGACCTTTTCAACAGTACTAATTTACTCAAACTTAAAGTGCGTCGCAATACACGAAAAAGATAAAAAAAAAATATATATTAGATATTAGATAATGATCCTAAAACTAAATTACAGCTTTGATTTTGTGGAATGTACTTCCAGTTTAAATACTAATATTGTCAGTCATAAAATATTGGACGATCTTAAGTATACTTTCTCTATAAGCATGTATTTTTTAAACGTATCTAAATGTATCTACTGGTCTGCCCAGGGACTGATACCTAATTGTGATGGGCAGGTTTGCGTGCTTTCTGATCCCGAGAGCCATTCCTGTGGAAGCGTATGCTTCTGGTAGCGCCACCCTAGCCAGACAGATCGAGGGGGAGAAGTCAGACGAAATGCAGTTCACGTCCTCCGCTCTCCCTTTCTGCCCCTTTCCTCCAAACCCCCCCCCCCCCCATTTCACCTTGACATTCCACCCACTCATCGTCTCGATTAGCCAAGTTGCAAAAGTATATGACTTAAGCCCAAACATCAATCAATCAATCAATCAATCTACTGATTTTTATTTGATACTGGCAGGGAGTTGATATAGATCTTTAAATAAACAAATAAAAAAATCACATTAATTAGTCTACCATCGACGAGTGAGCGATAACCAGTCAAAGATCGATATTTCAAATACGAAACATATGAATCAGTGATTGAACAGTGCGATCACCTGCGGACAAATGTCAGAATCAACAAAGCCAATTCAGAACCACTTTAAATTTATTAAGTGCTTCGTTGCTAGGACGGCTCCAAAGTCACCGTTTACTTATTCCTAAGACAAGAAGTAATGGAATTGAATCCACATTAGAAGTTAAAAAACTTCTGCCTGAAGCGGTATTTGAACCCGGGACCTTCTGCATTGGAAGCACGGATGCTAACCACTGGACCAACGAGCCACTTTATCTTTATCTTTACATCCCTGATGCCCGCCATGCCCTCTATGCCCACTATGCCCACCATGCCCGCTATGCCCTCTATGCCCACTATGCCCTCTATGCCCACTATGCCCACTATGCCCGCTATGCCCACTATGCCCGCTATGCCCTCTATGCCCACTATGCCCACTATGCCCACCATGCCCGCTATGCCCACTATGCCCACTATGCCCACTAGATGCAGAGTGGCTCCCTGCCGCATCTACGAGCACTCGAGCTGGGCTACGGGCCTCACTACCTCACGAGAGTTCTCAACTTGGCCGTCTACGGAGTCGGACTACACCAGACAGAAGAGTTCTTCGCTAACTTCACGAGCAAAGACGAGGAGCTCCGATCGCTGGCAGACGCTTGCTCGGACAAGTAAGAGACCCTCTGCTCGGAACATGAATATACGTGCTTGACACTGCTCGGAACATGATTACACATGCTTGAAACTTATTGGAACATGATTACACACATGCTTGACACTTGGCTCGGAACATGATTACACGTGCTTGACACTGATCGGAACATGATTACACTTGCTTGACACTTTTCTCGGAACATGATTACTCATGCTTGATAGAACTGTTTCGATTGACATCAAATTTACATGCATGTGAGTCTAACATGAAAGGTTTATATAAATAAAAAATATAAATAGAAAAATAAAATAAAATTGAATCCTGCAAAAATTGGTTACAGCCTGGAGGAGTTCCAAATGAACGGAGTCCTATGGACAGATCGAGCAATCGACTACCTACTCAAGTTCCAGAAGATGCGAGTCTTACGGATCCGTTTCGGCGGCCATCTCACCTGCGAGAGCATAGTGAAGCTATCGCAGTTCCCGACACTGGACGTACTAGACGTGTCTCTGGTAGACAACGTCTCGTCTGACACTTGGGTAAGAGAGAATATACGCCCTTATTATTAAGAGTAAGGTAAATTTTGATTCTTATTGCTTTCATCTCTATTAGTACATGAATTATGCTACAGTAAAACTTCTTTACAACAAAAATTTGATCTATAACAAACTGTTTTTGGAGTCGCAAAAGTTGCTTATGCATGTAAATATTTTTATAACTGAATAGAATAGACATAAAATAAATAAATACAATAAAATAAATAAAGAAAGAAAGAATTCTTATAAGAAAATAATAATCCAGTTCCTGCGAGTTCATTAGCTATAAGAAAGTTTCACTGTATTCGAGATGATGGGGGGGGGGGGGGGGGGAGGGGTGATAGATGAAGACGAAGAACAGTTACAAGAAACCATGCTTTATGCGGGATTTTAAACCACGCCTAATGTGTCGTGTAATTAGGTCTGCACACGATGAAGAACTGGAAACCTCATTTTTATCTTAATCCAAGATTTTGTTTATGAAACATGTTTCAATATTATTATTACTACCGTCGTGACATATTTTGTTTGGTACCCTTGAACTAAATTAGGCCTTACAAATATTGAGTCTAAAAACGCAAAAAGAAAAGTACACGTATAAATAAATTAAATTAATAAATAATATAAATTTAAAAAAAAATTAATTAGGCTATACTCTAAAAATGTGAATATCATAGATCGTTTTTTTTGGCACGTCTTACGGAAGGTGTACGTATATATTAATTAGTAATCAATGATTATAAGAATGTATTACTAATTGCTTGATGACTATTCCAGGCGACTCTGGTCAGTCATCCGAATCTGCAGAATCTCTCCCAGCTGTGCCTCTCTTTGAACTGGCAAGTCAATGACTCAGTACTGGAGAAGATCTCCACAAACTGTTGCCGGCTACAGAAAATCAGTCTGGCAGGTAAAACCGCACAAAGAACGTAATTAATTGTATGAGAGCTGCTACATAGGCTACACCAAAAGATTAAATAAATAAAAAAATAAATTCACATTAAGAGTCTACCCACTAAGTAACGAAACTGATTTTCAGTGGGGGACTTTAATTTAAAGCGACTAAACCAACCCTGTAGGTTCCGAACACCATCGACGAGTGAGCGATAACCAATCAAAGATTCTGTACTTGTTTTATATCTTGTATATATTTCTATGTTATTTATTGTTTCGTTAGAAACACACTTCATATTGTATGGATGGGGCATACTGCCCTATTCTATCATCCTCTTAGCTTTCAACCACTGGATAAGAAATACAATAATTCGAATATATGTACAACATAACAATCCAGGATGTGAGTTGAAGCAAGTGAATATTATTATAGAAATGGAAAGACTGATTTTTGGTTTATGTGGGGGTGGGGGGAAGGGGCAGATATTGAAACACTTACTCTACCCCAGATTTGGTTTTGAGGGCGGGGAAGGATTTCAAGATATTGAAAAAGTGATTCTACCGGTTTTGAATCATAGACAATATGAATTTAGAAACTTACAATTAAAATTGTTACGATTTTTATTTCTGTTTTTAATCAAACAATTTATAATTAATGAATGACAAATACAATATTTCAATATTTGAAATTTTATTACGAATTCATCATCTGCCTGATTCAAAACCAAATCTTGGGTACGAAACACTTTTTCAAAACGCGTTCTCAAGGTATCAATTTAAAAAAAAAAAACGTTAATTAAGTGAGTACAGTCCCTCTCCTGTTAAAGTGAGTCTCTCGTGTCGGTAGGTAACCCCGACATCAGCACGACAGGTCTGACATGCGTCATCACCCGCTGCCGACAGCTGACACACATCAACCTGTACTTCACCCCGCGCGGCCTCGCAGAGTGTTTCTACCTGATACCCGTCCACCTACCGGGACTCAAGGAGCTGGTGGTGGGACCGATGATGCGGCGGGACCTCTTCCAGAAGTCACTCGACAGACTCAAGAAACAACTCACCGGTCTTAAGATACTGATGCATCCCGAGTGAGACGCGATCTTGTACGATACGATATCTTGTTCAATAAAAGTGGACTTTGTTACGTAGCTGCCATCTTACTTTTACGACAGCCCTTTGCACACATTTACGAATACTATCGTATATCGTGGAGGAGAGAGGAGAGGAGTGGGCAGTGTGGTTGAGGAGAGGGAGAGGCGGTAGGAGGACAGGAAGAATTGGAAAGAGCTTGTGTCGTGGGAAAATGAGATGCTGAGCTTGGCAGGCAGGTGCTGATTCCGTGATGCCCTAGAGACTGTGTGTAAAAACCCCCCTTTACCAAACTTAATGATGTTGGCATAAAGTGTAGAGATGTAATATTATGTATCGAGCAAGCAAAGGTTTTACGTCCCATATTTTTGCAACTTGGCTAAACGAGACGTCGAGTGTGTGAAATATGAAAATGATATGGGGTGTTTGGAGGAAAGAGGCAAGTAAAAGGGGCAGAATGGAAGAGGTAAAGTGAAAGAGGATGTGGACTTCATTATTTTCGTCTGATTCTTGTTGCACTACATGGACGTCGACGAGCGCCAAGCGCCGGAAGTGGATGATCCGACCAATCAGGGCGAAGCGGCGCTTGCAAGCGTCGAAGTTGGTTGGTTCAACTTCTTCGGATCACCCACTTCCGGCTCTCGTCGACGTTCATGTAGTGCAACAAGCATGACTTCTCCCCCTCGAATCAAGATATGAAAAACAACAACAAATGTTGGATCCCACTCTACATTCACTAAGTTCTTTGGCTATCTCTCTCCATCAAGCAGGCCGTGCCTCCAACAATGCTCGCGCTGTTGTCATCAACGGTTTGTGTTGACACCGCACGTCATGGCCCCGTAGGGAGACAAGCCATGGATCTGAGGACGAGGACACTCCAGCACCTCCCCCAGGGGGTCCTCGAGAACATATTCGGCTACCTCCACCTGCGGCAGGTATCTCTCCTGGGCAGGGAGTGCGTCCTGTTTCGTATCGCCGCCAAGTCTGTCCTGGCCACGGCCATGCGGCGCCTTTTGGCGGCCATAGAGAGGCAGATGGACAAAGTGGAGAGCAGCTCCATCGCAGCCGACAACTGGGACCCCACGAGCAGTGCTAAGTACCTCCACTTGGCGCTACTGCACACCGTTCTCAAGGTAGGTACCCCTTCCCGCCTAGACAACCCATCATCTGTTGCCACGTCCAACTCTGCGTTGGGTCGGCATTGAAGATAAGCCTCTCCATCTTCTTCTATCCTGCCAACACTCTTCCCCCCCAACTACATTTCAGTCCCCTCCTCGCATTTCCACATCCTTCCTCACTTTGTCGTGCTATCTTTGTCGTGGTCTTCCTCCTACTGGTGTCCTAGACAACCCATCCTAAAAGATAGGCCTACTCCACATTTCATTCATTCATTCACTCATTCATTTGTTAAAAATTGGAATTTAATTGAATTATACATTTAAACATTGCATTTACCTTCTTGTGTTCCCTCCCTTTAAAATCTCGCTGATTATTTATTTGTTTGTCTACTCATCTCTACGCTTGTCAATACGACCTATCCACTCTCTCAGGTAAGATGTCAGTGTCATCTTTCTGTAGCTTATCCCGCAATGCAACGTGTTGATTCCTGTTTTTAGTTGTTAAACTGTTCTCGTGTCAGGTCTGCCAGTCGGAGCTGCACGTGATCCAAGCCTGTTGCTGGCGCTACATGCGCGACCCGACCTCTAACTTCTGCTTCCCGGCCGGCGACCTACTCGACGAGTACTACTTTGTCTTGGCCTTGGTTCGAGACCACGAGGTGAACAAAGAACTCGAGCCGGAGATAACGACGCATCTCTTTCTGCGCACCGAGAAGTTCTTGGACCTCTTTGACACGCTACTAGAGCCGGGGCTTACCGACCAAGGTAACGTAGGCATCTCTTTCTGCGCACCGAGAAGTTCTTGGACCTCTTTGACACGCTACTAGAGCCGGGGCTTGCCGACCAAGGTAACGTAGGCATCTCTTTCTGCGCACCGAGAAGTTCTTGAACCTCTTTGACACGCTACTAGAGCCGGGGCTTACCGACCAAGGTAACGTAGGCATCTCTTTCTGCGCACCGAGAAGTTCTTGGACCTCTTTGACACGCTACTAGAGCCGGGGCTTACCGACCAAGGTAACGTAGGCATCTCTTTCTGCGCACCGAGAAGTTCTTGGACCTCTTTGACACGCTACTAGAGCCGGGGCTTACCGACCAAGGTAACGTAGGCATCTCTTTCTGCGCACCGAGTAGTTCTTGGATCTCTTTGACACGCTACTAGAGCCGGGGCTTACCGACCAAGGTAACGCATCTCTTTCTGCGCACCGAGTAGTTCTTGGATCTCTTTGACACGCTACTAGAGCCGGGGCTTACAGACCAAGGTAACGTAGGAATCTCTTTCTGCGCACCGAGTAGTTCTTGGACCTCTTTGACACGCTACTAGAGCCGGGGCTTACCGACCAAGGTAACGTAGGCATCTCTTTCTGCGCAACGAGAAGTTCTTGGACCTCTTTGACACGCTACTAGAGCCGGGGCTTACCGACCAAGGTAACGTAGGCATCTCTTTCTGCGCACCGAGTAGTTCTTGGACCTCTTTGACACGCTACTAGAGCCGGGGCTTACCAACAAGGTAACGCATCTCTTTCTGCGCACCGAGTAGTTCTTGGATCTCTTTGACACGCTACTAGAGCCAGGGCTTACAGACCAAGGTAACGTAGGCATCTCTTTCTGCGCAACGAGAAGTTCTTGGACCTCTTTGACACGCTACTAGAGCCGGGGCTTACCGACCAAGGTAACGTAGGCATCTCTTTCTGCGCAACGAGAAGTTCTTGGACCTCTTTGACACGCTACTAGAGCCGGGGCTTACCGACCAAGGTAACGTAGGCATCTCTTTCTGCGCAACGAGAAGTTCTTGGACCTCTTTGACACGCTACTAGAGCCGGGGCTTACCGACCAAGGTAACGTAGGCATCTCTTTCTGCGCAACGAGAAGTTCTTGGACCTCTTTGACACGCTACTAGAGCCGGGGCTTACCGACCAAGGTAACGTAGGCATCTCTTTCTGCGCACCGAGAAGTTCTTGGGCCTCTTTGACACGCTACTAGAGCCGGGGCTTACCGAACAAGGTAACGTAAGCATCTCTTTCTGCGCACCGAGTAGTTCTTGGACCTCTTTGACACGCTACTAGAGCCGGGGCTTACCGACCAAGGTAACGTAGGCATCTCTTTCTGCGCACCGAGAAGTTCTTGGACCTCTTTGACACGCTACTAGAGCCGGGGCTTACCGACCAAGGTAAGGTAGTACGCACAGTTGCCGACATAAAGAGGCGAGAACTACGGGGAGCATATTCCGACGTTACAAACCGGACGAGCCCCATGGACCAGCACTGGGTCTGGGGCAGTACCCCAACTACCCGAGATGGACAATTCATTATCATCATCATCATCATTATCTATCGCCGTTTCCTGCTTCTGGCAGGGTCAGCTTGGGATTCACAACCAAATTTTTCCACCTCTTGCTATCTTCGCACAATCGTACTTCCTCTACTTGCTCCCAGTTCTCTCCTCTCGTCTGTAGGTCTTCAGCAATCTTTTCCTTCCATCTCTTTCTTGGTCTTCCCCGTCTTCTTCTTCCTTCGACCTTTTTTTCTTATATTCTCCTGGGCATCCTCTCTTCTGTCATCCATTTCATGTGTCCAAACTATCTCAGCCTTGTCTTTCCCATTCTGTCTACTAGTTTCTCCCCACATACTTTGTCAAACGGCTGAAAAACAAGTTTCGGATATGGCCATATCAATTAAATGTTGGGTTACTAATTATGTCAACTGTAACCTATAAGAAATAAAATACTACTTTATTAAAGATATGCCTTGGCATAGTTCAGATACTTGAAAATTGACTTTGTCTCTCAGCGGACTTTAAATAAAGCACAAAATGTACGCTACATAGAGATAATTGGTAAAGTATGAAAGTGTTTTCACATTTTATGAACAATTATGAATGTGATGTTATTTCATTCTGTACATTTGGGAAGCAGCAAGATTTTCGAAGTACGCTTAAACATCTCTACCCCTCCACAGAAAATTGTAACCGCAAAGACTAAAGCCCTGTGGCAGCGTAGGACTATATCGTTGCTAAAACCGTCTGTCTGTCTGTGAGGCAGGTTCTATCGTTCCACCCGGAATGAAGATCATGGATCTGCTCGACTGCTGTCAGACCTCCAACTACGAGGTACGAGTGACGCGTGTTGCGGAGCACGACGGCGTCTACACGCTAGCTGGGGCCTACGAGCTACGAGACATAGGGACCATAGACAAGCCGCCCGAGACGAGGTCGGAACTGTGCTCGGAGCTGAGGCTACAGTCCATCACCAGGTACGCAGCCTAGTGTATGTTAGAGGTACGAGTACACGCTAGCCGGGGCCTACGAGCTACGAGACATAGGGACCATAGACAAGCCGCCCGAGACGAGGTCGGAACTGTGCTCGGAGCTGAGGCTACAGTCCATCACCAGGTACGCAGCCTAGTGTATGTTAGAGGTACGAGTACACGCTAGCCGGGGCCTACGAGCTACGAGACATAGGGACCATAGACAAGCCGCCCGAGACGAGGTCGGAACTGTGCTCGGAGCTGAGGCTACAGTCCATCACCAGGTACGCAGCCTAGTGTATGTTAGAGGTACGAGTACACGCTAGCCGGGGCCTACGAGCTACGAGACATAGGGACCATAGACAAGCCGCCCGAGACGAGGTCGGAACTGTGCTCGGAGCTGAGGCTACAGTCCATCACCAGGTACGCAGCCTAGTGTATGTTAGAGGTACGAGTACACGCTAGCCGGGGCCTACGAGCTACGAGACATAGGGACCATAGACAAGCCGCCCGAGACGAGGTCGGAACTGTGCTCGGAGCTGAGGCTACAGTCCATCACCAGGTACGCAGCCTAGTGTATGTTAGAGGTACGAGTACACGCTAGCCGGGGCCTACGAGCTACGAGACATAGGGACCATAGACAAGCCGCCCGAGACGAGGTCGGAACTGTGCTCGGAGCTGAGGCTACAGTCCATCACCAGGTACGCAGCCTAGTGTATGTTAGAGGTACGAGTACACGCTAGCCGGGGCCTACGAGCTACGAGACATAGGGACCATAGACAAGCCGCCCGAGACGAGGTCGGAACTGTGCTCGGAGCTGAGGCTACAGTCCATCACCAGGTTCGCAGCCTAGTGTATGTTAGAGGTACGAGTACACGCTAGCCGGGGCCTACGAGCTACGAGACATAGGGACCATAGACAAGCCGCCCGAGACGAGGTCGGAACTGTGCTCGGAGCTGAGGCTGCAGTCCATCACCAGGTACGCAGCCTAGTGTATGTTAGAGGTACACGCTAGCTGGGGCCTACGAGCTACGAGACATAGGGACCATAGACAAGCCGCCCGAGACGAGGTCGGAACTGTGCTCGGAGCTGAGGCTACAGTCCATCACCAGGTACGCAGCCTAGTGTATGTTAGAGGTACGAGTACACGCTAGCCGGGGCCTACGAGCTACGAAACATAGGGACCATAGACAAGCCGCCCGAGACGAGGTCGGAACTGTGCTCGGAGCTGAGGCTACAGTCCATCACCAGGTACGCAGCCTAGTGTATGTTAGAGGTACGAGTACACGCTAGCCGGGGCCTACGAGCTACGAGACATAGGGACCATAGACAAGCCGCCCGAGACGAGGTCGGAACTGTGCTCGGAGCTGAGGCTACAGTCCATCACCAGGTACGCAGCCTAGTGTATGTTAGAGGTACGAGTACACGCTAGCCGGGGCCTACGAGCTACGAGACATAGGGACCATAGACAAGCCGCCCGAGACGAGGTCGGAACTGTGCTCGGAGCTGAGGCTACAGTCCATCACCAGGTACGCAGCCTAGTGTATGTTAGAGGTACGAGTACACGCTAGCTGGGGCCTACGAGCTACGAGACATAGGGACCATAGACAAGCCGCCGGAGACGAGGTCGGAACTGTGCTCGGAGCTGAGGCTACAGTCCATCACCAGGTACGCAGCCTAGTGTATGTTAGAGGTACGAGTACACGCTAGCTGGGGCCTACGAGCTACGAGACATAGGGACCATAGACAAGCCGCCCGAGACGAGGTCGGAACTGTGCTCGGAGCTGAGGCTACAGTCCATCACCAGGTACGCAGCCTAGTGTATGTTAGAGGTACGAGTACACGCTAGCCGGGGCCTACGAGCTACGAGACATAGGGACCATAGACAAGCCGCCCGAGACGAGGTCGGAACTGTGCTCGGAGCTGAGGCTGCAGTCCATCACCAGGTACGCAGCCTAGTGTATGTTAGAGGTACGAGTACACGCTAGCCGGGGCCTACGAGCTACGAGACATAGGGACCATAGACAAGCCGCCCGAGACGAGGTCAGAACTGTGCTCGGAGCTGAGGCTTCAGTCCATCACCAGGTACGCAGCCTAGTGTATGTTAGAGGTACGAGTACACGCTAGCCGGGGCCTACGAGCTACGAGACATAGGGACCATAGACAAGCCGCCCGAGACGAGGTCGGAACTGTGCTCGGAGCTGAGGCTACAGTCCATCACCAGGTACGCAGCCTAGTGTATGTTAGAGGTACGAGTACACGCTAGCCGGGGCCTACGAGCTACGAGACATAGGGACCATAGACAAGCCGCCCGAGACGAGGTCGGAACTGTGCTCGGAGCTGAGGCTACAGTCCATCACCAGGTACGCAGCCTAGTGTATGTTAGAGGTACGAGTACACGCTAGCCGGGGCCTACGAGCTACGAGACATAGGGACCATAGACAAGCCGCCCGAGACGAGGTCGGAACTGTGCTCGGAGCTGAGGCTACAGTCCATCACCAGGTACGCAGCCTAGTGTATGTTAGAGGTACGAGTACACGCTAGCCGGGGCCTACGAGCTACGAGACATAGGGACCATAGACAAGCCGCCCGAGACGAGGTCAGAACTGTGCTCGGAGCTGAGGCTACAGTCCATCACCAGGTACGCAGCCTAGTGTATGTTAGAGGTACGAGTACACGCTAGCTGGGGCCTACGAGCTACGAGACATAGGGACCATAGACAAGCCGCCCGAGACGAGGTCGGAACTGTGCTCGGAGCTGAGGCTACAGTCCATCACCAGGTACGCAGCCTAGTGTATGTTAGAGGTACGAGTACACGCTAGCCGGGGCCTACGAGCTACGAGACATAGGGACCATAGACAAGCCGCCCGAGACGAGGTCGGAACTGTGCTCGGAGCTGAGGCTACAGTCCATCACCAGGTACGCAGCCTAGTGTATGTTAGAGGTACGAGTACACGCTAGCCGGGGCCTACGAGCTACGAGACATAGGGACCATAGACAAGCCGCCCGAGACGAGGTCGGAACTGTGCTCGGAGCTGAGGCTACAGTCCATCACCAGGTACGCAGCCTAGTGTATGTTAGAGGTACGAGTACACGCTAGCCGGGGCCTACGAGCTACGAGACATAGGGACCATAGACAAGCCGCCCGAGACGAGGTCGGAACTGTGCTCGGAGCTGAGGCTACAGTCCATCACCAGGTACGCAGCCTAGTGTATGTTAGAGGTACGAGTACACGCTAGCCGGGGCCTACGAGCTACGAGACATAGGGACCATAGACAAGCCGCCCGAGACGAGGTCGGAACTGTGCTCGGAGCTGAGGCTACAGTCCATCACCAGGTACGCAGCCTAGTGTATGTTAGAGGTACGAGTACACGCTAGCCGGGGCCTACGAGCTACGAGACATAGGGACCATAGACAAGCCGCCCGAGACGAGGTCGGAACTGTGCTCGGAGCTGAGGCTACAGTCCATCACCAGGTACGCAGCCTAGTGTATGTTAGAGGTACGAGTACACGCTAGCCGGGGCCTACGAGCTACGAGACATAGGGACCATAGACAAGCCGCCCGAGACGAGGTCAGAACTGTGCTCGGAGCTGAGGCTACAGTCCATCACCAGGTACGCAGCCTAGTGTATGTTAGAGGTACGAGTACACGCTAGCTGGGGCCTACGAGCTACGAGACATAGGGACCATAGACAAGCCGCCCGAGACGAGGTCGGAACTGTGCTCGGAGCTGAGGCTACAGTCCATCACCAGGTACGCAGCCTAGTGTATGTTAGAGGTACGAGTACACGCTAGCCGGGGCCTACGAGCTACGAGACATAGGGACCATAGACAAGCCGCCCGAGACGAGGTCGGAACTGTGCTCGGAGCTGAGGCTACAGTCCATCACCAGGTACGCAGCCTAGTGTATGTTAGAGGTACGAGTACACGCTAGCCGGGGCCTACGAGCTACGAGACATAGGGACCATAGACAAGCCGCCCGAGACGAGGTCGGAACTGTGCTCGGAGCTGAGGCTACAGTCCATCACCAGGTACGCAGCCTAGTGTATGTTAGAGGTACGAGTACACGCTAGCCGGGGCCTACGAGCTACGAGACATAGGGACCATAGACAAGCCGCCCGAGACGAGGTCGGAACTGTGCTCGGAGCTGAGGCTACAGTCCATCACCAGGTACGCAGCCTAGTGTATGTTAGAGGTACGAGTACACGCTAGCCGGGGCCTACGAGCTACGAGACATAGGGACCATAGACAAGCCGCCCGAGACGAGGTCGGAACTGTGCTCGGAGCTGAGGCTACAGTCCATCACCAGGTACGCAGCCTAGTGTATGTTAGAGGTACGAGTACACGCTAGCCGGGGCCTACGAGCTACGAGACATAGGGACCATAGACAAGCCGCCCGAGACGAGGTCGGAACTGTGCTCGGAGCTGAGGCTACAGTCCATCACCAGGTACGCAGCCTAGTGTATGTTAGAGGTACGAGTACACGCTAGCCGGGGCCTACGAGCTACGAGACATAGGGACCATAGACAAGCCGCCCGAGACGAGGTCAGAACTGTGCTCGGAGCTGAGGCTACAGTCCATCACCAGGTACGCAGCCTAGTGTATGTTAGAGGTACACGCTAGCTGGGGCCTACGAGCTACGAGACATAGGGACCATAGACAAGCCGCCCGAGACGAGGTCGGAACTGTGCTCGGAGCTGAGGCTACAGTCCATCACCAGGTACGCAGCCTAGTGTATGTTAGAGGTACGAGTACACGCTAGCCGGGGCCTACGAGCTACGAGACATAGGGACCATAGACAAGCCGCCCGAGACGAGGTCGGAACTGTGCTCGGAGCTGAGGCTACAGTCCATCACCAGGTACGCAGCCTAGTGTATGTTAGAGGTACGAGTACACGCTAGCCGGGGCCTACGAGCTACGAGACATAGGGACCATAGACAAGCCGCCCGAGACGAGGTCGGAACTGTGCTCGGAGCTGAGGCTACAGTCCATCACCAGGTACGCAGCCTAGTGTATGTTAGAGGTACGAGTACACGCTAGCCGGGGCCTACGAGCTACGAGACATAGGGACCATAGACAAGCCGCCCGAGACGAGGTCGGAACTGTGCTCGGAGCTGAGGCTACAGTCCATCACCAGGTACGCAGCCTAGTGTATGTTAGAGGTACGAGTACACGCTAGCCGGGGCCTACGAGCTACGAGACATAGGGACCATAGACAAGCCGCCCGAGACGAGGTCGGAACTGTGCTCGGAGCTGAGGCTACAGTCCATCACCAGGTTCGCAGCCTAGTGTATGTTAGAGGTACGAGTACACGCTAGCCGGGGCCTACGAGCTACGAGACATAGGGACCATAGACAAGCCGCCCGAGACGAGGTCGGAACTGTGCTCGGAGCTGAGGCTGCAGTCCATCACCAGGTACGCAGCCTAGTGTATGTTAGAGGTACACGCTAGCTGGGGCCTACGAGCTACGAGACATAGGGACCATAGACAAGCCGCCCGAGACGAGGTCGGAACTGTGCTCGGAGCTGAGGCTACAGTCCATCACCAGGTACGCAGCCTAGTGTATGTTAGAGGTACGAGTACACGCTAGCCGGGGCCTACGAGCTACGAAACATAGGGACCATAGACAAGCCGCCCGAGACGAGGTCGGAACTGTGCTCGGAGCTGAGGCTACAGTCCATCACCAGGTACGCAGCCTAGTGTATGTTAGAGGTACGAGTACACGCTAGCCGGGGCCTACGAGCTACGAGACATAGGGACCATAGACAAGCCGCCCGAGACGAGGTCGGAACTGTGCTCGGAGCTGAGGCTACAGTCCATCACCAGGTACGCAGCCTAGTGTATGTTAGAGGTACGAGTACACGCTAGCCGGGGCCTACGAGCTACGAGACATAGGGACCATAGACAAGCCGCCCGAGACGAGGTCGGAACTGTGCTCGGAGCTGAGGCTACAGTCCATCACCAGGTACGCAGCCTAGTGTATGTTAGAGGTACGAGTACACGCTAGCTGGGGCCTACGAGCTACGAGACATAGGGACCATAGACAAGCCGCCGGAGACGAGGTCGGAACTGTGCTCGGAGCTGAGGCTACAGTCCATCACCAGGTACGCAGCCTAGTGTATGTTAGAGGTACGAGTACACGCTAGCTGGGGCCTACGAGCTACGAGACATAGGGACCATAGACAAGCCGCCCGAGACGAGGTCGGAACTGTGCTCGGAGCTGAGGCTACAGTCCATCACCAGGTACGCAGCCTAGTGTATGTTAGAGGTACGAGTACACGCTAGCCGGGGCCTACGAGCTACGAGACATAGGGACCATAGACAAGCCGCCCGAGACGAGGTCGGAACTGTGCTCGGAGCTGAGGCTACAGTCCATCACCAGGTACGCAGCCTAGTGTATGTTAGAGGTACGAGTACACGCTAGCCGGGGCCTACGAGCTACGAGACATAGGGACCATAGACAAGCCGCCCGAGACGAGGTCGGAACTGTGCTCGGAGCTGAGGCTACAGTCCATCACCAGGTACGCAGCCTAGTGTATGTTAGAGGTACGAGTACACGCTAGCCGGGGCCTACGAGCTACGAGACATAGGGACCATAGACAAGCCGCCCGAGACGAGGTCGGAACTGTGCTCGGAGCTGAGGCTGCAGTCCATCACCAGGTACGCAGCCTAGTGTATGTTAGAGGTACGAGTACACGCTAGCCGGGGCCTACGAGCTACGAGACATAGGGACCATAGACAAGCCGCCCGAGACGAGGTCGGAACTGTGCTCGGAGCTGAGGCTACAGTCCATCACCAGGTACGCAGCCTAGTGTATGTTAGAGGTACGAGTACACGCTAGCCGGGGCCTACGAGCTACGAGACATAGGGACCATAGACAAGCCGCCCGAGACGAGGTCGGAACTGTGCTCGGAGCTGAGGCTGCAGTCCATCACCAGGTACGCAGCCTAGTGTATGTTAGAGGTACGAGTACACGCTAGCCGGGGCCTACGAGCTACGAGACATAGGGACCATAGACAAGCCGCCCGAGACGAGGTCAGAACTGTGCTCGGAGCTGAGGCTTCAGTCCATCACCAGGTACGCAGCCTAGTGTATGTTAGAGGTACGAGTACACGCTAGCCGGGGCCTACGAGCTACGAGACATAGGGACCATAGACAAGCCGCCCGAGACGAGGTCGGAACTGTGCTCGGAGCTGAGGCTACAGTCCATCACCAGGTACGCAGCCTAGTGTATGTTAGAGGTACGAGTACACGCTAGCCGGGGCCTACGAGCTACGAGACATAGGGACCATAGACAAGCCGCCCGAGACGAGGTCGGAACTGTGCTCGGAGCTGAGGCTACAGTCCATCACCAGGTACGCAGCCTAGTGTATGTTAGAGGTACGAGTACACGCTAGCCGGGGCCTACGAGCTACGAGACATAGGGACCATAGACAAGCCGCCCGAGACGAGGTCGGAACTGTGCTCGGAGCTGAGGCTACAGTCCATCACCAGGTACGCAGCCTAGTGTATGTTAGAGGTACGAGTACACGCTAGCCGGGGCCTACGAGCTACGAGACATAGGGACCATAGACAAGCCGCCCGAGACGAGGTCAGAACTGTGCTCGGAGCTGAGGCTACAGTCCATCACCAGGTACGCAGCCTAGTGTATGTTAGAGGTACGAGTACACGCTAGCTGGGGCCTACGAGCTACGAGACATAGGGACCATAGACAAGCCGCCCGAGACGAGGTCGGAACTGTGCTCGGAGCTGAGGCTACAGTCCATCACCAGGTACGCAGCCTAGTGTATGTTAGAGGTACGAGTACACGCTAGCCGGGGCCTACGAGCTACGAGACATAGGGACCATAGACAAGCCGCCCGAGACGAGGTCGGAACTGTGCTCGGAGCTGAGGCTACAGTCCATCACCAGGTACGCAGCCTAGTGTATGTTAGAGGTACGAGTACACGCTAGCCGGGGCCTACGAGCTACGAGACATAGGGACCATAGACAAGCCGCCCGAGACGAGGTCGGAACTGTGCTCGGAGCTGAGGCTACAGTCCATCACCAGGTACGCAGCCTAGTGTATGTTAGAGGTACGAGTACACGCTAGCCGGGGCCTACGAGCTACGAGACATAGGGACCATAGACAAGCCGCCCGAGACGAGGTCGGAACTGTGCTCGGAGCTGAGGCTACAGTCCATCACCAGGTACGCAGCCTAGTGTATGTTAGAGGTACGAGTACACGCTAGCCGGGGCCTACGAGCTACGAGACATAGGGACCATAGACAAGCCGCCCGAGACGAGGTCGGAACTGTGCTCGGAGCTGAGGCTACAGTCCATCACCAGGTACGCAGCCTAGTGTATGTTAGAGGTACGAGTACACGCTAGCCGGGGCCTACGAGCTACGAGACATAGGGACCATAGACAAGCCGCCCGAGACGAGGTCGGAACTGTGCTCGGAGCTGAGGCTACAGTCCATCACCAGGTACGCAGCCTAGTGTATGTTAGAGGTACGAGTACACGCTAGCCGGGGCCTACGAGCTACGAGACATAGGGACCATAGACAAGCCGCCCGAGACGAGGTCAGAACTGTGCTCGGAGCTGAGGCTACAGTCCATCACCAGGTACGCAGCCTAGTGTATGTTAGAGGTACGAGTACACGCTAGCTGGGGCCTACGAGCTACGAGACATAGGGACCATAGACAAGCCGCCCGAGACGAGGTCGGAACTGTGCTCGGAGCTGAGGCTACAGTCCATCACCAGGTACGCAGCCTAGTGTATGTTAGAGGTACGAGTACACGCTAGCCGGGGCCTACGAGCTACGAGACATAGGGACCATAGACAAGCCGCCCGAGACGAGGTCGGAACTGTGCTCGGAGCTGAGGCTACAGTCCATCACCAGGTACGCAGCCTAGTGTATGTTAGAGGTACGAGTACACGCTAGCCGGGGCCTACGAGCTACGAGACATAGGGACCATAGACAAGCCGCCCGAGACGAGGTCGGAACTGTGCTCGGAGCTGAGGCTACAGTCCATCACCAGGTACGCAGCCTAGTGTATGTTAGAGGTACGAGTACACGCTAGCCGGGGCCTACGAGCTACGAGACATAGGGACCATAGACAAGCCGCCCGAGACGAGGTCGGAACTGTGCTCGGAGCTGAGGCTACAGTCCATCACCAGGTACGCAGCCTAGTGTATGTTAGAGGTACGAGTACACGCTAGCCGGGGCCTACGAGCTACGAGACATAGGGACCATAGACAAGCCGCCCGAGACGAGGTCGGAACTGTGCTCGGAGCTGAGGCTACAGTCCATCACCAGGTACGCAGCCTAGTGTATGTTAGAGGTACGAGTACACGCTAGCCGGGGCCTACGAGCTACGAGACATAGGGACCATAGACAAGCCGCCCGAGACGAGGTCGGAACTGTGCTCGGAGCTGAGGCTACAGTCCATCACCAGGTACGCAGCCTAGTGTATGTTAGAGGTACGAGTACACGCTAGCCGGGGCCTACGAGCTACGAGACATAGGGACCATAGACAAGCCGCCCGAGACGAGGTCGGAACTGTGCTCGGAGCTGAGGCTACAGTCCATCACCAGGTACGCAGCCTAGTGTATGTTAGAGGTACGAGTACACGCTAGCCGGGGCCTACGAGCTACGAGACATAGGGACCATAGACAAGCCGCCCGAGACGAGGTCAGAACTGTGCTCGGAGCTGAGGCTACAGTCCATCACCAGGTACGCAGCCTAGTGTATGTTAGAGGTACGAGTACACGCTAGCTGGGGCCTACGAGCTACGAGACATAGGGACCATAGACAAGCCGCCCGAGACGAGGTCGGAACTGTGCTCGGAGCTGAGGCTACAGTCCATCACCAGGTACGCAGCCTAGTGTATGTTAGAGGTACGAGTACACGCTAGCCGGGGCCTACGAGCTACGAGACATAGGGACCATAGACAAGCCGCCCGAGACGAGGTCGGAACTGTGCTCGGAGCTGAGGCTACAGTCCATCA
Source organism: Isoperla grammatica (assembly GCA_945910005.1). Taxonomy (NCBI): domain Eukaryota; kingdom Metazoa; phylum Arthropoda; class Insecta; order Plecoptera; family Perlodidae; genus Isoperla; species Isoperla grammatica. The sequence goes on from OX246750.1 coordinate 7,578,478, forward strand.
CCAGGTACGCAGCCTAGTGTATGTTAGAGGTACGAGTACACGCTAGCCGGGGCCTACGAGCTACGAGACATAGGGACCATAGACAAGCCGCCCGAGACGAGGTCGGAACTGTGCTCGGAGCTGAGGCTACAGTCCATCACCAGGTACGCAGCCTAGTGTATGTTAGAGGTACGAGTACACGCTAGCCGGGGCCTACGAGCTACGAGACATAGGGACCATAGACAAGCCGCCCGAGACGAGGTCGGAACTGTGCTCGGAGCTGAGGCTACAGTCCATCACCAGGTACGCAGCCTAGTGTATGTTAGAGGTACGAGTACACGCTAGCCGGGGCCTACGAGCTACGAGACATAGGGACCATAGACAAGCCGCCCGAGACGAGGTCGGAACTGTGCTCGGAGCTGAGGCTACAGTCCATCACCAGGTACGCAGCCTAGTGTATGTTAGAGGTACGAGTACACGCTAGCTGGGGCCTACGAGCTACGAGACATAGGGACCATAGACAAGCCACCCGAGACGAGGTCGGAACTGTGCTCGGAGCTGAGGCTTCAGTCCATCACCAGGTACGCAGCCTAGTGTATGTTAGAGGTACGAGTACACGCTAGCCGGGGCCTACGAGCTACGAGACATAGGGACCATAGACAAGCCGCCCGAGACGAGGTCGGAACTGTGCTCGGAGCTGAGGCTACAGTCCATCACCAGGTACGCAGCCTAGTGTATGTTAGAGGTACGAGTACACGCTAGCTGGGGCCTACGAGCTACGAGACATAGGGACCATAGACAAGCCGCCCGAGACGAGGTCGGAACTGTGCTCGGAGCTGAGGCTACAGTCCATCACCAGGTACGCAGCCTAGTGTATGTTAGAGGTACACGCTAGCTGGGGCCTACGAGCTACGAGACATAGGGACCATAGACAAGCCGCCCGAGACGAGGTCGGAACTGTGCTCGGAGCTGAGGCTACAGTCCATCACCAGGTACGCAGCCTAGTGTATGTTAGAGGTACGAGTACACGCTAGCCGGGGCCTACGAGCTACGAGACATAGGGACCATAGACAAGCCGCCCAAGACGAGGTCGGAACTGTGCTCGGAGCTGAGGCTACAGTCCATCACCAGGTACGCAGCCTAGTGTATGTTAGAGGTACGAGTACACGCTAGCCGGGGCCTACGAGCTACGAGACATAGGGACCATAGACAAGCCGCCCGAGACGAGGTCGGAACTGTGCTCGGAGCTGAGGCTACAGTCCATCACCAGGTACGCAGCCTAGTGTATGTTAGAGGTACGAGTACACGCTAGCCGGGGCCTACGAGCTACGAGACATAGGGACCATAGACAAGCCGCCCGAGACGAGGTCGGAACTGTGCTCGGAGCTGAGGCTACAGTCCATCACCAGGTACGCAGCCTAGTGTATGTTAGAGGTACGAGTACACGCTAGCTGGGGCCTACGAGCTACGAGACATAGGGACCATAGACAAGCCGCCCGAGACGAGGTCGGAACTGTGCTCGGAGCTGAGGCTACAGTCCATCACCAGGTACGCAGCCTAGTGTATGTTAGAGGTACGAGTACACGCTAGCCGGGGCCTACGAGCTACGAGACATAGGGACCATAGACAAGCCGCCCGAGACGAGGTCGGAACTGTGCTCGGAGCTGAGGCTACAGTCCATCACCAGGTACGCAGCCTAGTGTATGTTAGAGGTACGAGTACACGCTAGCCGGGGCCTACGAGCTACGAGACATAGGGACCATAGACAAGCCGCCCGAGACGAGGTCGGAACTGTGCTCGGAGCTGAGGCTACAGTCCATCACCAGGTACGCAGCCTAGTGTATGTTAGAGGTACGAGTACACGCTAGCTGGGGCCTACGAGCTACGAGACATAGGGACCATAGACAAGCCGCCCGAGACGAGGTCGGAACTGTGCTCGGAGCTGAGGCTACAGTCCATCACCAGGTACGCAGCCTAGTGTATGTTAGAGGTACGAGTACACGCTAGCCGGGGCCTACGAGCTACGAGACATAGGGACCATAGACAAGCCGCCCGAGACGAGGTCGGAACTGTGCTCGGAGCTGAGGCTACAGTCCATCACCAGGTACGCAGCCTAGTGTATGTTAGAGGTACGAGTACACGCTAGCTGGGGCCTACGAGCTACGAGACATAGGGACCATAGACAAGCCACCCGAGACGAGGTCGGAACTGTGCTCGGAGCTGAGGCTACAGTCCATCACCAGGTACGCAGCCTAGTGTATGTTAGAGGTACGAGTACACGCTAGCCGGGGCCTACGAGCTACGAGACATAGGGACCATAGACAAGCCGCCCAAGACGAGGTCGGAACTGTGCTCGGAGCTGAGGCTACAGTCCATCACCAGGTACGCAGCCTAGTGTATGTTAGAGGTACGAGTACACGCTAGCCGGGGCCTACGAGCTACGAGACATAGGGACCATAGACAAGCCGCCCGAGACGAGGTCGGAACTGTGCTCGGAGCTGAGGCTACAGTCCATCACCAGGTACGCAGCCTAGTGTATGTTAGAGGTACGAGTACACGCTAGCCGGGGCCTACGAGCTACGAGACATAGGGACCATAGACAAGCCGCCCGAGACGAGGTCGGAACTGTGCTCGGAGCTGAGGCTACAGTCCATCACCAGGTACGCAGCCTAGTGTATGTTAGAGGTACGAGTACACGCTAGCTGGGGCCTACGAGCTACGAGACATAGGGACCATAGACAAGCCGCCCGAGACGAGGTCGGAACTGTGCTCGGAGCTGAGGCTACAGTCCATCACCAGGTACGCAGCCTAGTGTATGTTAGAGGTACGAGTACACGCTAGCCGGGGCCTACGAGCTACGAGACATAGGGACCATAGACAAGCCGCCCGAGACGAGGTCGGAACTGTGCTCGGAGCTGAGGCTACAGTCCATCACCAGGTACGCAGCCTAGTGTATGTTAGAGGTACGAGTACACGCTAGCTGGGGCCTACGAGCTACGAGACATAGGGACCATAGACAAGCCACCCGAGACGAGGTCGGAACTGTGCTCGGAGCTGAGGCTTCAGTCCATCACCAGGTACGCAGCCTAGTGTATGTTAGAGGTACGAGTACACGCTAGCCGGGGCCTACGAGCTACGAGACATAGGGACCATAGACAAGCCGCCCGAGACGAGGTCGGAACTGTGCTCGGAGCTGAGGCTACAGTCCATCACCAGGTACGCAGCCTAGTGTATGTTAGAGGTACGAGTACACGCTAGCCGGGGCCTACGAGCTACGAGACATAGGGACCATAGACAAGCCGCCCGAGACGAGGTCGGAACTGTGCTCGGAGCTGAGGCTACAGTCCATCACCAGGTACGCAGCCTAGTGTATGTTAGAGGTACGAGTACACGCTAGCCGGGGCCTACGAGCTACGAGACATAGGGACCATAGACAAGCCGCCCGAGACGAGGTCGGAACTGTGCTCGGAGCTGAGGCTACAGTCCATCACCAGGTACGCAGCCTAGTGTATGTTAGAGGTACACGAGTACACGCTAGCTGGGGCCTACGAGCTACGAGACATAGGGACCATAGACAAGCCGCCGGAGACGAGGTCGGAACTGTGCTCGGAGCTGAGGCTACAGTCCATCACCAGGTACGCAGCCTAGTGTATGTTAGAGGTACGAGTACACGCTAGCTGGGGCCTACGAGCTACGAGACATAGGGACCATAGACAAGCCGCCCGAGACGAGGTCGGAACTGTGCTCGGAGCTGAGGCTACAGTCCATCACCAGGTACGCAGCCTAGTGTATGTTAGAGGTACGAGTACACGCTAGCCGGGGCCTACGAGCTACGAGACATAGGGACCATAGACAAGCCGCCCGAGACGAGGTCGGAACTGTGCTCGGAGCTGAGGCTACAGTCCATCACCAGGTACGCAGCCTAGTGTATGTTAGAGGTACGAGTACACGCTAGCCGGGGCCTACGAGCTACGAGACATAGGGACCATAGACAAGCCGCCCGAGACGAGGTCGGAACTGTGCTCGGAGCTGAGGCTACAGTCCATCACCAGGTACGCAGCCTAGTGTATGTTAGAGGTACGAGTACACGCTAGCCGGGGCCTACGAGCTACGAGACATAGGGACCATAGACAAGCCGCCCGAGACGAGGTCGGAACTGTGCTCGGAGCTGAGGCTACAGTCCATCACCAGGTACGCAGCCTAGTGTATGTTAGAGGTACGAGTACACGCTAGCTGGGGCCTACGAGCTACGAGACATAGGGACCATAGACAAGCCGCCGGAGACGAGGTCGGAACTGTGCTCGGAGCTGAGGCTACAGTCCATCACCAGGTACGCAGCCTAGTGTATGTTAGAGGTACGAGTACACGCTAGCTGGGGCCTACGAGCTACGAGACATAGGGACCATAGACAAGCCGCCCGAGACGAGGTCGGAACTGTGCTCGGAGCTGAGGCTACAGTCCATCACCAGGTACGCAGCCTAGTGTATGTTAGAGGTACGAGTACACGCTAGCCGGGGCCTACGAGCTACGAGACATAGGGACCATAGACAAGCCGCCCGAGACGAGGTCGGAACTGTGCTCGGAGCTGAGGCTACAGTCAATCACCAGGTACGCAGCCTAGTGTATGTTAGAGGTACGAGTACATGCTAGCCGGGGCCTGCGAGCTACGAGACATAGGGACCATAGACAAGCCGCCCGAGACGAGGTCGGAACTGTGCTCGGAGCTGAGGCTGCAGTCCATCACCAGGTACGCAGCCTAGTGTATGTTAGAGGTACGAGTACACGCTAGCCGGGGCCTACGAGCTACGAGACATAGGGACCATAGACAAGCCGCCCGAGACGAGGTCGGAACTGTGCTCGGAGCTGAGGCTACAGTCCATCACCAGGTACGCAGCCTAGTGTATGTTAGAGGTACGAGTACACGCTAGCCGGGGCCTACGAGCTACGAGACATAGGGACCATAGACAAGCCGCCCGAGACGAGGTCGGAACTGTGCTCGGAGCTGAGGCTGCAGTCCATCACCAGGTACGCAGCCTAGTGTATGTTAGAGGTACGAGTACACGCTAGCCGGGGCCTACGAGCTACGAGACATAGGGACCATAGACAAGCCGCCCGAGACGAGGTCAGAACTGTGCTCGGAGCTGAGGCTTCAGTCCATCACCAGGTACGCAGCCTAGTGTATGTTAGAGGTACGAGTACACGCTAGCCGGGGCCTACGAGCTACGAGACATAGGGACCATAGACAAGCCGCCCGAGACGAGGTCGGAACTGTGCTCGGAGCTGAGGCTACAGTCTATCACCAGGTACGCAGCCTAGTGTATGTTAGAGGTACGAGTACACGCTAGCCGGGGCCTACGAGCTACGAGACATAGGGACCATAGACAAGCCGCCCGAGACGAGGTCGGAACTGTGCTCGGAGCTGAGGCTACAGTCCATCACCAGGTACGCAGCCTAGTGTATGTTAGAGGTACGAGTACACGCTAGCCGGGGCCTACGAGCTACGAGACATAGGGACCATAGACAAGCCGCCCGAGACGAGGTCGGAACTGTGCTCGGAGCTGAGGCTACAGTCCATCACCAGGTACGCAGCCTAGTGTATGTTAGAGGTACGAGTACACGCTAGCCGGGGCCTACGAGCTACGAGACATAGGGACCATAGACAAGCCGCCCGAGACGAGGTCGGAACTGTGCTCGGAGCTGAGACTACAGTCCATCACCAGGTACGCAGCCTAGTGTATGTTAGAGGTACGAGTACACGCTAGCCGGGGCCTACGAGCTACGAGACATAGGGACCATAGACAAGCCGCCCGAGACGAGGTCGGAACTGTGCTCGGAGCTGAGGCTACAGTCCATCACCAGGTACGCAGCCTAGTGTATGTTAGAGGTACGAGTACACGCTAGCCGGGGCCTACGAGCTACGAGACATAGGGACCATAGACAAGCCGCCCGAGACGAGGTCAGAACTGTGCTCGGAGCTGAGGCTACAGTCCATCACCAGGTACGCAGCCTAGTGTACGTTAGAGGTACGAGTACACGCTAGCTGGGGCCTACGAGCTACGAGACATAGGGACCATAGACAAGCCGCCCGAGACGAGGTCGGAACTGTGCTCGGAGCTGAGGCTACAGTCCATCACCAGGTACGCAGCCTAGTGTATGTTAGAGGTACGAGTACACGCTAGCCGGGGCCTACGAGCTACGAGACATAGGGACCATAGACAAGCCGCCCGAGACGAGGTCGGAACTGTGCTCGGAGCTGAGGCTACAGTCCATCACCAGGTACGCAGCCTAGTGTATGTTAGAGGTACGAGTACACGCTAGCCGGGGCCTACGAGCTACGAGACATAGGGACCATAGACAAGCCGCCCGAGACGAGGTCGGAACTGTGCTCGGAGCTGAGGCTACAGTCCATCACCAGGTACGCAGCCTAGTGTATGTTAGAGGTACGAGTACACGCTAGCCGGGGCCTACGAGCTACGAGACATAGGGACCATAGACAAGCCGCCCGAGACGAGGTCGGAACTGTGCTCGGAGCTGAGGCTACAGTCCATCACCAGGTACGCAGCCTAGTGTACGTTAGAGGTACGAGTACACGCTAGCCGGGGCCTACGAGCTACGAGACATAGGGACCATAGACAAGCCGCCCGAGACGAGGTCGGAACTGTGCTCGGAGCTGAGGCTACAGTCCATCACCAGGTACGCAGCCTAGTGTATGTTAGAGGTACGAGTACACGCTAGCCGGGGCCTACGAGCTACGAGACATAGGGACCATAGACAAGCCGCCCGAGACGAGGTCGGAACTGTGCTCGGAGCTGAGGCTACAGTCCATCACCAGGTACGCAGCCTAGTGTATGTTAGAGGTACGAGTACACGCTAGCCGGGGCCTACGAGCTACGAGACATAGGGACCATAGACAAGCCGCCCGAGACGAGGTCGGAACTGTGCTCGGAGCTGAGGCTACAGTCCATCACCAGGTACGCAGCCTAGTGTATGTTAGAGGTACGAGTACACGCTAGCCGGGGCCTACGAGCTACGAGACATAGGGACCATAGACAAGCCGCCGGAGACGAGGTCGGAACTGTGCTCGGAGCTGAGGCTACAGTCCATCACCAGGTACGCAGCCTAGTGTATGTTAGAGGTACGAGTACACGCTAGCCGGGGCCTACGAGCTACGAGACATAGGGACCATAGACAAGCCGCCCGAGACGAGGTCGGAACTGTGCTCGGAGCTGAGGCTACAGTCCATCACCAGGTACGCAGCCTAGTGTATGTTAGAGGTACGAGTACACGCTAGCCGGGGCCTACGAGCTACGAGACATAGGGACCATAGACAAGCCGCCCGAGACGAGGTCGGAACTGTGCTCGGAGCTGAGGCTACAGTCCATCACCAGGTACGCAGCCTAGTGTATGTTAGAGGTACGAGTACACGCTAGCCGGGGCCTACGAGCTACGAGACATAGGGACCATAGACAAGCCGCCCGAGACGAGGTCGGAACTGTGCTCGGAGCTGAGGCTACAGTCCATCACCAGGTACGCAGCCTAGTGTATGTTAGAGGTACGAGTACACGCTAGCCGGGGCCTACGAGCTACGAGACATAGGGACCATAGACAAGCCGCCCGAGACGAGGTCGGAACTGTGCTCGGAGCTGAGGCTACAGTCCATCACCAGGTACGCAGCCTAGTGTATGTTAGAGGTACGAGTACACGCTAGCTGGGGCCTACGAGCTACGAGACATAGGGACCATAGACAAGCCGCCCGAGACGAGGTCGGAACTGTGCTCGGAGCTGAGGCTACAGTCCATCACCAGGTACGCAGCCTAGTGTATGTTAGAGGTACGAGTACACGCTAGCCGGGGCCTACGAGCTACGAGACATAGGGACCATAGACAAGCCGCCCGAGACGAGGTCGGAACTGTGCTCGGAGCTGAGGCTACAGTCCATCACCAGGTACGCAGCCTAGTGTATGTTAGAGGTACGAGTACACGCTAGCCGGGGCCTACGAGCTACGAGACATAGGGACCATAGACAAGCCGCCCGAGACGAGGTCGGAACTGTGCTCGGAGCTGAGGCTACAGTCCATCACCAGGTACGCAGCCTAGTGTATGTTAGAGGTACGAGTACACGCTAGCCGGGGCCTACGAGCTACGAGACATAGGGACCATAGACAAGCCGCCCGAGACGAGGTCGGAACTGTGCTCGGAGCTGAGGCTACAGTCCATCACCAGGTACGCAGCCTAGTGTATGTTAGAGGTACGAGTACACGCTAGCCGGGGCCTACGAGCTACGAGACATAGGGACCATAGACAAGCCGCCCGAGACGAGGTCGGAACTGTGCTCGGAGCTGAGGCTACAGTCCATCACCAGGTACGCAGCCTAGTGTATGTTAGAGGTACGAGTACACGCTAGCCGGGGCCTACGAGCTACGAGACATAGGGACCATAGACAAGCCGCCCGAGACGAGGTCGGAACTGTGCTCGGAGCTGAGGCTACAGTCCATCACCAGGTACGCAGCCTAGTGTATGTTAGAGGTACGAGTACACGCTAGCCGGGGCCTACGAGCTACGAGACATAGGGACCATAGACAAGCCGCCCGAGACGAGGTCGGAACTGTGCTCGGAGCTGAGGCTACAGTCCATCACCAGGTACGCAGCCTAGTGTATGTTAGAGGTACGAGTACACGCTAGCTGGGGCCTACGAGCTACGAGACATAGGGACCATAGACAAGCCGCCCGAGACGAGGTCGGAACTGTGCTCGGAGCTGAGGCTACAGTCCATCACCAGGTACGCAGCCTAGTGTATGTTAGAGGTACGAGTACACGCTAGCCGGGGCCTACGAGCTACGAGACATAGGGACCATAGACAAGCCGCCCGAGACGAGGTCGGAACTGTGCTCGGAGCTGAGGCTACAGTCCATCACCAGGTACGCAGCCTAGTGTATGTTAGAGGTACGAGTACACGCTAGCCGGGGCCTACGAGCTACGAGACATAGGGACCATAGACAAGCCGCCCGAGACGAGGTCGGAACTGTGCTCGGAGCTGAGGCTACAGTCCATCACCAGGTACGCAGCCTAGTGTATGTTAGAGGTACGAGTACACGCTAGCCGGGGCCTACGAGCTACGAGACATAGGGACCATAGACAAGCCGCCCGAGACGAGGTCGGAACTGTGCTCGGAGCTGAGGCTACAGTCCATCACCAGGTACGCAGCCTAGTGTATATTAGAGGTACGAGTACACGCTAGCTGGGGCCTACGAGCTACGAGACATAGGGACCATAGACAAGCCGCCCGAGACGAGGTCGGAACTGTGCTCGGAGCTGAGGCTTCAGTCCATCACCAGGTACGCAGCCTAGTGTATGTTAGAGGTACGAGTACACGCTAGCCGGGGCCTACGAGCTACGAGACATAGGGACCATAGACAAGCCGCCCGAGACGAGGTCGGAACTGTGCTCGGAGCTGAGGCTACAGTCCATCACCAGGTACGCAGCCTAGTGTATGTTAGAGGTACGAGTACACGCTAGCTGGGGCCTACGAGCTACGAGACATAGGGACCATAGACAAGCCGCCCGAGACGAGGTCGGAACTGTGCTCGGAGCTGAGGCTACAGTCCATCACCAGGTACGCAGCCTAGTGTATGTTAGAGGTACGAGTACACGCTAGCCGGGGCCTACGAGCTACGAGACATAGGGACCATAGACAAGCCGCCCGAGACGAGGTCGGAACTGTGCTCGGAGCTGAGGCTACAGTCCATCACCAGGTACGCAGCCTAGTGTATGTTAGAGGTACACGCTAGCTGGGGCCTACGAGCTACGAGACATAGGGACCATAGACAAGCCGCCCGAGACGAGGTCGGAACTGTGCTCGGAGCTGAGGCTACAGTCCATCACCAGGTACGCAGCCTAGTGTATGTTAGAGGTACGAGTACACGCTAGCCGGGGCCTACGAGCTACGAGACATAGGGACCATAGACAAGCCGCCCGAGACGAGGTCGGAACTGTGCTCGGAGCTGAGGCTTCAGTCCATCACCAGGTACGCAGCCTAGTGTATGTTAGAGGTACGAGTACACGCTAGCCGGGGCCTACGAGCTACGAGACATAGGGACCATAGACAAGCCGCCCGAGACGAGGTCGGAACTGTGCTCGGAGCTGAGGCTACAGTCCATCACCAGGTACGCAGCCTAGTGTATGTTAGAGGTACGAGTACACGCTAGCCGGGGCCTACGAGCTACGAGACATAGGGACCATAGACAAGCCGCCCGAGACGAGGTCGGAACTGTGCTCGGAGCTGAGGCTACAGTCCATCACCAGGTACGCAGCCTAGTGTATGTTAGAGGTACGAGTACACGCTAGCTGGGGCCTACGAGCTACGAGACATAGGGACCATAGACAAGCCGCCGGAGACGAGGTCGGAACTGTGCTCGGAGCTGAGGCTACAGTCCATCACCAGGTACGCAGCCTAGTGTATGTTAGAGGTACGAGTACACGCTAGCCGGGGCCTACGAGCTACGAGACATAGGGACCATAGACAAGCCGCCCGAGACGAGGTCGGAACTGTGCTCGGAGCTGAGGCTACAGTCCATCACCAGGTACGCAGCCTAGTGTATGTTAGAGGTACGAGTACACGCTAGCCGGGGCCTACGAGCTACGAGACATAGGGACCATAGACAAGCCGCCCGAGACGAGGTCGGAACTGTGCTCGGAGCTGAGGCTACAGTCCATCACCAGGTACGCAGCCTAGTGTATGTTAGAGGTACGAGTACACGCTAGCCGGGGCCTACGAGCTACGAGACATAGGGACCATAGACAAGCCGCCCGAGACGAGGTCGGAACTGTGCTCGGAGCTGAGGCTACAGTCCATCACCAGGTACGCAGCCTAGTGTATGTTAGAGGTACGAGTACACGCTAGCCGGGGCCTACGAGCTACGAGACATAGGGACCATAGACAAGCCGCCCGAGACGAGGTCGGAACTGTGCTCGGAGCTGAGGCTACAGTCCATCACCAGGTACGCAGCCTAGTGTATGTTAGAGGTACGAGTACACGCTAGCCGGGGCCTACGAGCTACGAGACATAGGGACCATAGACAAGCCGCCCGAGACGAGGTCGGAACTGTGCTCGGAGCTGAGGCTACAGTCCATCACCAGGTTCGCAGCCTAGTGTATGTTAGAGGTACGAGTACACGCTAGCCGGGGCCTACGAGCTACGAGACATAGGGACCATAGACAAGCCGCCCGAGACGAGGTCGGAACTGTGCTCGGAGCTGAGGCTACAGTCCATCACCAGGTACGCAGCCTAGTGTATGTTAGAGGTACACGCTAGCTGGGGCCTACGAGCTACGAGACATAGGGACCATAGACAAGCCGCCCGAGACGAGGTCGGAACTGTGCTCGGAGCTGAGGCTACAGTCCATCACCAGGTACGCAGCCTAGTGTATGTTAGAGGTACGAGTACACGCTAGCCGGGGCCTACGAGCTACGAGACATAGGGACCATAGACAAGCCGCCCGAGACGAGGTCGGAACTGTGCTCGGAGCTGAGGCTACAGTCCATCACCAGGTACGCAGCCTAGTGTATGTTAGAGGTACGAGTACACGCTAGCCGGGGCCTACGAGCTACGAGACATAGGGACCATAGACAAGCCGCCCAAGACGAGGTCGGAACTGTGCTCGGAGCTGAGGCTACAGTCCATCACCAGGTACGCAGCCTAGTGTATGTTAGAGGTACGAGTACACGCTAGCCGGGGCCTACGAGCTACGAGACATAGGGACCATAGACAAGCCGCCCGAGACGAGGTCGGAACTGTGCTCGGAGCTGAGGCTACAGTCCATCACCAGGTACGCAGCCTAGTGTATGTTAGAGGTACGAGTACACGCTAGCCGGGGCCTACGAGCTACGAGACATAGGGACCATAGACAAGCCGCCCGAGACGAGGTCGGAACTGTGCTCGGAGCTGAGGCTACAGTCCATCACCAGGTACGCAGCCTAGTGTATGTTAGAGGTACGAGTACACGCTAGCCGGGGCCTACGAGCTACGAGACATAGGGACCATAGACAAGCCGCCCGAGACGAGGTCGGAACTGTGCTCGGAGCTGAGGCTACAGTCCATCACCAGGTACGCAGCCTAGTGTATGTTAGAGGTACGAGTACACGCTAGCCGGGGCCTACGAGCTACGAGACATAGGGACCATAGACAAGCCGCCCGAGACGAGGTCGGAACTGTGCTCGGAGCTGAGACTACAGTCCATCACCAGGTACGCAGCCTAGTGTATGTTAGAGGTACGAGTACACGCTAGCTGGGGCCTACGAGCTACGAGACATAGGGACCATAGACAAGCCGCCCGAGACGAGGTCGGAACTGTGCTCGGAGCTGAGGCTACAGTCCATCACCAGGTACGCAGCCTAGTGTATGTTAGAGGTACGAGTACACGCTAGCTGGGGCCTACGAGCTACGAGACATAGGGACCATAGACAAGCCGCCCGAGACGAGGTCGGAACTGTGCTCGGAGCTGAGACTACAGTCCATCACCAGGTACGCCGCCTAGTGTATGTTAGAGGTACGAGTACACGCTAGCCGGGGCCTACGAGCTACGAGACATAGGGACCATAGACAAGCCGCCCGAGACGAGGTCGGAACTGTGCTCGGAGCTGAGGCTACAGTCCATCACCAGGTACGCAGCCTAGTGTATGTTAGAGGTACGAGTACACGCTAGCCGGGGCCTACGAGCTACGAGACATAGGGACCATAGACAAGCCGCCCGAGACGAGGTCGGAACTGTGCTCGGAGCTGAGGCTACAGTCCATCACCAGGTACGCCGCCTAGTGTATGTTAGAGGTACGAGTACACGCTAGCCGGGGCCTACGAGCTACGAGACATAGGGACCATAGACAAGCCGCCCGAGACGAGGTCGGAACTGTGCTCGGAGCTGAGGCTACAGTCCATCACCAGGTACGCCGCCTAGTGTATGTTAGAGGTACGAGTACACGCTAGCCGGGGCCTACGAGCTACGAGACATAGGGACCATAGACAAGCCGCCCGAGACGAGGTCGGAACTGTGCTCGGAGCTGAGACTACAGTCCATCACCAGGTACGCAGCCTTGTGTATGTTAGAGGTACGAGTACACGCTAGCTGGGGCCTACGAGCTACGAGACATAGGGACCATAGACAAGCCGCCCGAGACGAGGTCGGAACTGTGCTCGGAGCTGAGGCTACAATCCATCACCAGGTACGCAGCCTAGTGTATGTTAGAGGTACGAGTACACGCTAGCCGGGGCCTACGAGCTACGAGACATAGGGACCATAGACAAGCCGCCCGAGACGAGGTCGGAACTGTGCTCGGAGCTGAGGCTACAGTCCATCACCAGGTACGCAGCCTAGTGTATGTTAGAGGTACGAGTACACGCTAGCTGGGGCCTACGAGACATAGGGACCATAGACAAGCCGCCCGAGACGAGGTCGGAACTGTGCTCGGAGCTGAGGCTGCAGTCCATCACCAGGTAATTTAGAGCAATGATATTCAACAGCTATAGTAGGCTAGATCACCAGTCCCCCAACCTTTCACTCAGAAGCGAGCGTAGCAATTTGAAGCAATTTTGAATTGGGCAGTTTACATGCTAATTTGGACCTTTCAGTACTGCTAGCGCTGCGAGCGGCTGAAAGTCGAGTTAGAGACTCCTATGCCCGCCTGTGGTATTTGCCCAATTCAAGATGGCTTGTAATTGACACGCTTGTGGCTGCTAGGCTGCGCATCTAGCCTACTATAGCTGTTGAATATCATTGCTTTATACATACTAGTGTTCCAGGGTTTAAATCCCGTTTCGGGCACAGGTGTTTTTAATTTAGAAATTGACTTTCATCAATCAATATGATACTGGTGTTCATGTCTTCTTCTTCTTTTCCTATGCCCGCATTTTTGGATTACTGGACCATCATGCATTTTCTGGTTTTCCAGTAGCTAGAGACAGGCTTCCTTTTCCTCATAGCTCATGCCAGCTGGATGGGCATCTACTTCATCTTTTAGAGTTGGACATTTCGTCAGATGCTCTCTGTTCTGTTGGCCTTCCTCCAACATAGACTGCACATACTGCTGTTGGTGATTCCTATTCGATGTAGGTGCTTTCCAAGCAGATCGTGTCCTATTTGAAGTCTAAACTGTGCAGTAGCTGTTCGTCTATTTACATGTACATGTAAAACGGTCACTTTGGTGCCGTCATAGCAATGAAGCACATAATAGAAAGTATTATTTAATGTCCCCCACTGAACGAAGCACATAACAAATTGTATAAATGTCCCCCATTGATAATCAGTTCTTTCAACTGAGTGGGTAGACTATAAATACTAATTTGTGTATTTACAAGTGCTACAGCAAAAGAATAGAGACGGCCCGATTCCGGCTCAAGACTAGACATGGCCTGCTTGCCAAGCACCTACATAGGGTTGGGGTTTTCGAATCCAGCATATGTATGATGTGTGGGGTCGGAGAACAAGACAGGAGGCATCTCTTTGAGTGTACATATCTAAAGGATGAAAGGGACAAAATTCCGGATGGTATGGATCGGAGGGAACCAGAGTTCTATCGCTACTGGCTGACCACAAAATTCATGATGACATGAGATGTCAATTGTGGGTATAAGAAAAGAAGAAGATTTTTATTTTATTTGTGTCTTCAGGTTCCTCCGCAACCACGTCCGCTGGAACAACCTGTTCAACCTGTTGAAAGAGCTCTGGGATCTGGAGGACACGGTCGAGAACCGAGCGGAGGGCGACGAGACGACACCGTTGTCGCCCCTCTGTCGCTCGTACTGTCGCGTGCGTCTTGTGTCGGGGGGTCGCGGAGGCGAGCACGTCTTCTCCCGCAACATCCTGCACATGGGCACGCGGATAGGGGTGGAGTGCACGCTTGCGTTGCGGGGGGCGGCGCTGCCCCTCTGTCTGGAGTGGCTGGAGGGGGAGGCGCACGTGCTGGGGGGCGCGCGCATTCACATGGGCATGGAGACGGAAGGGGGCCGCAGAGGGGGGGCCGGACTGGAGCACAGGTCCAGCACGCGGGTCGGGGTCACATGTAGCAAGTGAGTACTACCCTTCTACCATACTACACCTCTAAATCTACAAAATCGTACTAATAAAAAAAGAACATAGAGGTATAGGGCACTAGCAACACCAAAAGACAACAATGAAACAAAAGAATTGAATCGATGGACAAACAACAAACTGTCAAAAAATTATTTCGTCTGATTTTGTAAAACAAAACAAAAAACAAACAAATACACACACAAAACTTTCACTTAGTCGTTGTCTATCATTAAAAGTTTTAAATGGCGAGCAGTTACTATTGCTATACTTCTTTTTATTTCTATGGTTGCAATTTTATTATTTTAACAGTTGATGGTTTGTCCATCAGTTCAATTCATTTGTTCCGTTGTTGTTTTTCGGTGTTGCTAGTGCCCTTTAACTAGAAGCAGTAATAATCACAACTTAAATACTAGGAGGAGAGTTAAAGGCTGGTCCACACAGATTTTGGAGACATAATGCATAAGGTTTTAAGACGTTGTTTTAAAAACAACAATGAAAACAACGTTTTAAAACTAAAACTTTGTGTGAACGCCAGTACGTGTTTCCTATGATCCAACTTTACGACTACGCGTTAAACCCTAAATCGTATGTCTTAAAAATCTGTGTGGACCAGCCTTAATGTGTTCGTGGTATCACATAGACTGGACCAGGACTGGCCATATATGAGAAATGTCCCACATTTGCAGCAACAAAGAACCATGATGAACTTTCTGCCATTGCCAAAGAAATACCAGTAGATACATTTAAAAAATACGTCCGAGCTTTTCTCATAGAGAAAGAATTGTACCTATAACGTCCAGGATTTTATGAACGACAATATTAGTATTTAAACTGTCCCCAAAATCAAAGCTGTAATTTAGTGTTAGAATCATTATCTAATATCCATTATCTTTTTATAAGTGTTATGAGCATTCACTTTTAGTTTTAGTTTTAGTGAAAAGGTCTTAGAATCATATGCATAGTCGTTCCTCACGTGCTCCTCAACTCAGCCTTTCCTCAGACTCGCCCAACCACCAATCACAGACCAGTCCACATGGCAATGCTGCTCTGTGATTGGTGGTTGGACGAGTCTGAGGAAAGGCTGAGTTGAGGAGCACGTGAGGTACGACTATGCATTTGACCCTTCAAGTCTCAATGAAAATAATTTGTGAAAAATTAAACATTAAATTCTGGGTTGTGGGAAAGTCTCACTCGTCGTTGGTGTTCGGAACCTACACGGTTTGTTTAGTCAGTTTAAATTAAAGTCTTCCTCATGCAAATTAGTTAAGTTACCGAGTGGGTAGACTCTAAATGTGGATTTATTTATTTGTTTATTTAAATAACAATACAAAAATATATTTTAGTTCAAACAAAATTATTTCATCTTCGGGGTGTTTTCGAGTAGGTAATTTTCTACGCACAAACGAGTTTTTAGTGACGCAGCAATAGGGTCAACGCGTTTGTTTGCTTCCTCCCCCAGCTCCGTGGACACCCCTCGCGTCAACCCGGCCGCCATGACGGACTTCTTCATCACCGGCCATGAGACGGTGGTCGGCGTACACGACCTGGAGCGACCGCCCGACCTGGAGCGACCGCCCGACAGGTCGCCGCTGAGAGTCGCTTCGGTCGGAGAGTTGGGGGTCATGGAGAAGCAGAGAGGTAACTCTCTCTCTCTCTCTCGCTCTTGGACACGGTCCTTTCAACGTACACCGATGTCTTTTTCTTCTTCTTCTTTTCCTATGCCTGCATTTTTGGCTTACTTGGCCATCATGCATTTTCTGGTTTTCCAGTAGTTCATGTACAAACACTGTCCAAACAGTAACACGACTCAAAGTGGACACACACGAAGACAACGCAAATAAGATCATATCAGTATGCAGTGTATACTATGAACAAGTAATGCAGTACTAATAAGACAGTAACGACTGAAGTTGAACAAAGTACCTGATGGAAATACTTGACATTATACATCCGTATGGTCCGTATAACATGTAAACACCGGCTTTGACCGAGATTAATGACTGTTTAAACTATTATTACATTTATTTTATAAACTATTTAAACTATAACAAATTAAACTATTATAACATGTATTTAAACTTTTAACATGTGATTAATGAAGTTAAATTAGGTAGACACAATATGGAAATACTTGACATTACGTCCGTATAACATGTTAACGCCGGTTTTGACCGAGATTGTATGATTGTGATCCACATTCAATAAAATAATAAAGATAATTCCTTCCAGGCAAGAGAACCTTCAACAACAACAACTACAACCACCGCATGGACCCACACTCCGTAAAGTCGAAGGCGGAATGTCTCATGAAAGAAGTGGTCGCGTTGAAGGCGAACGCGGAGTCAATATTCGAGATGGAGCTGAAGGTTCAGACGCCGTCAAACGATGTCCCCTGCGATATACTGGAGTCCGTCATCAAGATCCACCAATCAAAGAGCAGGATGAGCGTGATCACGGTCAGGGAAGGCGTGTTGACGTGCTGACGTGTCAGGGACAGTGTGTTTGACGTGCTGACGGGCCAGGCACAATGTGTTGGCGTGCTTACACGTGAGGGAAGGCGTGTTGACGTGCTGACGTGTCAGGGACGACGTGTTGGCGTGCTGACGTGCAAGGGACGGCGTATTGACGTGCTGACGTGTCGGGGACGACGTGTTGGCGTGCTGACGTGCAAGGGACGGCGTATTGGCGTGATGACGTGCCAGGGACGGAAAATTGGCCAACAAGGGACCAGCGTATTGGCCTGTAAACGCGCAAGGGATGGCAACTTGGCGTCCCTTGCGTGCATTGTTACGTATTTTTATAAATCTACCCGGAAATCGGTCAATAAACCTCTTTTAGTACTGTTTTACTTTAGTCCTCTTAAATTAAGTATAAAAAAGTGTCTCTTTGCCCTAGACCCCAGCTGGTTCACGCCACGTCGTTCTTTGGAATATGGTCCCGGATTGCCATAAGGTAAAGGTGTCATCTCTATATGTCAAGATATCAATAAAAAACGTTATTTTAGCGAGATCGGTCACCTTCACCAGAATCCGTAATCTGTGCCTTCAACCTTAAATCACTCACCTGTAAACCTTGCCGAGCGCCTCGATCACCTCGGCGGTCATCACGTCAGAGAGGTCAGCGAAGGTCGTGGCCTTGGGGAAGCCGCAGAACTGTCGCCATTTTGTGTAGCCGGGTAGTCCGTGATCGCGACCCTGCTGTATGATCTGGGCGGCGAGGTCGAGGCCGTTGCCTGCAACCATGGATTTATAATAGTAACAACTCCATGCTGCAACCAAGGATTACTGAGTGAGGGAAGATGTTTCATCGCCGTGTTAAAATATCTGCGCGAGTTTTGTCAAAAATTTCTAACACTACGTGTATCAAGCGGACTGAGCTCGCAATTGACGGTGCGAGCCGAGTTTAGTGCGCACCGAGTTTGACTGATAAACACCTCAGCTCGAGCTTCTTTCAGTTCTGTTAAGAAGCCGATCTAGCCCGGTTTAATAGGACAGGGATAGGGTCTAATAGGAGGAGTCCGGATTGAAGTATGCTTGCTAAACGGGTTTCGAACTCGGTGAGTACTGAAGTCAGTCCAAACCCAGACCGCTTGATAAACGTAGTGATTGTCTCACCACTAGTTCGAATTCTGATCGCAAGGAGCGCAAGCTCAGCACGTTTGAACTTCGTTGCCGTCTAGCGGGATATATTTGAACTCGGTTCTGGCATCGGAAGAACTCGGCTCGGACACTTGCTTCCCCCGGCGCTGAGAAGGCGCTGAGTCGAACGACCGAGGTTCCCGCTCAGTTTTAAACTTTTGGAAGAACGAGCTCTTGCGGTGAGAATTCGAAAAATTTCGCTCAGACGCGCGCAGACGATTTACCATAAGAGTGTACTATCTTCCCTCACTCAGTAATCTTTGCTGCAACGCAACACATGCACAAGTAATACACACTTAGATATACGTTGTCCGGTGCACACAATGTCACAAGGTATTGTGTGTAAAAGGTGTGTAGCTAGTGGAAGCGTTCCACTACGGTGGAAAACGGAAATAATGTATTGGAAAATAGAAACATTCAGGAGAAAGAACACTAAAGCCCAGTTTTTCAATCGGTTAACGGGTAGTTAACGGGACCGTTAGCTGACGGTCCGTAATATGTAACCCAATAAACCCTTCGCAGATAACGGACTGTCAGCTAACGGCCCCGTTAATGTCCGATTGAAAAACTGGGCCTAAACTCTATGAGATAATGGACCGTCAGGTAACAGTCCCATTAATGACCGATTGAAAAACCGGGCCTAATTTCTCTATTCTGACATATTTTGTTTTACTAAGTGTCAGTGGTAAAGCATTATACATCTATTTAACCGAACAAAAGCAGCTCGAACGGGTAGATCGACATAAGCGAGTTAGGACCCACCTTTAGTCGGGTCCTGGAACATATGTCCTGTCATCACCTCGTTGATGAACTGGTCCTGGGTCTGGGCGGCGCCATTCAACAGCGCGTTCAACAGCGCGTTCAACAGTGCGTTCAACACCGCATACAGTCTTAACTTAGCGTGTTAGGACCCACCTTTAGTCGGGTCCTGGAACATGTGTCCTGTCATCACCTCGTTGATGAACTGATCCTGCGTCTGGGCGGCGCCGTTCAACAGCGCGTTCAACACCGAGTCTACGCCCGTGGGCGAGTAGAGACCGAAGGGGGCGTAGCTGGACGAACCGAGCTCGGGGTCTTTCGGCATCAGAGACGCAACGAACCTGCGACATCATGATATGGGGTTGAAGGGCTGACACTCTATAAACCCATATAAAAAAGAGTTGCTCCTAAAGTTAGAAATCTTCTCGATTTGTTCAAGTTGAAAAAATTGGGAAAGTAAAATACAAATATCATCTAAAGTTAAAGAGAGTGGCATTTTAAGTTTTAGTTGCTAGTTAGTTGCTTAAAAATAGAATCATACATAGGTGTGGGTATTCCAATTAAGTTTTTCATCTAGGGTGTTTACAAAACCATTTTCCAGATTATTAGCCCAATCAATCACAACTTATTTCTATCGATCACTGAGTGTAACTTGATACTACAAAGTTAATTTCAACTTACAATTAAAGAAAAGGAAAGATTGGGCTAGCAAGAATAAAATATTTATAAATGTACAAAATAATATATTTATTTTGACACTTTTTTTCCAATACATTTAGTTGGGTAAAGGGGTGTTTATAGTGAGGGCATCACCGGCCCACAAAGCTCGGTATCTCATCTTCATACGACACAAGCTCTCTACTCTTTTTCGTGTCCTTCCACCACCTCTCTCGCTCATCAAACACTTGTTTAACAAATTATTTATATATCTTGACCCCGTTTCCAACAATAATTATCGGATAATTAATTAATAAATTCATAATTAATTGCAGGGGGGAGTAGCGAAGTACTCAATGTCTTGGGCTAATGTCTTCGTTGCCGGCTAGCCAGGCCTGACACAACCACCTCCTAAACCTCTTCTTCGATCACTTATTCCGTTACCAGAGGGCTGTTTAGTAGTTCCCTCCATCTCTCACGGTTTTCTCAAAGTCTTTCTTAGTTTAACAAATTATAAACAAAAATTATTTGAAAGAAAAAAAGTTGCAGTAGTTGCTTTTTCAGTTATTTTTTTTGGAATAGTTGCCAAATAGCGTTTTTCTTAAGAAAAGTTGCAAGTGACGTATGCCCACGTACTCACCAGAGCGCAGCAGCGGCAACACTGTTAGCCACGCCGGCGTTGATGTTTATGTCGTAGCCGGTGAAGTGGCCCGAAGACTGAAGTTTCAGCCCGAACTGATCCACGACGGCCTGCACAAATAGAACAATATGTCAACTACATCCACATAATGTGTTGCTTGAACAACACATACTGCATGACAGGGAAGCATGTATGTATAATAGGTTGGACGGTGCAAGCTTTGAAAATTGTTGAAAAGTTCAAGCAGAAATTTCCCCTCGACGTTTGATCGACTGGCTCTTAGATAGTCTTCAAATTTTGTCACGAAAATTGGGTGACAGTCTTTAAATTTTAAGTTCTTTAAGATGTGGGCAGTAATCTATGATTAATATCGAGTTTAGAGTAATGGTTTTAGAGTTTCCTTTTCGATTGTAGTTCCACCTACCTGTCCCAGCACAATGGGTAGGAACTCGTTGTAGGTGATGTGTTGTATCTCTGCTGTCACCAATCTCCTGGCCTCCTGATACAAAGTCTCGTCACCCCAGTGAGGATTCAGGGACGACAGCTGCTGAGCTAGACGATTGTGTTCTCTCAGCAGGATCGTGTGGACGACTGCAAGGGTTTCGTGTTCGTTGACTCGCATGTCACCCGCTTTGAAGCATCTGTGAAACAAAGTAATACAGTAGAGTATTCGCTGCACAATATTGAGAATGGCCTATCAACTCGTAGAGCCACTTAAAATTCAAAATAAAGTAGAACACAAGGGTATTACTTATATATAGTATAATATACAGTGAAACTTTGTTATATAACAAACTCTTGGGGACACGATTATTACTTTGACACAACGACCATTTCTTTATAAAGATGGTACTTTTACATGTACCATTTTGTGGGATCTCAAAAACAGTTTGTTGGATCATGTTTGTTATATAAAGACATTTGATATAAAGAAGTTTCATTGTAATATATTTTAACTTTTCAAGTTATTTGTGCCATTCAAATTAAACTAACTCATTTTTTTTTTAACGTACGGACAACAAATTATATGATAATACAGATTTTTTATATTGGGAAAATGTTCATTGAAATTTCCACTGAAATTTTCAACAACTCAAAATTTTCTTAAAATTGTCAAGAAACCAAAATTTTCATAAAATGTTCAACAAATTAAAATTTTCTTAAAATTTTCCACAAATCAAAATTATCTTAAAATAACCACTACTAGTCGTCGGAGAGCACCGCCCTTACTTGTAGGTGGAGTTACTCCTGCAGTCCCCGCCCGGCCCGTCGACGGGCAGTAGGGTTGTACCACCCTTAGTGAACTGCGTCTTCATGAGGCCGCGTGAGAACGTCCTCAGTTTGTCCGCGTCCTCTCGGTTGCTTCCGTACACGGCCGAGCCGTCCAGGAAACTGGTCGCCTGATTCAACTGCTCTCTGGGTCCTGAATCAAGTTTCAAATTCAAGTTTCAAGTTTCAGTTCAATTTTAGTCATATTTTTTACATGGATATAATTTTATTTGGTTGGAAAATAATAAGTATGTATGTAAACAACAATATATAAGTATAATCAAAAGTATAACAAAAACAGTAGGAAAGCCACAAAATCCCAGAGGGGATTTTAGTGTGGGCCGTTTCAATTAAAAGTTTTGCTGTAGGAGGTAAATCAAACCTTGCCTTTAAGGGTAGCTTTACGTTAAAGAAACACAGACAATTTTTATTTTTAAAATATACCTTATGAATGGACCTCGAAATCGAAAATCTGAATCCGCAGCGGACTGTGGTTTGGTAATCCCTACAGAGTACAGAGTGAATGCTATTTCTCAAACACTATAATCAGTACGGTTGTTATTTGTAATCAATTTTATTACTACATAAATAGCAAAATAATTTAATAATCAAAATAACTACGCTACTGATTATAATATTTCATTTAGTCTGTAGGTCTTACCATAGTCCGCTGAGGACTCAGATTTTAGATTTCGAGTTGCATTCTTAAGATCAAATTTAAAAATTCAAATTTTGCGTGGTTGTTTTTACGCTGCATTCCAGAATCATCTCGCAAGTAACCTCGGATCCCCTTTTGTGACGTCAGGATGGCACAACATGAAAAAGACACTTTTACGATTTGTTTTTCTTGGTATAAATAAAGGAAGTTTTGAATTTGGAGGTACTGTCTGTCTATTGTTTTTATTTTGTCTTGTATTTTCAATGTATTCCTTAGATTGACAAAACTGTAATTCTAAATTGCCGACGCGTGATTGACTGTTGACTACCTCCGGGGTTTAGTTAGCTGATGTTGGGGAGGGGGGGGGGGGGGGAGGGGGAGGAGGGAACTCACCCAGGGTGCAGCCGGTCCTCGGGGCAGCCCCGGATCTCGTGTACTCCTGGCACTTCTCTCCCGACCTCCCGTAGACGGGGTCGTTCTCCGGGAGACGAATCGGGAAGCATTCCGGATGGAAGTCGTTGAAGCCGACGCTGCAACACTTGAGCCGTTTGCCCTCGAAACCTGGAGTGGAAACGGGTAATCGTTACGTTGTCAAACATGAGCTTCGTGTTTTAGATACCGGGAGAAAACAGGGTGGCTGACTAGCCCGTCATGTGGGGAGTGTGAGACATGAGATGGAGGGTGGCTGACTCACCCAGTGGTGTAACTAGGCATTATTTCGGGGGGGGGGGGGGTTAATTTAAGAAAAGTGAGATGAGGGGACTGAAAGGGGTCTGGGGCGAAGCCCAAGCCGTCGGAGGCCATTTCGCCGAAGGTGAAATTTTTTTCACTTCTATAATTATCATTTTGTGCTTTTTAGACTCAAATAATACTACTCGAACCACTACTTGTTTGTTTGTATTATATTGAAGTTACAATGTTACAGTATAGGTAGGCCTATTAACTATTTTTCTAAATAAGAATTGCATAGAAATTGTGTTTTTAATGTTTTACGGTTATTCAATATAATCTCAAGATGAAATGAAGTGAAACATTGTGGTCACAAGTCACATACATTTAAAATTTAATTCACAGAGCGTCATATTGTAATATTAGAGTAATGCATTTTTATTTATAGGCACCCTTACTTTTACTGGTTCGAGCGAAAGGTATACTAGTAGTAGATGATTATGAACACATAAATATAATTAAATTATTGAAAGAAATTATACATCTTATCTATAAGTGAAGTGGTATGATAAATATGATGAAAATATTATTTGTTGCGATTGTTATACACTGAAGTGGTTTAGGGATCTTATAGTATTAAGTAAATGTAGTATTAAGTAAAGTCATTCTCGATGTAGTTTCGGGGGGGGGGGGTTAAACCCCCTAACCCCCCCTCCTTAGTTACGCCACTGGACTCACCCGTCATGTGTGGAGTGTGAGAGAGGTCGTGCGAGACAAACTCTGCCCACGCCGGCGCGAGGGACATGAGATGGGGGTGGGGCAGATCTCTGTCCCTATGTACTCCGAGAGAGACGTCCCTGGCGCTCGGCAACTCTCGACCTTGACCCCTCGGTAGGCTGATGGTGTCGTCATACTCGGCCGGCAGGAACCGGAGGTATCTGAAACAGAAGCGGTACACGTTCGGACCCTGCGGTACACCCCTAGCTAGAGATACGTAGAAATGGTATTTTCGATAGACCTTTTCAGAATGGGCGTCTAAGGTCAAAGCTGAAGTAGGTTGCAGCACCTGTCCTGAAAGGTCCAACTTTGTATTTGTAATTAATTCCATGTTAAATATTGTCGTTAGTCTAACTGTCAAACGACAATATGTTTGACGGTTTGTTTTGGATCTATAACAAAAGTATTCTCTGTTAAAAACCTTGTAAAACATTACTACAATGGATGATTCATATTTAAAAGTATTAAATATAAACGACTTGAATGTTTGAATTGAGAAAACGAGGTGCAAAGATCGAGTTGGACCTTTCAGTACTGCTAGCGCTGCGAGCGGCAGAAAGTCGCGCCTGAGCATGCACAATGCAGAACAATGAAAAATGCACCTTAACATAACATTTGACAACTACTTGTTATTGTTGAGCATTGTTGTCATTGATATATCAACGACCCTTAGATAGATAGAAGTTATCACATCCCTTAAGATGAATTCTGAAAATCATTTGTTGTTTAAAAACTTGTGAGCGAAATTTTCTCGCATTTTTATTTTCAAATTATAAAATTTCACCTAAATCCCAGTCATCATTAAAGTATGTATAAATAAATACTGTATGTAAAATACAATAATATAGCAACAGAAAAACCTTAGGTTTAGTAAAGTTTTATTCACCTGTAGAGGTAAGCTACAACAATAGTTACAATAAGTAAGCTACAAGGAAGTACGAGATACAAGAATTGAAAAATATCACTTTGCATCATCTATCAACACATAACGCTATTTTCACGTATCTCCACCACCCATCACTCACGAAACTTGGGGTTGATGCAGTGACTGTTTCTTTTAGTCTGTGAGTTTTCTTGGGCCACTCAAAATAGACAAGATGCAATCTGGTGGTGAGCAGATAAACTTATACGAGGAGGAGATTACTCATCGTTGATTTGTTGAAACCATCAATGGCGCAGATAAGGAGGTACCTTAGCAGCGCTATCTATTGCTAGTTTGAGTGTCCTGTAGTTGAGTGTTTATGTAGGATCCTTAGAAAAGGTTTCTGGAGGAGGCGATTTTTGAGTCATTATAGTGGAGTTCTGCTTGGCAACTGCTTACCTTGTCTCCGCATTGCCCCAGCGCGGGTTCTGTACATTGTTGCAGTAGCCCGAGAAGGCTCTGTACTTGCGCGGCTGACAGGGGAAGTCTACTGACAGGGGACAGTTTGTCCCCAGCTCGCTGTCCCGCACGTCCATAACGGGCAGCCCGAAGTTGATCTGATCGGGCGTCAACTTAAACCTGAAATAGGTATCAGAGTGTTTAGATAACACTGTCACACAGTGCATTCATTCATTCATTCATTCATTCATTCATTCATTCATTCATTCATTAATTCATTCATTCATTCATTAAGCAGAATCCCAAAACTAACAGGTATCTAAAGAATTGACGAAAATTGGTTGTTATCAGTGTTTATATACACTTTTATACAAAGAAAAGAAACATTAGTTAGTAGGCCATAAGTTTTCTTTACATTATGAACTGCTCTCTCATATTTATACTAAGTAATTATTAATATTGTATTTACTAGTATCTACTCTTGGGTCTTTTATTATTATTATCTTAGTGTATAAGTTCCTAGTTTATATGTATCATTTTGTTCTAAAAATTCTATGTTTTGAGCTGAAGAAG
The DNA here is from genome assembly GCA_945910005.1 of Isoperla grammatica. Lineage (NCBI taxonomy): Eukaryota > Metazoa > Arthropoda > Insecta > Plecoptera > Perlodidae > Isoperla > Isoperla grammatica. The sequence goes on from OX246750.1 coordinate 7,604,479, forward strand.
GAAAAAATAAGAGTACAAAGCACAGTCCTCTTTAGTCTTCAGTTCGTCTTGCGACTTGGGAGTGTATCTGTATACTACGCACAAACGAAGCGCTTCCCTGGATTGTTAATACAAAGAGCAAGAACCAAGCTATCTTCAACTAGCCACATAGATTCTGAGCTTCCACATACCTAATAATGTTCTTTAACCCTTTGGCAAGTGAGTTTTGACAACGCTTATGGCATTAAACCGTTTATGAAAGGGCATACTAACCAAAGGGTTAATACAGGTGGATGCCTATCACTGCATTGAGACTTTTTACACGATTACCACTTGAAATCGTGTCCGATATTGTTGAATGTTTATTACTTACGCATTTGCGATGTACCTCGTGGCTTCCTCGGCGACAAGTGCGATATGCGACAGGTTTCGGGCTCTGCTATTGGTGGAGTGAGAAGCGCCCATGAACCACGCCGCTGTTCCTTGGGCTTGCACCACACCTACAACAATGAGCACCATACAAGTATTGTCACTGAGTATATGAACCACGCCGCTGTTCCTTGGGCTTGCACCACACCTATAACAATGAGCACCATACAAGTATTGTCACTGAGTATATGAACCACGCCGCTGTTCCTTGGGCTTGCATCACACCTACAACAATGAGCACCATACAAGTATTGTCACTGAGTATATGAACCACGCCGCTGTTCCTTGGGCTTGCACCACACCTACAACAATGAGCACCATACAAGTATTGTCACTGAGTATATGAACCACGCCGCTGTTCCTTGGGCTTGCACCACACCTACAACAATGAGCACCATACAAGTATTGTCACTTAGTATATGAACCACGCCGCTGTTCCTTGGGCCTGCACCACACCTACAACAATGAGCACCATACAAGTATTGTCACTGAGTATATGAACCACGCCGCTGTTCCTTGGGCTTGCACCACACCTACAACAATGAGCACCATACAAGTATTGTCACTGAGTATATGAACCACGCCGCTGTTCCTTGGGCTTGCACCACACCTACAACAATGAGCACCATACAAGTATTGTCACTGAGTATATGAACCACGCCGCTGTTCCTTGGGCTTGCACCACACCTACAACAATGAGCACCATACAAGTATTGTCACTGAGTATATGAACCACGCCGCTGTTCCTTGGGCTTGCACCACACCTATAACAATGAGCACCATACAAGTATTGTCACTGAGTATATGAACCACGCCGCTGTTCCTTGGGCTTGCACCACACCTACAACAATGAGCACCATACAAGTATTGTCACTGAGTATATGAACCACGCCGCTGTTCCTTGGGCTTGCACCACACCTACAACAATGAGCACCATACAAGTATTGTCACTGAGTATATGAACCACGCCGCTGTTCCTTGGGCCTGCACCACACCTACAACAATGAGCACCAAACCGACACCATAATACTCTACTCTTTAAGGAATTGGCTTGAAATTTTGAAGCAGACTGATCTTCAAGGTGTTGTTGCAATAGTAAATGTTATGCGTAGGAATATGGGTATAAAAGCAAGTTTATGCTTCATAATCAAATAAGTTACTACGAAATTAAACCACATACGGTGGTAGAGCTAATACTGTTGAGTTGCAGTTCACTATTTAGTATTTTTTTAGTAAGGATGCGGTACCACGATTTAAAAATCAAAAACCAATAATCGTAAGATGACACTGTCACCATTCATTGCGATTTAATTATTGTGGAATGAAATCAGTTCACGAATTAGGCTTTTTATGAAAAATATCGTTTTAAAAAAAAAATATATCTCCTTTGTACTTAATTTCTTGCTATATTAGACAAGTGTATAATATTGAGTAATAATAACAGATGATAATAATGAGTACGAACGGGAGTTTTTGGCTTTGTAGAGAATGGGTTATAGACTTATAGGGAGTATTCACGTGACGTCACATCGGCCATATTGGAGGCCACCTATACTACTATTTCAAGTTTCATTGTTAATGGATAACAAATATATTGTTTACGGAAAATATGAGAGTTTGAACACCCCGATAAAGTTTACAGAAATGATTGTGTTTGCCGTTGTAAACAACAAAAAGAGTGGCCAAAATATGAGAGTTTTTTTAAGTTGCTTTTCGGTTATAATAGCAAACCAAATACACAGAACAGTTTAACTTCAACCTAACGCCAGTTGAAACATTGTAACAATGAACTAGCAAATCACATGCCATTTTGGCCTCCAGTATGGCCACCATGCGCAATATGTTAATACACCATAAGGCTTCCTGCAAGCCAGCAGGACAACAATATGAAACTTGGAGAAACCACAGGTTATCAACAAAATAAAATTGCTGATATAAGAGAAAAAAAGTTGTAACCATGGAGACTTGAACCAGTTCAAGTTTATAACGTCACCTTACGGCAGTATGATACACAAATTAAAGTCGTCTCACCGTTCTTGTAAATGTCCAGCTCCAGTTGATCAAACCTCTCGTCCATGGCCGTCTGAGCCTGGGCGATGAATGCCGACATTTCCGTGGGGGGGACGTGAGGCATGGTGACTTTAGGGGGGGTCGGTAGGGCGTCGATCTCCACAGGGGGGTGCAAGTGTTGCGTGTGAGAGCCGCGGCCGAGAAACACGGTAGATAGCAGCACCGTAGCCACGAGTAGGTGGACCCTGGAACCAAAGCAAACAAACACAGGTTCTAAATAAATAAAATAAATTCACATTTAGAGTCTACCCACTCAGTAATGAAACTGATTTGCAGTGGGGGACTTTAATTTAAAGTGACTAAACCAACCCTGTAGGCTTCGAACACCATCGACGAGTGAGCGATAACCAATCAAAGATCGATATTTCAAATACGAAACTTATGAATCAGTGATTGGACAGTGCGAACACCTGTGGACAAATGCCAGAATCAACAAGGCCGATTCAGAACAACTTTGAATTTATTGAGTGCCTCGTTGCTAGGACGGCTCCAAATTCACCGTTTACTTATTCCTAAGCCAAGAAGTAGTACAAACACAAACATACACGCGGTCTCTTCAAGTGACTATAATATGGCTGGTAGAAAACGTTTAATTTTGTAAACGTTTAAACGCGTAAACGTAACACCTCTCTTGTTCGCAAAATAATACAAAATATGAGTTGTAATGTTCGCGAGAAAAAAATCTCAACTAATTAAAAAGGGTAATTTATTATATTATTTGTTGATTATATCTAAACGATTTTGTCTCCAACTGTACACAGTTATATTGGCTCTACATACTAGACTCCCCCGTCGCCCCCCCCCCCCCCCCCCATCAACCCCGTAACCTAGCGTCATTGGGGCCTGTTAGAGATGTGACATGGGATAAATCTGCGAGTTTTGGGTTTGGGGTCGTGGTGGTCTGGGAGGGGGGGGGGGGGGGGGGGGGGGGGGTTGGTCGACACGGTTACTAATAATATTTGTACACGTACATTTTCGCGCACGTTTAAACGCTAACACGACTCAGCCCTACAAACGACCGCACTTGAACTCCCAAATGCACGACCGATCTGCATGCAAAGACGGTCTGACTTGGACCAGCCATGTTTGATCACATAAAATATAGGAACGGTTTAAGGCTGGTCCACACAGATTTTGAAGACATAATGCATAAGGTTTTAAGACGTTGTTTTAAAAACAACAATGAAAACAACGTCTTAAAACTAGAACTTTGTGTGAACGCCAGTACGTGTTTCCTATGATCCAACTTTACGACTACGCGTTAAACCTTAAATCGTATGTCTTAAAAATCTGTGTGGACCAGCCCTTAAAGGCTGGTCCACACCTTAAAGGCTGGTCCACACAGATTTTTAAGACATAATGCATAAGGTTTAAAGACGTTGTTTTAAAAACAACAATGAAAACAACGTCTTAAAACTAAAACTTTGTGTGAACGCCAGTACGTGTTTCCTATGATCCAACTTTACGACTACGCGTTAAACCTTAAATCGTACGTCTTAATTCTTCGAAATGGCAGAGGAACGAAATTGGTTTTTCATGTTGCGCTTGATGAGCTTCTATGAAAGATACACTACTACTAATCTAATGTCTTTGATTCACTGCCATGAAGAGAACGTTGAATCATCTCAAGGTCTAGTTGATTACAACCACGTTTGTAAGATCTTTGGATTCCACAACAATACCAATTGACAAACAAAAAAACCACCGCATAGGCACCGTGTTATTTTCTGCCAAGACGCATATACCTACTGGAGCTGCTATTGCAAGATCTATGAGGTATTTACTAACATTATTGTTACTATTATTATTTTCAGGGAATCGAATCGAAATTTAACAGCAAAACTGAATGTTAGTTGGAAATGCCCCCGCTCAAGGGGGGGGGGGGGCCTCCGAAGTAGCCAATGACAGCGCCACCGTTTTTCTCCTACCGGCAAAAAAAAATCGCGTCCTAAGGAGTGTGTAATTTAAAACCGCGCGACAACGTCGGCTGTCTAAAAACATGAAACCCAGAAGTCTTCAGTTATGGGTTTTCGAATATTATTGTTACTTCTTCGGATCATCTACTTCCGGCGATCGGCGCTCGTCGACGTCCATGTAGTGAACTAAGCGTCAGTATTAAAGTCGTGACAGAGGAATACATTCTTACAAAACTTGAGTCAGGACTGGTATCGAACCAGCTGTCTCTCAAATCAGAGCCTCGTTTGGTACAGCTCTGAGCCGTCTGTATCGGTCGGTGTATACATACAAGGGACAGGTATTGTAGGCTACGGTCACACTGGCTCCGTACTCGGCAGAGTACCTACTCGCCCGTACCAGGTAAATAAATAAATACATTCACATTTAGAGTCTACCCACTCAGTTACTAAACTGATTTGCAGTGGGGGACTTTAATTTAAAGTTACTAAACCAACCCTGTAGGCTTCGAACACCATCGACGAGTGAGCGATAACCAATCAAAAAACGATATTTCAAATACGAAACACATGAATCAGTGATTGGACAGTGCGAACACCTGCGGACAAATGTCAGAATCAACAAGGCCGATTCAGAACAACTTTGAATTTTTTGAGTTTCTCGTTGCTAGAGCACTGCTCGTCCGAGTAGTGTGGTCACAGTGGAAGGGTTCTCGGCCGAGGTGGGCTCAGTCGAAATTGACATCGATGTACATGTTATTAGAAACAAGTCCTTTAATCAAACTGTTATTGCTAGATGATCAGAGCCTGCCCAGGGACTGCTATCTTATCGTGGTGGGCAGGTTTGTGCGCTTTGATGATTCCTGGAGCTATGCCGGCGGAAGCGTATGCTTCTGGTAGGGCCACCCTAGCCGGACTGGTCGAGGGGGAGAAGTCAGACAAAATGCAGTCCAACCTCCCCCCTCCCTTTTCCACCCCGCCCTCCTACTTGCCCCTTTCCTCCAAACAGCTCCATATGTCATCTTCATATATCACCCACTCATTGTCTCGATTAGCCTCGTTGCAAAAATATGAGACGTTAAGCCCAAATATCGATCAATCTTTTCCTCCCCCTTCCCCTTTTCCACCCCGCCCTCCTACTTGCCTTTTTCCCCCAAACAGCCCCCTATTGCATCTTCATCCGTCACCCACTCATTGTCTCGATTAGCCTCGTTGCAGAAATATGAGACGTTAAGCTCAAATATCAATCACATCATCAATGTAGATGATCAGAGAAGTATATGGGTGAATAAGATTCATTAAGAACGAGAAGACTGCGGTGAATTTCATACACTGCTCCCACGCTTATTGGAACAGCCTGTTAAGTTTTTTTAAAAATATTTTCGTACCTATGGTAGCAGACACGTTTTGGTACATTTTTAGTGAAATTAGAGAGCCCATAGAAAAGCAATCAAATTTCCGTAAGTGCATATCTCCTGAGGAAAGGCTAAACTTTTTCTCACTGCAGGATGAGACCGCGAGAAATGGCAAATGCCACTGCAAGAGTGGGGTTTTACCGACCCCTGAGATTCCTTCATTGTGAACACCCGCGCGCTTCGCCGACTCGACATTCTTGACAAGCAATTATCGGCTTATCGTGCATAACCGTAATCCTAATACAGTATGATGATTGAACATTTTCTTAGAATTAAGACCTGTTCCAATGGCCGTAATATTTAAAACAATACTAAAAACTCAACAACTTGCCCAGTTTTCGAAGTAGAGCTTCGATTCAAAATTTCTCATTCATGAAATACCGAAAATAAAAACCTACTGTTATTTTATATGTTGTAGTAGTGCTAATTCAGTTGTCGATAATATTGCACTGGTAGTTATTTCTGGTATTTGACCGCGATTATGTGAATCAATTAGGGAAGCTGTCATTCCATTCATCTGTTGGGCTGTGAGCGCCGAGCTACAATTAGTTGCACAAAATCTGGAGAGCGGAAAAACCGGTTTGACTAGTCTCATCCTACGATGAGACAAAGTTTAGCAGTGACACTACGGTAAATGAAATAATACTCACCACTAATAATATTACTCTCTGGTCCGAAATCTCCAGAACACTGACGAGTACGGGCAAAAAAAAAAAAAATATTTAGTTTCTAGACGGTGGTCGGTGATAGTCGCCGTGTTCGGGGGTGAAGCACGTCGCCATGCTCTGACCACTTCCAATAGCGGCCTTACACGTACACTCTTGCGCGCGGGATTCGTTCTTTCCGGCAAATGCCTTGCAAGGGAAAGAACGCCGCGAATCATCTGAGGGTTGCGCGCGCGCAAGAGTGCAGGTAAAACTGTCCGTGTAAAAGCAAATGCCTTGCAAGGGAAAGAACGCCGCGAATCATCTGAGGGTTGCGCGCGCGCAAGAGTGCAGGTAAAACTGTCCGTGTAAAAGCAAATGCCTTGCAAGGGAAAGAACGTCGCGAATCATCTGAGGGTTGCGCGCGGATCGTTGTGCGCGCGCAAGAGTGCAGGTAAAACTGTCCGTGTAATTTAAGCAAATGCCTTGCAAGGGAAAGAACGCCGCGAATCATCTGAGGGTTGCGCGCGCGCAAGAGTGCAGGTAAAACTGTCCGTGTAAAAGCAAATGCCTTGCAAGGGAAAGAACGCCGCGAATCATCTGAGGGTTGCGCGCGCGCAAGAGTGCAGGTAAAACTGTCCGTGTAAAAGCAAAAGCCTTGCAAGGGAAAGAACGCCGCGAATCATCTGAGGGTTGTGCGCGCGCAAGAGTGCAGGTAAAACTGTCCGTGTAAAATCAAATGCCTTGCAAGGGAAAGAACGCCGCGAATCATCTGAGGGTTGTGCGCGCGCAAGAGTGCAGGTAAAACTGTCCGTGTAAAATCAAATGCCTTGCAAGGGAAAGAACGCCGCGAATCATCTGAGGGTTGTGCGCGCGCAAGAGTGCAGGTAAAACTGTCCGTGTAAAAGCAAATGCCTTGCAAGGGAAAGAACGCCGCGAATCATCTGAGGGTTGCGCGCGCGCAAGAGTGCAGGTAATACAAGCAAATGCCTTGCAAGGGAAAGAACGCCGCGAATCATCTGAGGGTTGTGCGCGCGCAAGAGTGCAGGTAAAACTGTCCGTGTAAAAGCAAATGCCTTGCAAGGGAAAGAACGCCGCGAATCATCTGAGGGTTGCGCGCGCGCAAGAGTGCAGGTAAAACTGTCCGTGTAAAAGCAAGCTTGCAAGGGAAAGAACGTCGTGAATCATCTGAACACTCCGAACACTCCACGCGCCACGCAAAAAGTGTGGTAAAGACGAAGGGATTGGCATTTACACGCACACTCTTGAACGCGCGCTTTCGTTTCCCTGCGGAGCGTGCGCGCGCAAGAGTGTGATGCAGTTTTAGACACCTGCACACTCTTGCGCGGCGCTCCAACCCACGGTTTTGCGCGCGGTCTTTCCTTCGCGCAAGAACGCGACACGCAAGCGTGCGCGCAAGAGTGTACGTGTAAAGACCGCTATTGTACACGACGGGATTGTTTATTCAGCCACGTGTTCGGGCATGCACATTGCACGGCCGAGAACAAAATACTGCCGAGTACGGAGTAGAGATGGAAATTTTGGCCCGAACGGCCCGAAAGCCCGGCCCGGCCCGGCCCGACTTTCGGGCCGGGCCGGGCCGGGTTTCTTAAGTTAGCTTCGGGCTTCGGGCCGGTATCGGGCCGAAGCATTGAAAGTTCTGGCCGGGCCGGGCCAGGCTTTCGGGCTTTCGGGCCGGTTCGGGCTTTCGGGCCGAGTCGGGCTTTCGGGCCGAGTCGGGCTTTCGGGCCGGTTCGGGCTTTCGGGCCGAGTCGGGCTTTCGGGCCGAGTCGGAATTTCGGGCCAGGTCGGACTTCTGGCTTCCCTGGCCAGCATTTTGGGGCTGGATATCAATATTTAATAATGTTTTTATAATACAAAAAATAATTCTTTAAAATTGCATATAGAGCTGCTTCAGTTTAATTATCTAAGCAGCGGTAAGCAGTTTGTTTTTTGGAGTTCTCCACAGGCCACAGTCCACCCACCCACACACAACATTCTCCTATTCCCTACCCCTATAGCCACCACTGTGGCGATCGACTAAATCGATAGGTTTTGTGTCGGCGGCGGCTTTACTATAAGGCCAGGCCGGGTTTTTTGGGCTTTCGGGCTTTCGGGCCGGGCCGGGCTTTCGGGCCGACTTTCGAGCCGGGCCGGGCTGGAATCATCATCTTTCGGGCCGGGTTTGGGCCGGGCGGCAGTAGGTTTTTACCTTGTCGGGCCGGACTCGGGCCGGACAGTTTCGGGCCGGGCCACGGGCCGGGCCGGGCCGTACGTTTCCCACAAATTCACATCTCTAGTACGGAGCCAGTAAGACCGACCGTATAGTTGTCTCAAAACTAGCTTACACATGCTTTCGTCACAGGCGCCTGGTTCGTAGCCAATCAGCGATCGGTATTGGCCCCGGATGTGTCTCGGGCGGTTCGCTGGTTGGCTACGACTGCCAGCTGGATGTGACGAAAGCAGGTATAGGTGTAAAGTAATCTTGGGTCCACTATAGTAGCACGTTTGTTCGTGTGTTCGCAGGATTGCAGCATGGTGCGCGTTTATCCTGGTTACGCTCTGTGCGCAAAGCTTAAGCTTGGCGATAGACGAGTTTATTCGCAAGAAATTTGGGTTATGGTTCGTACCCATAGTGCCGAATGACACGCGTTCACCCGGATATGACTGGTTGAGCGGTGAACAGACGTGTCTCGGTTACGAAATGCAACTCGCAGTCATATCTACGAAAATGCAGTGGGATTATTTGGTAGAGTTTTTACCGACGATACCATTGGTACACGAAAACGTGAACATAAAACCGCCCACATTTTGGCTCGGTTACCATAATTTCTTCATGTGGGGGTCGGAGAGCGATGTATTTCTCACTATGCACGGTAAGATTGTATTTAGCCTGTATCTATTTATTTATTTATTTATTTATTTATATATTTATATATATATATCAAACACCCTTATCCAACATTCGTCGGGTCGGGGGGTGACAAGTCACCAGTTTCTCGGGCTATCTTCTAGTGCTTGCTAGCCGGACAAGAGGTACAGGTTCTTAACCAAGACCAAGGGGTAGGCTTGGACCTAGGAAACAAAAAGGATATATTTATATAATTATATATTTATATATTTATATATAAATATATAAACTGAAAAGGCATTATCATATAAGGCAGTTAAGTCCCATCTAACAGCGGCTGCAAAGAAGTCAGTGCAGAAGAAATGGGAGGAGGATGCTAAGGACAAGCCATGGGAGAGGATAGTAACAACAAAAACAAACCGACCCAGATATAAGAACAGAAAAGTCTCAACAGCTCAGTTTAGACTAGACACAGGGCATGACTTACTGGGTAAACATCTGCACAGAGTGGGAATGGCTGAGTCAAGCTTGTGCAGCTTGTGTGGTAAGGAAGAGCAGAATAGACGTCATCTTTTCGGGTGTGAAAGGATGAAGAGGGAACTTGACGCGATGCCAGATGGCATGACATATGTACAGAGGGAGTCCTGTCTCTATTGGTTAGCACGACAACGCATGATGGCCGAATAGACCAATTGCGGGCATAAGAGAAGAAGAAGAAGAAGATATTTATTTATTTAGCTATTTATTTATTTATTTATTAGCCTTCTACAGTCACTCATATACATGACTCTAGGACAAGCGAGTATTTCAAGTTGTTACTTATGTCTATATGTCGTCTAATGAAGCTCTACACTAGAAAGTACTTAACACGCACACGTACACTAAAGAAAATAATTTGGTCATATGTTTGCCTTTATTCAGCATACTTGCGCTGTTGGTAAAATACATAATAAAAACGTATTTGCACTGACTATATATAGATACGTTTATTGTAAAAATACATTTTAGGTACATAAAAATATACATAAAATACATAAATACATAATATTGAATTTAAATCTGTTACAATATAATACATATGTATTATACGACTGTTGCCACGTTCCCATTTTCTCTTGGGGGACACACGTTCTAATCCTAAGTTAAACAAAACCACAGTTGAAAAACAACATACTATATACCGGTACCTTATATATTTATATATTTATATAATATACACATATAGTCATAGTACCGTAAAACACTAATATTTTCTAGCTTGCTATTAACAATGATTCCATTGCTTGGTTACTATTATAGTGTGGTGACTGAAAAGGTTTTAACTCAGTAAGAAGATTTTTACATTAAGGCCGTTTGTCCAGTTCTTATATTTCAAAAATATTCAGAACATTTTTTTTTTGTAATTAAAGTGTTGACCTGTGCACGTCACAAATATGTATTGCTTTTTTGAGCGGTCTGTACCAACCATATTGCTCCAGTTCACGTAGAAGTGTTAAGAGCGAAGGATACCTCTAGGTCAAAAACCGCAGAAAATTTTCATTTTTTAATTATGTTTAAAGATTGAAATACAAAATCGAAAATCTGAGTCATCATAGCGCTGTGGTTTGGTAAGCCCTACAGACTGAATGATAAATGTATTTAACGTTATAATCAGTATGACTGTGATAACGATTTTCTTAAATTACTAAGGAAATCGTTATCACGGTCATACTGATTATAACATTAAATACATTTATCATTCAGTCTGTAGGGGTTACCAAACCACAGCGCTATGATGAATCAGATTTTCGATTTTGTGTTTCAATCTTGAGATATGATTAAAAAATGAAACTTTTCTGCGGTTTTTGACGTAGAGGTATCCTTCGCTCTTAAGGGGAAGGACTACTTGCCAATATTAAACCCCACGAAATTAACATATTTTCGTCATATCTCAATAACGCCACACAATATCGAAAAAGTGACAACTATGCATATTTTGGATTCGTGAGTGCTCAATACCATATGAAAAAGATTTATTAGTTTGCACTATAATTATAATTATTATTTCGAATTTAATTAATTCACAAGCTAATTAGAAATTACAACTATAATTACTACAATCCACGAAATCTTTTTCATACGGTATTGAGCTCTCACGAATCCAAAATATGCGTAGTTGTCACTTTTTCGATATTGTGTGGCGTTATTGAGATATGACGAAAATACGTTAATTTCCCGGGTTTTAATATTGGCGAGTAGTCCTTCACCTTAACTCTCGCAAGAAACGTGCTTGTCATAAACCATTTTTATTGCGGTTCAAGAAGATGTTTCGGTATAGGGTAGAAAGTATTTCGTACTCTCATATGGGTTATACAAAGTCGGCATTTGCGTCGCCTCTTACGACAGGCAGAGTTGCCCTGGACGGCCTGTACAAACAGACTGATTTCGTAGCTTGGACGAGTCTTGTGGCAGAATAGGTTCTTTTTTCGGCCCCTTTTTATCGAACACCTTCACTTCCTAAAATCATGAACTTTTGTCAAGTTATTATTTTGTAGAAACTATGTACGAAATAAATGTTCCTTTATAAATTCGGTTCGCCGACGAAATCCCGTCAAATTCGAAAAGAAATTAAAATAACTAAAACAATTGCCAGTGTTCGTTTCTGGCCATACTTGCAGTCAATGAAAAGGGGAGGCAAGAGATGTGAGACTGACATAATTATAACGTCATTTATTCAGATTAGCCACTTTTCTCACGATTTGTAACCAACTTCATCCCTACATCTTCTATTAAAAATGGTTTTTGTCATATCCTACTATGGTACTATTCCAACATCTTTGGTCATATCCATGCAATCTAGAAAAAAGAAAAAAAAAACACCCCTACACGTGTTACAAACGCCCCAAGTTTGAGGGGGGGGGGGGGGGGGGGTAATGTTAACACTCTTTGGTCTAGGGGTATAAAGTATATGTTGTTGCTACATGACTTAAACTGATCAATGGATTATTACTTGGTTTTAGGAAAACAGATTATTATATCAATTAGGCCCGCGAAAACTGTAATACTGAATACTGAAAAGAACAACTAATCAAATTTGTGTTGCTAGGTCTAATAAACGAAAGTCAAAATGCAGTATAATACAAAATAAATGTGTGTGTAGTACTCAGTCAAAAACCAAAACAGCCTAATGTAAATTATAACGTGATAGGCCTAGAAAGTATAAAGTAGGCCCAAGCCTACTTATTGTTGTTATTAGTTGTTTTAACAAATTACAATCGATACCGATACTTTTGGGTTTATATAAACCCAAGAAAGAAGAACTAAGAAGTCCATACTGAACGTCAATGTAAATCAAATTGTATACCTGGGCCTGGATTGACAAAGATGTCTAAACTGTAAGTTTTCGTAAGTTAGGCAAATCCTATCTAGATAAATCATCTCTGGGTATTACTACTATACATTCACAAATAAAATATTTTTAGTGAAATTGTTAACATTTCAATATATTTTATTTATCCTTATGATATACAAAACGACACATGCTTTATTTATAACACTGGTTTGCCTAAACCAGGACGTCGCACTGAGGCCGGCGCACCTTTGAGTGTGTTCTTCAAATGTCTCTGAAAATCTGACCGAGTGTGCGCGGTTACGTCACAGATTTCCCGATCGTCATCTGAATAAAAGAATGCTTTCGAGTTGTAAAGACGGCGGGAATTTCGTGTTTGTTGACAAAATGGCAAACAGGCAATCAAAAGGCGAACCAAAACAGGCAAACAAAAAAAACACACAAAGTGGGTACGGCCTAGGCCTATAGGGTAGGCGTATGTTAGCCTAGATACTTTGTGTATCCAAAGCTAGAATAATACAACAACCCGAGCAACAATAAATTGCATTTTCCATTTTGCATTCTTGATGTCACTTATATTGTGACGTTAAAGATTATATTTTCTCCCGTTGATGCGTCGAATAAAGATATATCCTGAAAAGAATTGGACATCCTACACGATTGTCAACAATTTCGAGGTTATGTTGATGTTCCGAACGTGACAGCTGTAGTGCGATATTGACGCCATCTTTGATTTGCTCTGTAAATCTAATATCAAATCCCGAGTTTTGCGAGCTAGCTCCACAAATATGCTCGGCATTAAAAGAATGCTATACAGACCGTGCTCGGATTCATTAAATGCTAGCGCGCTCTGATCGCTCGGATACATTTTAAGAACACATTCTTAGTGAATCTGGGCCCTGAATTTTAAAACACGTTATTTGTCAAAAAGTATAGGATTACGTACGCTGTATTGAATGCTGCATTAAACTTTATTCAATGAATCTACTTTGATCGAGTCAATACTCTTACCCTTATGGTATATTTATTGTGTTGGAGAAGAATTTTATTCAAACATACAATTGATGCATGTTTTGTGCATGTTTTGAAGTCTATAGATATATTTTTGCAAACTATTATATTAATATGGCTGACAATAACGTGTATCGTGTTTACAGGTGCGCACATTCCCAACCTGGGGAACGCCACGGCACCGAACAACTGGGCGCCAGATAAAAGACCCAACCCCAGTGTGCCGGCGAGACTGTGTGCAGCTTTGGTCGTAGGAACTAAAAAAGGCTATCCGGCACTGGAGCCTTTACCTTGCGATCATCAGTATCACTTTCTTTGCCAAAGATGTTCGTGGTGGTCATAACACGGAGCTACTGCGTCTGAATACTGACATTCTATCAATAGCAAAAAGACAGATCACTCACAATATTTGTATTTACTTGTAAATTGATTTTTTCTGCATCATCAGGATTACTCTTGATTCGATACTTGCAATCCTTTGTCAAGGTAAATTATTGTTTTTTGTTTTATTTACGTAAGGCAATAAATATGCCCCTGTTGTGTAACCGACGAACTGTGTTTTATGCTTCAAAGTCACCGTTTACGTGTACGCCGTACGGCGACTAAAATAAAATATTTCCCAAGACTTTCAAATAAAATACTCAAATGATAAGTAAGTAATAAGTATTTAATTGTAAGTACTCTAGTACAGTGCTAAGTACAGGTGCCACCAATTTAACCATCGTTAACATGAACAACGAGGCCCAAAAAATAACCTTTATAAATTGAAAAAAATATCCTTTGAAATTCGCATTTTAATCTTGATTCGTTATGAAAACAATATTATACACTCAAATGGTCAATTTTCGAAAAAATTTGCATTTATTGTGTAATTAATAATACAACACTGATTTGACGTAATCTGTAAAGATATGATAACCTGTCGCATTAATCGCTATTACGAAAAACTACTCTCTCTCTAACTATTGTACATTATTCCCAGGTGGTACACCTTTCTATACTTATGTATATCAAAACCCTTGACGACAACGTTCGATTGCTTGCACCAGGTTGTTCTCACGAGACGGGAGGTGTAGGTACCGGAAAACGTTCGATTGCTTGCACCAGGTTGCTCTCACGAGACGAGAGGTGTAGGTACCGGAATACGTTCGATTGCTTGCACCAGGTTGCTCTCACGAGACGAAAGGTGTAGCGTAGGTACCGGAACACGTTCGATTGCTTGCACCAGGTTGCTCTCACGAGACGGGAGGTGTAGGTACCGGAAAACGTTCGAATGCTTGCACCAGGTTGTTCTCACGAGACGAAAGGTGTAGCGTAGGTACCGGAACACGTTCGATTGCTTGCACCTGGTTGCTCTCACGAGACGGGAGGTGTAGGTACCGGAAAACGTTCGATTGCTTGCACCAGGTTGCTCTCACGAGACGAGAGGTGTAGGTACCGGAAAACGTTCGATTGCTTGCACCAGGTTGCTCTCACGAGACGGGAGGTGTAGGTACCGGAACACGTTCGATTGCTTGCACCAGGTTGCTCTCACGAGACGGGAGGTGTAGGTACCGGAAAACGTTCGAATGCTTGCACCAGGTTGCTCTCACGAGACGAGAGGTGTAGGTACCGGAAAACGTTCGAATGCTTGCACCAGGTTGCTCTCACGAGACGAGAGGTGTAGGTACCGGAAAACGTTCGAATGCTTGCACCAGGTTGCTCTCATTGCGCGTGACGGACGGACGGACTCCCGTTAAACGAGCGAGATGAGTAAAAAGGGAGAGTAGTATAGTTTTTTGCGCGGGAGACGCTAGGCCACGTGGTTGCTGGAGCCGCGTGAATCTAAGGAGACGTAACGGGTTTCTCTATAAACACACGCACGCACGCGGTGTCGCAACTAGAATACGGCCGCGACTCACTCGTGAGGTCGCCGGTTCGATTCCCACCGTCGCGTCGGGATTACCGACTCAAGGTTTATATTCCCAAGGTTTTGTTTTTTTTCTCAGTTACGAGGAGAATGCCATGGATGTACAGTTATGTATATACTATTGTTTACTACTTATACGTTGGGGGAACTTTTTTTTGCCGTTGATGGAGTGAAATTCCGACTATTTGTCATCTTCCTGTATTGTATATTATTCTGGTGTGTACCCTATAACTGGTATTCCTAGGAAAGTTATTATTATTAATATACAACACAATCAACTGAGGAATACTTTGCGGGAAAAACCTTCAGTCTGGATTGTCGGTGGCCGGAGTCGAATCGGCGACCCTCCCGAATGAGAGTCTCGTGTCTTACCGCTGAGCCTTGTCTATCGGTACTGCCAATATGACTCCGGGACGCGCCCGGCTAGCGCAGTTGCTACACCGCGGGGCATCATTACAATGCAACGGGGTTACTCCGAGTATACACTCGTCACTCGCCCACTCGATCTAACGGTGAGCCGTGGCGTCATCCAGTGGTGCATCCAGTGGCGTGCAGACCATACACTCTCTCACACATGGTCACTCGATCTAACGGTGAGCCTTGACGTCATCCAGTGGTGCATCCAGTGGCGTGCAGACCATACACACTCTCACACATGGTCACTCGATCTAACGGTGAGCCGTGACGTCATCCAGTGGCGTGCAGACCATACACACTCACACACATGGTCACTCGATCTAACGGTGAGCCGTGACGTCATCCAGTGGTGCATCCAGTGGCGTGCAGACCATACACTCTCTCACACATGGTCACTCGATCTAACGGTGAGCCGTGACGTCATCCAGTGGCGTGCAGACCATACACACTCTCACACATGGTCACTCGATCTAACGGTGAGCCGTGACGTCATCCAGTGGTGCATCCAGTGGCGTGCAGACCATACACACTCTCACACATGGTCACTCGATCTAACGGTGAGCAGTGACGTCATCCAGTGGTGCATCCAGTGGCGTGCAGACCATACACACTCTCACACATGGTCACTCGATCTAACGGTGAGCCGTGGCGTCATCCAGTGGTGCATCCAGTGGCGTGCAGACCATACACACTCTCACACATGGTCACTCGATCTAACGGTGAGCCGTGGCGTCATCCAGTGGTGCATCCAGTGGCGTGCAGACCATACACACTCTCACACATGGTCACTCGATCTAACGGTGAGCCGTGGCGTCATCCAGTGGTGCATCCAGTGGCGTGCAGACCATACACACTCTCACACATGGTCACTCGATCTAACGGTGAGCCGTGACGTCATCCAGTGGCGTGCAGACCATACACACTCTCACACATGGTCACTCGATCTAACGGTGATCCGTGACGTCATCCAGTGGCGTGCAGACCATACACACTCTCACACATGGTCACTCGATCTAACGGTGAGCCGTGACGTCATCCAGTGGCGTGCAGACCATACACACTCTCACACATGGTCACTCGATCTAACGGTGAGCCGTGACGTCATCCAGTGGCGTGCAGACCATACACACTCTCACACATGGTCACTCGATCTAACGGTGAGCCGTGACGTCATCCAGTGGCGTGCAGACCATACACACTCTCACACATGGTCACTCGATCTAACGGTGAGCCGTGGCGTCATCCAGTGGTGCATCCAGTGGCGTGCAGACCATACACACTCTCACACATGGTCACTCGATCTAACGGTGAGCCGTGACGTCATCCAGTGGTGCATCCAGTGGCGTGCAGACCATACACACTCTCACACATGGTCACTCGATCTAACGGTGAGCCGTGACGTCATCCAGTGGTGCATCCAGTGGCGTGCAGACCATACACACTCTCACACATGGTCAGTCGATCTAACGGTGAGCCGTGACGTCATCCAGTGGTGCATCCAGTGGCGTGCAGACCATACACACTCTCACACATGGTCACTCGATCTAACGGTGAGCCGTGACGTCATCCAGTGGTGCATCCAGTGGCGTGCAGACCATACACACTCTCACACATGGTCACTCGATCTAACGGTGAGCCGTGACGTCATCCAGTGGTGCATCCAGTGGCGTGCAGACCATACACACTCTCACACATGGTCACTCGATCTAACGGTGAGCCTTGACGTCATCCAGTGGCGTGCAGACTCTACGTGATTAGCTCTATCTAAGGGTTCTAGATCAATTCTTAAAAAGGTCGAGGTCCGTCGATCTCCTGGCGGAGGCTCGGTAAACCTGAGTTCGACGAGCCCCCGACAGAGAATTTACGGACCTTGGAAAACGGTCTATTGTTGAGCATTGTTGTCATTGATCTATCAAGAAGCCTAATGCTACGTTTACAGCTACGCGTTGCGAGCGAAGCGAGGGCGCGAGCTCCAATCAGCGGCCGAGTTTCACGCAAACTCGGCCACTGATTGGAGCTCGCGCCCTCGCTTCGCTCGCAACGCGTAGCTGTAAATCGACTATTAGATCAAAAGGCAACACGCGTACGATTTGTTTTGAAACCAAGCACTTAGGTCCAGTCTAACAATGTCCCAATAACTACTTATTCGTCGAATAGCTTGTTTTCTCCATGGCAACGACCAATCGAAGCTCTTGAAATCCTCCAAATAGCTTAATTGCTACAAATAACTTTCCTATTAGGAGATTGTAAGACCGGCCCTTAGTTTTATAGTATCAGATATAAAAAGTATATTAATGCAAGCTCTAAGTAAAAAATAAATTTACAACAGGTTTAATGTGGTCGCATTCATTTAAGTTTCAACTCGGGGATCTGAAACGCGTACAGGTGGCTGTGACGTCATGATTCAGTAGACGAGGCGTAACAGACCAATCGCTGAGGCGGTGAGCGTACACAGACACAAACCATGACGTCAAATCCCATCAACATGGTGGCGGCTTGTTTTCCGCGCCCTTTTATTTATCGTTATTAAACCAATTATTTTGAGTCATAGACCGATCCGTTTTTTAAAATTCAAAGACACAAAATTATTAAATGAGAGAGACAACGTATTTAAAAATCGATTAAAATTTTCATACGCGTGTTTCCTATTCTGAAAATCGTCTATTGCAAACTCCGCGAGTGATAAACGTAATATCGCCTCACGAGAAACGATTCAGCTGTATATCAGTTTACGTGGTGTGTTGTGTAATTATAAGTGATACGTGAAAATAGCATTTTCAATTGTCATTTTATAGCGTTTTGTAGCATCTATTTTTTTTGCCTGGATTGAAAAACTTATGAAGTTTTCTCAAATTTTTATTTTTAAATCATGTCATACTATTATAATTAAAATCAACCAAATTGCATTTATCATAAACAAAGTATAATTACTATGTTAAATATAATAAAATAGGAACAGAAAAACCTTAGCTTCTACTGAAAAATAGCGCTTTGTAGCATCTATACACAAAACACTATTTTCACGTATCTCTAGTAATTATCTATAGTTTTTGTCTAGTCTATGGTACGCATGCGCAATGGATGGACGGACGGTGTCCAGTTTATTGCGCAGGGACGAAGACAACAGTTAGATTCACTTCCCGTGGTCAGTCAGACGTGAAACAACATATTGAGGTGGAGATGTCGATGCGCGATCAGTCCTGAACTGTAACATGCGGCCATCGAGAAAAAGGTTATCCTGATGATATTAAAAATAAATTCCCTCTACTATGATGGCATTTTCTTCACTAGCAGCAAGTTTGTTTGATCACAGTATTGAATCTTGTCGTGAAGACATCACATAAGACATAGCTACATAACACGAGGTACACGATGCATGTAAGAGTGTAAACATAACAAGCGATATTTGCACTTGAAAATGCCAAGGTCCCTTAGCTGGATGGTGTGAAGTGTTTTGTTTCGGACAAACATTGAATGCGTCTGCTAAACAAAGAGAAAACCATAAAGTTACCTGTCTGACCTGAATGGCGTTGCGATGTTGCGATATTGCGATATTACGATGTTGCGATGTTGCGATATTGCGATGTTGCGATGTTGCGACGTTGCGATGGTCACACTCACAGCAGTCGGGTTTGGTTCGTGTTACCAGGCGGTTTCATGTTAAAATAATCCCAGTCTCATACTAATAATAATAATTATCATTAATTGTCGTAGGAATCCATGTTATAGGGTGCACACCAGCTTTACCTGATGTGCCCCTCTTCAGGTAACTAACTATAGGCATATTCGGGCGTTTAGATGGTTGGAAAGAAAATGTCCGAGGGCTGCTTGTAGAACTCAATTCTTGCGTTCGCCTTTACGACTGAGGAAAACTTAGGAAAAAACCTTCAACCAGAACACTTTCGTTGGTCGGAATCGAACCGGCGACCTCCCGGATTAGAGTCTCGCGTCTTATACCGCTGAGCCACCTCTTTCGGTTATCTACTAGTGAGAGTACCCCACTGTATTGCTAAGTACAAACCTGTGGAACATCTTCAATATAGTTGAATACCTGAGCAAGATGGGCGCAAGTATCGTGTTACAGTGATCGCACCGGCCAAGGTGAGGACGGATGATAATAAACAACAAGTAGTTGGCTCGAAGGTCACGGAGGAGAAAGGTCATCTCTGTTTTTGTGTGTCTACGCTCGCTCGAGCCCATTGTCTCTGCAAGCGTGGGGCGTGACGTCACTATATTTATTTATTTTATTGTAATTAAGGCCAGTGTAGGGCACAATGCCCTCTTTAGCCTGATGAGGGATGATTGATGAATGATACTGAGGAAGGGAGGAGGGGAAGCCTGGTACCGGCACGTAGCCTATTCATTTCGAAAAGTACCAAGGGGACCATCGGCTTTACGTCCCATCCGAAAGGACGGTGTAACTTTGACCAGTCGTATAGGTTCCTCCACTAACCTGGACTGTTGACCAGTTGACGAGAAGAACGAAGCTGTTACACAAGCTTTCGAACCCTCCAATCTGCTCTTACCAACGGCAACTAGTGTTTCAGAGGAGAGTGGTCACCTATCCACCTCCTGACCTAGCCCGAGGTTGCTTAACTTCGGTGTTCGTATGGGAACCGGCTAAGCGACCGTGGCTAAACCGTTGATTTTCAGTCACATCTTCCCTGTGTAACATTTTAAAATTACCGAACAATCGTTTTAAGTATTAACAATATGTTTTTATTTTGTACGCTTAAGGCACATCAATGACCCTGCCGGTCGAGGTGGGTCCCTCCCCTTGGTCCCTCCTCGTGGTGACCAGTCTCTCACCGTAATCACCTTAGTTCCATAACTCATCATGATCTTTATGAATCCCTCCCACCCCCCCCCCCCCCCCCTTCTTTCGTATCATTCTCGTTAATGCTCTTTCTGACCTAAACGCCAACGCTGTCTGTCATTATGCTCGCAGCACGCGGCGGCTGCCAAGCGTGAACTGGCAGCTGACAGCTAGGGCGGCCGTGGCACAGAAAGGCGGGAAGACATTTCACGGCCCTATAGATCTCCTCTCCACTCTGCCGGGGGTTCATGGAAACTCGATGAGCTGTCTGATTCCAAACAACTCTGTCGGAAGACACTTCACGGCCCTCTAGATCTCCCGGCACGACGACGCATCTCCACTCTGCCGGGGGTTCATGGAAACTAGATAGTCTATTAGTGATGACGTCAGAGAAAATGGCCAACGAGCTGTGTGATTCCAAACAACTCTGTCGGAAGACACTTCACGACCAAATGGTCCAAATTTCCACTTGACCGGACCATGATCGGATCGTTCGCACTTTCCGTTCGACCACTTTCGCGAGTCAGAAAAACAAGCAAAAACAAGAACCCACAAAAAAGAACAAACAGACAACGAACGATTGCCATAAAGTTGAATGGAGTTGAATGGAGACGCTCGCTACGCTCGTTTAGTGACGACAACACGTTGCAAGATACGGCGCGGGAACTATAGAATCACAGTTCCTCAGCTTCGTCCTTTCACTTCCTAGAGGACAGAAAACCCCGGAGTCATCTCGCTTCTAGGAAACAGAGAGGTCGGCCTACGATCCACTCCTTCCCCGCAAATCGTCTCTCACAGATGCCAGTAACTATACTGTGCATCTCAATTTAGAAAACAGTAAAAAAACTGATGCAATGTACTAAACGCAATGTACTAAATTTGTTCAAAGTTGTTATCATGTAATCATGTTTCATAATTTTTACGATCTATTATAATAAGAACGTATGTCCTGCCTAAAGATTAATCTTACAGGGGCATACAAATATTGAAATTGTATTATGTATGTATGTATGTATGTATGTATGTATGTATGTATGTATGTATGTATGTATGTATGTATGTATGTATGTATGTATGTATGTATGTATGTATGTATGTATGTATGTATGTATGTATGTATGTATGTATGTATGTATGTATGTATGTATGTATGTATGTATGTATGTATGTATGTATGTATGTATGTATGTATGTATGTATGTATGTATGTATGTATGTATGTATGTATGTATGTATGTATGTATGTATGTATGTATGTATGTATGTATGTATGTATGTATGTATGTATGTATGTATGTATGTATGTATGTATGTATGTATTTATGTATGTATGTGTGTATGTATGTATGTATGTATGTATGTATGTATGTATGTATGTATGTATGTATGTATGTATGTATGTATGTATGTATGTATGTATGTATGTATGTATGTATGAATGACTCACTTGAAAAATAAAACTTAACTCTAACTCTAACTCAAAAAAAAAAAAAATAATAATAATAATCGGCCTTGTTGATTCTGAAATTTGTCCGCAGGTGTTCGCACTGCCCAATAGACCATTTTAAAAATGATCTAGGCATCTATTCTTGTTTCTCTCCACGGTCCTCTAAAATTACAAATATGAAATCAAGGTTAATAGATGAAGATCTTGTGTCCATCAATGAACCTTGATATAACATTTGACAGCTCATGTTTGATTGTTCTACGTTGTTTTTTGTAACGATTTAGGGGGCCGTGCGAGGAACAAGAATAGATACCTGGATCATTTTTAAAATGGTTTATTCACTGTTTCTTATGTTTCGTATTTGAAATATCGATCTGTGATTGGTTATCGCCCACTCGTCGATGGTGTTTGGAGCCTACAGGGTTGGTTTAGGACCGGTATTTCAATGTCCAGTTAAAATATTCTTTTCAGTTAAATTGTTTTCACCATGACAACGGCCAATAGAAATACACCAAACTTGGCTTACCTGACAGTTAAATTTACTTAACACTTTAAATGGACATTGAAGTTAGAGGCATTATCAAATTAAAGTCCCCCGCTGAAAATCAGTTTCGTTACTGAGTGGGTATAGACTCTATATGTGAATTTAAATAATTGTATTTATTTAAAACTACAAAAACGAAAACACAACAGAAAAAAAACATAAATAGAAATACAAAACTTTGAAGATTAATATTCTTAGAGTCGGTATAACGATCAACTTAGGAAAGTTATTTGCAGCAAATAAGCTATTTAAAGGATTTCAAGGGTTTTGATTGGTGGTTGCTATGGAGAAAAAAAGCTATTCGACGAATAAGTAGTTATTGGGACATTGTAAAACTGGCCCTTAAAATATCCCTACAAAATAGTACAACGGTAAACATTAAAAACGCACTTTAAAGGTAGGTTTCATCCCATTAAGCTATGCAATATCATGAGTACTCGAACAAATGTTTAAAATGTTCTAAACAACGCACTATTTTACGGTGGTTTTTCTCTCGAGCCATCACTATTCTTTATTTTTGTAAGAATATTCGAAATCGACCTTTTTGAATCCGAAAGTGGGTTTGTTAGGTTAAGATTTGTTCGACGCAAAGGCAATACCAGCCGTTAAAAAGGTCAGTTGGCCTTGATCACAGCAAATACCTTACTAACTAGCTGCGCTAGAATACTGGACACTGCCGTGAAATAGTGGCGAAAAGCCGACACTAGCGCCACTACCGGAGCGGTTCGATCGAAATTGATTGCTTAAGTTCAAAGCAGTAGTAAATTAATGTGCTGGCCCCCCGCACGTGACTTTTTCCCCCGGTCTGTCGCTACAGTTTTTGGCGCCATGTCTTTGGCTACACGTGGGTATTTTTTTCGAGTCTGTGTGTCAACCCCTTTTCCACCCCCGACGTGTTTTATCTCGCCAAGTGTGCGTATTTGGCGCTCCGGTTTTGCGGGAAAAATTGTAAAAAATTCAAATGTTTTTTGGGGATTTTTTTCGATGCTTGTGATCCCAAGTCAATTGAATGGTGCATCTTTTGGTGTGCCCTACAAGAATATATATTGTCCCGTTCAAAAGTTACAGACACCCAAACACGAAAGTTTTACGAAAACTGAGACCGGAAACGGAGGCCGGATTTGGTACGTTTTTAACGCGTCACATTCAAACGGCCCTACCCGTCGAACCAAACGAGATATAACGTTCGTTTTTGTTTTTTTACCAACGCTTACCATCTAGGTAACTGGGATTTGGAAATTTTTTGGATTTGTCCCGGAACTTTCGTCAATCAAATTGTGTACATTTGGTAAAGTGAGTTTTTAAAAAGCGCGTGTAACACTTTTTTTCCACATTTTTTGTTTGAAAACTTTCTCGACTTTTTCATTTTAAAAAATAACCACTAATCTTGATTATTAACGAAGCGATTTTTGAGTTTCATCCCGAATGCTTAGTTATGGGCACTTTTCCATTTTCTCTACACGGTTTCAGTTTTGATTTTTTTGCGTCAAGTTGGTACTTTTAAAATGGGTTTTTTTTCTTTGTCCCGATACTGAAAGCTCTATCGTACAGGGGCTTGAAAAAACATTTTCAAAAAGTCACCCTAAAGGTCGGTGCACAATCGCCCGGTAACGATAACTGTAACGATAACGATAACGGGAATAAACTTCGATTCCATGTTAAACTACGATACGATGCACAATCAGAGCTTCCCGTTACCGGGCCCGGTAACGGTAACGGGAAGTTCGCCAAGTTTTAACTTAACGTTACCGTTCCCGTCTGTACGTTACCGGGACCAATCAGAATTAAGCGTCCACGGCCTGTTTAAAGTATTAGCAAATAGCCGAGCGTCTGCTTAACGGGCAATTGTGCATCGAATGCCTTCCCGTTACCGTTTTATCGTTATCGTTATAGTTACAGTTATCGTTACCGGGCAATTGTGCACCGACCTTTACACTGAATGACAGACGTTCGCGCAACGCATTTTTCACGGCGTTAAGAAAACACGCATACAAAAGTTTTCTGTTTGTATATTTTAAGTGTTATAAATACGTCATATAACAAATAATTGTATTTAGTATTAATAAATGGACATTTGTCTATTTGAAAACGTTACTTTAAAAAATTAGACTTTACGGGTGTCCGAGTTATGGTGCTTTAACAGATTTCATCCGTCTCGTATTTTTGCCGGTATTTGTCTATGAGAATTTTTCAATGTCTTAAAAAAGCATGTTGGAGTTTTTTTTTAATTTTTTTCGACCACATTCGACCGGTTTGTGTACTGACTGCTTGTATGTTTTTATTGACAAATGCCTACATGTATTACTAAATGGTTTTATAAAAGCTCAGAACAACAATTTGAAACGTCTTGTATTAGGGAAAAAAAATACAAAAGCACAAAAATTACTGCATTTGTAGACGTTTGGAGACCCGGTACTCACGGGCGTTACTGTACTTATGTACTTCTGTTACTGCATGTATGTATATCCTACTGTAAGTAGTTATACAGTAGTTAAATCATTTTAAAAAATTTAAAAAATGTTGATTTATTACCATATTCTTAAATATTTTCAAAATTAGTGATAACAAAAGTGATAAGGGGTAGGGGGGGGGGGTTGCCATGTGTCTATTGAATGTAGGCTTGGGGTGCCTTGAGTCAAAAAAGGTTGGGAACCACTGTTATACAGTATCATATTATATGTTATTATTATATGTATACTTTGTGTTATTAATTAGGCTGTAACCTATTATTACTTTTATATGAAACATGTTTTACTCTGCTAAATACATACTACCTACTAAATGTTTACGTAACAGACTTTCTTTCATTCATATTATTATGCACCTTTCATATCCTTCATTGTGTCTTTTGTGTTTTGTGGAAGAGGGAAATTGTGCGAAATTACGTGGGTTAAGATTGTGTACAGAATATTAAGAAAGGTGCAATTATGAGTGAAGCTGATGCTATTGATAAGCATGTGGTTGAGAGGCATGTGGCCTTCATAATAATATAGGGTTAATTCAAGTAGATACATTTTGAAGCCTGTATTGACAATTCATCAAAACCTCCCCCCTCCCCATTTCACCAATGGCTTGGTCCACCCACATACCAGCAATAAATAATGAGTCGATGATCATTCCGCCTACAGAACGTATAAATTATGCTTTCATGCAATACACATAGTTTGTTGTGGTTTCTAGTTAACCTATATATATCTCGGTCTTCTTAAGTAGAGGATCAATGAGAATGTTTGTTGTAATGTTCCAAATTAAAACGTAAATGCCGAGCTCGCGGACGCAAAGGTCAAACCTTATGCTACTTCGCTGACTCTTATGGGAAGCGCCATAGTAAATGCATATTTGCAGCGCAGCCATCGAACCGCTCCGACAGAATGCGCTACTTTCGCCGTTCGCACGCTTCTTACATGCTAAACACCGCGATTGTCCTGTATTCTAGCGCAGCTGGTTACTAAGGTATTTGATCACAGCCTTGATCAGCCATGTTTGATCACATAAAATAAAGGAACGGTTGAAGACGCCGACCGGTCTTCGAAATGGCAGAAGAACAAAACTTATTTTTCTTTTTGCGCTTGATGAGAAGTAAAATTCACTCTTGTCTACTAATAGATTAAAGATATACTTCTACTAATCTAATGTCTTTGATTCACTGCCATCAAGAGAACGTTGAATCATCTCAAGGTCTAGTTGATTACAACCACGTTTGTAAGATCTTTGGATTCCACAACAATACCAATTGACAAACAAAAACCACCGCATAGGCACCGTGTTATTTTCTACCAAGATGCATAGACCTACTGGAGGGCCTACTATTGCGAGATCTATGAGGTATTTACTAAAATTATTGTTACTATAGTCCTCCCAACGACTATTCTCATGCTTTCATCACTGGCCATGTCCAGAATCGCAACTTAACTTGTCATTCCTCCGTGTGCTTGATGGAAGATTGCGTCGGATTGTTCTCAGTTCGTGAGTTGGCCAACTTGTCCGATGTTGATAAATAGTAATGCTCTCATTTTTGTAAGTTGCTATTAATAATATTACACAATGAATATTTTTTAAAATTAAAATACAAATATAAGTTTGTAGTTACAAAACCAATAAGTCGTGTTTGAAGAGAAGTGATAATTGAAAATAGATCACGGGAACCCAGCCATTCACATCTTTCGATACCAAGAAATGGCGGAAACACCGGTGTTTAAACGACTTTATTTCATTAAACTAAAGTAGGACGGACTATACCTTTACAGTTTAGACCTACCTCTAGAACACAGTGGAATATTAGAATAAATACTTGCTGCGAGTAGCTACTCTATGGATCTACTCAGTAAAGTGTGAATTTTTATACATTTGGACAGGCTTTCAATCAAAACAAAAGACTGCCAATGTTGCTCACAGCTTGCTGGATTTTGATAGTTCCTGTGAACTTCTTCGAATTCTCGAACTCTCATTGGCTACACAACAAGGTCTACTTGATCTCCGCCTACAGTAACGATTTCAACGTTAGCGATCAAAGTTACATGATTGCAGGCAGGAGCTGCTATAATTTCCACCTAGGGGCGCCCATTGTTACCAAGGTAACGATTGTTTGCATGTTATTTCCCATAAACAAAACAAATCCATAGCAACAATGGGTGCCCCTAGGTGTAGGGGCCGACTATGAATTCCAACCTAAGTGTTCGGTGATAGTGCGTGCATGAACACAGGCAGTAAACCGTCCGCGGAAGTTTACCTCGAGGCCTCAGGGGTTATGACGAAAGCATGAGAATAGTTTCGTTGGGATGACTATATTATTATTTTCAGGGAATCGAACCGAAATTTAACAGCAAAACTGTATGTTAGTTGGAAATGCCCTCGCTCAAAGGGGGGGGGGGGGGGGGGGCCTCCGAAGTAGCCGATGACAGCGCC
Source organism: Isoperla grammatica (assembly GCA_945910005.1). Classification (NCBI taxonomy): domain Eukaryota; kingdom Metazoa; phylum Arthropoda; class Insecta; order Plecoptera; family Perlodidae; genus Isoperla; species Isoperla grammatica. Next base: position 7,632,157 of record OX246750.1, read on the forward strand.
ACCGTTTTTCTCCTACCGGCAAAAAAAAAAATCGCGTCCTAAGGAGTGTGTAGGCCTGATTTGAAACCGCGCGAAAACGTCGGCTGTCTAAAAACATGAAACCCAAAATTGTCTTCAGTTATGGATTTTCGAATATTAATATTATCTTGTTTGCGTTTAAGCCGTGACAGGTAACTTTGTGACTGCCTATGTCTTCGGGGTTGAAAGGCCTAGGCTAGGAGCTATATTACATTATGATACACGGAAATATAAGCATAAACCCTACAGTAACTATTACTCGCGTTGTTACGTAAATGAACGGTGTGCGTTTTGAACACACTTAGGTACTGCCAGACAAAACTCGACCTCTTATCTCGCATTGTCCGTCTTTTCTTTTAGTCTATAGTCTGCAACATCTGTTACGTGATTGCGTAACTTTCCACGGCTTAAACGCAAACAAGATACCTGCCCAGGGCAAATATAAATATTTTCATTTTTTATGAATATCTTGACGATATATTAATACGAATGTTATGTGACGAATTCAGTTGAGGTGGGAAGAAGTGATAGAAATGAAAGTGGAAAGAAGAAACGCAACTTGGGAAGAGGTCAATCAGGAACGATGGTGGGAAGAAAGAAAAGAATGGACAGAATTTGTAGAACGAGCAGAGGAAGAAGGAAGTGAAGAGGAGGAGCCAGAGGAAGTTAACATGAGGGAAGCGTGAGGCATGGCTAGGCTTCGATGTACCTAGGGGCCAGAATATGATGGGATTAATTTCCTATCCCCTACCCGACTTCATTGTTGGACACAGGGAGCAGATATAAACAAAATTATTGTTTCATTTAATGTATTCATACATCTTGAAACTACATACAACTGATTTCGTCACATAACATTCGTATTAATATATCGTCAAGATACACATTAAAATCACATTTAAAACATGTGATGAAACGTGTTCATTTTACTAACTGGGTATATTGTGGTATTTGGACTCAAGTGTACACACGAGAGATTTCCATCCAATTTTCATCCGATCAGTCCATCCGTCCGTCCGACCGCCTTGAGATCGTCGTGAGGCCAAAATCCGCCGTGTGTACGCAGCTCTAAAGTCGTGACAGAGGAATACATTCTTAGAAAACTTGAGTCAAGACTGGTATCGAACAAGCCGTCTCTCAAATCAGAGCCTCGTCTGTATATACGGTTGTTTTAGCTGGCGCCATGATAGTTACGTCAGCTGCTCGGCCGCCATGACTGTGCTGATAGCCGTGTGCTGTTGCTGTTGTTTTTCCTATTGATTGGCATGGGAGTGGGTGTACGCGGTCCCATAATTAGCGTCTGTCGATATTTTATTCCGAACTCGTAGTTTTTATATTGCTTTAGTAGCATCAATATGCTCGTTATGGCTCTTTTTACACTCCATAGCGGTTCTAAAACAGTAATTGAACATTGAATGTTGCAGAGAAGTGAGGTGACCAATCTGTCAAATGTCAATAGGCCTAGGTAGTAGGCCTACGCCTAGCCGCAAACAGAGGCTTAAAACTATCCATATTTATGTGATTGAGCTTATTTTGCTTGTTAAATATTATCTCGACGATATTGTCGATGTCAGGTTCTAGTAAAATCTCAACTGTAGATTCGTTTTATTGAATAAAAGAATCCAGATATTTTAGTTTGTGAACCAAGGGTCGGCCTATGGACCTAGACCATTTATTAATCAATGCCTAGACCATAACAACCATAGGGTATAGGCTTTATTTGCCCGTCCATTATTGGTTTTTGATCGAATATCCATCAAATGTAACTCAAACACTGGCATTTTAGGCCTAAGCCTATAGGCTCTAGTTTTGTGAATTCTAGCTGTGCAAGACCTAGGCCTAGGCCTACCGGTACTGCAAGCTAAAAGGCTCCTCGCCAATTGCCAAGATTGAACCTCATAATGATGTGGTGTACCGTGTACACATGCAGTGTTGACACCAAATAACATAAGCCTAGATAGTTAAAATTATAACATCCTTGCGTAGATCATCGCGTTGACTCACGGAAAATGACGGGTTCTAGGCCTAGGCTTACTGAAGCCGAGGCCCTATCCTTTGTCGTGGATGAAGGACTAGACTAAATAACTTCCAATTTACAAAAATGCCCATGCAAAATAATTCTACGTGCTAACATACATAAATATCGATGATATCCTCATCAATTATAAATTAAGCCTAGGCCTAGGAAGGCAAAGTGAAAACCTACATGACAGCACAAACAAGTTGCTGTGTCCCTCCCACAGTTATTTATTTCATCTAACGAGTTTTAGGGTAGGTAGTATTATAGTAGCATATATTTTCAACATCTACTAATTACGTGGATGCTGTTACCTCCTACAAAATTTCGCAAATTACCAAGATGAATAAATCAAATAGGTGTTTCATAGCATCCTTTATCATGTGCTGCATGGGGAGTGGTTAGTTTTAGCAGCACTTTCATGGCCGCTCGTGACGTCAGAGCAAAGATGGCAGCGCCCACAAATCTCTACTAAAACAACCGTATACGTACAAGGGACAGGTATAGGGAACCAAAGTGGGCGTTGACTGGTTCACACGCGTCTCCCGTTCCTATCTAAATAAGCCGTACTAGATTTTTCGTAAGCGCTACCGCCTGTACCAGAGAACGTACAAGAAGCAAATGCACATTCTAAGAAACTGTGAAGTTTCCTCTTTACAATGATATAAAACACTTTTATTAATCTCAAGTTTATATAGGTATACTTTCGAGTTGGAGTGAACGCTGTTTGTACAGTGCAGTGTTGACAAATCTCAAGTAAAAAACGTATGCATATTTTTATAGCCTACGACCGTGACAACAACTTGCACTTGCATAAGCAATGTGTCTTCTGTTGCCATGAATTGTCAAGAACAATAATGTTTCATGGAAATGCCAAAAATATGTTTAAAATTGTATGTTATTGCAACCCGTGAAAACAATCTGGCAACCGCGCTCGGTCGGCAGCCGCCGAGTCCGCCTAATTTGGTGGTATTTTCGACACATTCACACACATATCTCGTACTCATTTAAATTTGGGCTACGTTCAGTAACCAACTGATAAGTCATATTGAGCAGTATGAACTGTCGAATAATGTGATGTAATTTGTTTTCATAACTTTTGCGTGTATCAAAAGATACAGCGAGTTACATTTTCGTTCCATGCTTACTCTTATGGACGCGCGGACCAGTGTGAGCCAAAAACCTTCCCGCCTTCAAAACTTTGGTTCCCCACGTTGTTCGTGTGTTCGCAGGAATGCAGCATGGTACGCATTTATCCTGGTTCAGCTCTGTACGCAAAGCTCGGCGATAGAAGAGTTTATTCGCCAAAAATATGGGTTATGGTTCGTACCTATGGTGCAGCTCGAACCGGCTCTGGCCGGATTTGACTGGTTTTGGGGTCAAAAGGTGTGCCTAGAATACGACATGCAACTCGCAGTCATTACTTCGAAAGAGCAGTGGGATCATTTGGCAGAGTTTTTACCGACGATACCGCTGGTACAACAAAACGAGCAAATAATACCGGCCACATTTTGGCTCGGTTACCATAATTTCTACATGCCGGGGAAGGGGAAAGATCAATTTCTCACTCTACACGGTAAGATTGTATTTAGCCTATTTATTTATACATTTATATATTTGTTAACATATATATATATATATATATATATATATGTATTAATGTATCTATATATTTATTAATGTATCTATATATTTATTAATGTATCTATATATTTATGTGTTTATGTGTTTATGTTTTTATGTTTTTATGTTTTTATGTTTTTATGTTTTTATGTTTTTATGTTGTTATGTTTTATGTTTTTATGTTTTTATATATTTATGTATTTATGTATTAATGTATTTATTTATTTATTTATTTATTTATTTATTTATTTATTTATTTATTTATTTATTCATTCATTCAATCATTCATTTATTCATTTATTCATTTATTAGTTTATTAATTTATTAATTTATTAATTTATTAATTTATAAATTTATTTGTTTATTCATTCATTTATTAATTTATTAATTAATTTATTAATTTATTTATTCATTTATTCATTTATTCATTTATTCATTTAATCATTTATTTATATATTTATTTATTTATTAGCCTTCTACAGTCACTCATATACATGACTCTAGGACAAGCGAGTATTTCAAGTTGTTACTTATGTCTATATATAGGCTAATGAAGCTCTACACTAGACAGTACTTTAAATGCACACGTACACTAAACAAAATAATGTGGTAATATGTAATGTATGCCTTTATTCAGCATACTTGTGCTGTTGGTAACATACATAATAAAAACGTATTTGCACTGAGTATATAAATATAGTGTTTACTTGGAGAGGCCAAAAGGCTGAGTTAATTGGAACTCGGAACAAGATAAAACATGTTCTAGTGAGGGGAAAGGTACAGAAGGACGTCTCAGTTTATTTGTCTTCTCATCTATATGTTTCTCTAAGCGACCTATCTACTTTCTCAGGTAGGTTGTAGTCCTTCTGTACCTTTCCCCTCATTAGAACATGTTTTATCTTGTTGTGAGTTCCAATTATATATATATATATATTTGCCTAAACCAGGACATTTTAGCACTGAGGCACCTTTGTGAATCTGGGCCCTGAATTTTTAGACATGTTATTTGTCAAAAAGTATAGGGCACTAGCAACACCAACAGACAACAATGGAACAAATGAATTGAACTGATGGACACACAATCAGCTGTCAAAATAATAAAATTGCAACCATAGAAATAAAAACAAGTGTAGCAATAGTAACTGCTCGCCATTAAACACTTTTAATGATAGACAACGACTTAGTGAAAGTTTTGTATGTCTATTTGTTTGTTTTTTGTTTTGTTTTCCAAAATCAGAAGAAATTATTTTTGACAGCTTGTTGTTTGTCCATCGATTCAATTCATGTGTTTCATTGTTGTCTTTTGGTGTTGCTAGTGCCCTATAGGATGACGCTGTATCCTCATTGAACTTTATTCAATGAATCTACTTTGATCAAGTCAATAGTCTTACCCTGGTGGTCTATTTAGTATTTATTGTGTTGGAGAAGAATTTTATTCAAACATACAATTATTGATATTTTTTGTGCATCAAACAATTATATAAATATGGCTGACATTAACGTGTCTCGTGTTTACAGGTGCGAAAATTGTCAACAATGGAAATGACTCTGCTCCGAACAATTGGGCGCCAAGACGCAGACACAACCCCCAGTTGCCGGGGAAACGGTGTGTAGCCTTTGTCATCGATGACAAACCAGGTTATCCGGCATTAGAAGATTTCCCTTGCGATAATCAGTATCACTTTCTTTGCCAAAGATGTTCGTGGTTGTGAAGGAGCTGAGAGTGCGTAAGAATACGGACATTCTATCTATCTATGGCAAAAAGACAGATCACTCACAATTATTTGTATTTAGTTGTAAATTGATTTTTTCTGCAAGACCATTTCAAAAACTATCTAGGACCCTTTGTATGAGTATCATCACGGTCTTCTAAATATTCAAGAACAACAATACACAACAATAAAAAATGCTTTCAAAATGTTATATCAAGGTACATTCATCCATACAAGATCATCATCTACTAACCTTGATTTTATGTTTTTAATTGTTGTGCATACAGATTTAGAGGACCGTGATGGTAATCATGCAAAGGGTCCTAGATAGTTTTTGAAAAAATGGTCTTGCAATCCTTTGTCAAGGTTAATAATTGTTTTTTGTTTTCATTTACGTAAGGCAATAAATATGCACTTGTGTTTAACCGACGAACTGTGATTGTGCTCAAAAGTCACCGTTTACGTGTATGGTGACTAAAATAAAATATTTCCCAATAAAATACTCAAATGATAAGTAAGTAATAAGTATTTAATTGTAAGTACTCTAGTACAGTGCTAAGTACAGGTGCCACCAATTGAACCATCGTTAACATGAACAACGTGGCCCAAAAAATAACCTTTATAAATTGAAAAAAAATATCCAATTTCCTTTGAAATTCGCATTTAAATCTTGATTCGTTATGATAACAATATTATACACTCAAATGGTAAATTTTCGCAAAAATTCGCATTAATTGTTTAATTAATAATACAACACTGATTTGATAAATTCCATATTTCTAATTAACGTCAATTACATCTACTTCCAGCGTATATAAACATACCTGCGTGACATACCACATATTTTGAGATAATAACGTAAGTTTCAGGGGCTGTCCGTGCGTCATTCGAAAATTACGTAATGTCACACAAAGTATCGATTTGTCCACTCATCGTCGCGATTTGCCACATTACAAAAATATGAGACGTTAAGCCTAGATATCAATCAATCAATAGGTTAGCTCGTCTTCCGTCTCCGTCTCCGTCTCCGTCTCCGTCTCCGTCTCCGTCTCCGTCTTCGTCTCCGTCTCCGTCTTCGTCTTCGTCTTCGTCTTCGTCTTCGTCTTCGTCTTCGTCTTCGTCTCCGTCTCCGTCTCCGTCTCCGTCTCCGTCTCCGTCTCCGTCTCCGTCTCCGTCTCCGTCTCCGTCTCCGTCTCCGTCTCCGTCTTCGTCTCCGTCTCCGTCTTCGTCTTCGTCTTCGTCTTCGTCTTCGTCTTCGTCTTCGTCTTCGTCTTCGTCTTCGTCTTCCGTCTCCGTCTCCGTCTCCGTCTCCGTCTCCGTCTCCGTCTCCGTCTCCGTCTCCGTCTCCGTCTCCGTCTCCGTCTCCGTCTCCGTCTCCGTCTCCGTCTCCGTCTCCGTCTCCGTCTCCGTCTCCGTCTCCGTCTCCGTCTCCGTCTCCGTCTCCGTCTCCGTCTGCGTCTTCGTCTTCGTCTTCGTCTTCGTCTTCGTCTTCGTCTTCGTCTTCGTCTTCGTCTTCGTCTTCGTCTTCGTCTTCGTCTTCGTCTTCGTCTTCGTCTTCGTCTTCGTCTTCGTCTTCGTCTTCGTCTCCGTCCTCGTCTCCGTCTTCGTCATCACTAAGCGACCCTCCGGCCCCGCCGCCTAATACCTCCGGCTCGTTAACGCCACCGCCAACTGAAATAACGCACATCCTCTAAACTAAACTAACTACCTGTTGAATATTCATGGCGAGGACGTCCGTCGGATACGCCGACGAAATGGTGTATTTCTTCAAGATCGCGCGCCAAGGAGTTGCAACAGGTTGTCTGGTGAAGGTCTTCATCGTCTTCGCTATTAGAATATCATCCCAGAACCAACAGAAGTCGTGTTATTTATACCGTCTTCCATTCTGTATGTTCACGTGACGTCACAGTAGCCATGCCAGAGCCATGCCAGAGCCATGCCAGAACCATGCCAGAACCATGCCAGAGCTATGCCAGAGCCATGCCAGAGCCATGCCAGAGCTATGCCAGAGCCATGCCAGAGCCATGCCAGAACCATGCCAGAACCATGCCCGACCCATGCCAGAGCTATGCCAGAGCCATGCCAGAGCCATGCCCGACCCATGCCAGAGCCATGCCAGAGGTCGGCCAGAGCCATGCCAGAGCTGGGCCAGAGCCATGCCAGAGCCATGCCAGAGCTGGGCCAGAGCCATGACAGAGTCATGCCAGAGGTCGGCCAGAGCCATGTCAGAGCTGGGCCAGAGCCACGCCAGAGCCACGCCCGACCCATGCCAGAGCCATGCCAGAGGTCGGCCAGAGCCATGCCAGAGCCATGCCAGAGCCATGCCAGAGCCATGCCAGAGCTGGGCCAGAGCCATGCCAGAGCCATGCCAGAGCCACGCCAGAGCTAGGCCAGAGCCATGCCAGATCAGGCCAGAGCCATGCCAGAGCTAGGCCAGAGCCATGCCAGAGCTATGCCAGAACCATGCCAGAGCCAATCCAGAGCCATGCCAGATGCACAGTCGAGGATCTGTTTATAGGTTGCTATGGAGTTTGTTAGCATGTAATAAAACATTTCCATAGCAACCATAAACATTATTTATTATTATTTGTTGTGACAGCAACTATAGTCATATGACATCGGATGGTGTTTGGAGGAAAGGGAAGTGTAGGACGTCAAGGGAACGAGAATGGAGAGGGAAGGACGTGGACTGTGTTCCGTCTGTCTTCACAACCTCGACCTGTCCTGCTAGGGTGGCCCTACCAGAAGCATACGCTTCCGCCGGCATAGCTCTCGGGATCAACAAAGCACACAAACAGCCACCACGATAAGGTAAATCCTATTCATAACTTGACTTAACCTTTATTTTTTTTAATTCAGTATTTGTTTACTAAGAGCGAAGGATACCTCTACGTCAAAAACTACAGAAAATTTTCCTTTTTTGATTATATCTCAAGATTGAAACACAAAATCGAAAATCTGAGAAACCACAGCGCTATGGTTTCTCAGATTTTCGATTTTGTGTTTCAATCTTGAGATATAATTAGAAAAGGAAACTTTTCTGCGGTTTTTGACGTAGAGGTATCCTTCGCTCTTAAGTATTGTGAATATATTTTGCGATGATTGCTAAAGTCTATTCTATAACAATATATTTATGTATTTATTTACGTATCCGGGTGTACCACGACAACCACCATTAAGATGGTGGTTGCCTTGAAGTCTTCATTGTGGTTAGTTTTTAATTGTAAAATTACCACCCTATATGGAGGTGTGTAATATTACAGCTCGTTGTTTATGTTCTGTTGGAGGCCAATTTGTTTAATACCTTCATGGAGATTTCGCGGAGTCCATTAGAGTTTATAATAATAATAGTTATAATTATTGTTATTCATTACATCTTTATAGTTTTGTGTCTATTCATAAAGGTTGCAAGTACGTCACATCTGTGTGTGTGGCGCCATCTTTGTGATAACACTTTGACGTTGCCATGGAGAAACAATAGACCTTTTTCAGAATTTGTGTAGGGCCCTTAGAGCTAATCACGGCTGTCTACATCTTCAATTACAAAAATGCATAACAGTGTTAAAGGCATCTTAATATAACTATCAAGGACCCTTAAATAGAGCAAATCACGGTCCTCTAGATCAATTCTGAAGATCATCTATTGAAGCCGGTTGTTGTAAAACACAGAAATCCTTATTTCTTAAAATTCAATCTGTTTTATAAAAAAAATATAAATCGATATGTGTAGTAATTTGTGATTTTTGTATTACTTATGTTTGGAAGTACATTTTTTTAGGTTTTAGATGCTAAACGGGCGAACTTGAATTTTTGAAAACGGTACAAAATGCTAATTTTAATAAGTTGTACGCATTCCTATTGAGATTTAGCTAAGAATTGCATTCTAACCCTTTAAAAACTTACAATTGAATTTATTTTACATATCAGCTGCTCATAGTTTTTTGTTATCAGTGCCAGAAACCTCCTCATATTCAAGGTTTTGTTGAAAAGAAAAATTAGATGCTACAAAATGATAAATTTAGAGAACATTAATGGATGTGAAGAGACATAATTCTAAATTATGCTTTTGATAAATTTGCTATAAATGAAATATCAGCCAATGATCTAGCTAGGATAAACCCATACATCAATTGTGTCATAATCATGGCCGCTGTGACGTCACGTGGTGTATAAGTGTTGGAAGTGAGCATCAGTGTAAAGTTAGTGTTTGCCATTAGGCTCCGGTGTTTGAGTGTTTCATGCACGAAGGCCGCCACGGACAAGAATGTTGCGGATCTGCCTGACCTATGACCTTCGAGAAAGTTGGCTAAGGCCGAGTTACCCTAGCTAGACTAGCTCGAAACACTGGGCCAACATCGTTGATTGTTAACGGTCTTCGTAACCCATCATTCGCTGACGAAACCCGAAGTGTTCCGAAGAAAATTGAAAACTAGTTCTTATTGTAGAGCATTGTTGTCATTGATCTATCAGGGACCCTTAGATAGAAGTAATCACGCCCTACTAGATCTTCAATGATAACAATGCACAACAGAGAAAAATGCACCTTAACATAACGTTTGAAAACTAGTTGTTATTGTTGAGCATTGTTGTCGTTGATCTATCAAGGACCTTTAGATTGAAGTAATCACGCCCTTCTAGATCTTCAATGACAACAATGCACAACAGTGAAACATGCACCTTAACATAACGTTGGAAAACTAGTTGATATTTTTGAGCATTGTTGTCGTTGATCTATCAAGGACTTAGAAGAAATCACGACCCTCTAGATCTATTCTGAAAATCGTCCATTACTTCTGCTTAGAACATTATTAGTTTTACTACAGGATGCATGCACGTACCGTATACTTAGAACATTCTGATAATGTGTTCTATGGAATTACGAGGCGCGCACACGCACACGCACACAGGACAGAGGACAGAGGACAGGACAGAGGACAGAGGACAGAGGACAGAGGACAGAGGACGGCTAGAAGAGGATCCCACCGCCGCCTCGGGCTGTTGAGAGCTGTTGCTATAGGTCAAGGATGGTCGCATCGCACGAACAACGTTTAGCAAGCGGTGAGCATGTTGCGCAACTAGATTCTTCTAACAACACTTTCACTCCATCCGGGACCCATATGGTTTTATGTGTGTGCGGAGATAACGGATAGCGTCGTGGATGAGCGAGAAGGTAGAGATACGCTTCCGCCGGTAGAGCTCACGGGATCAGCAACGCACGTAGCTTCCGCCGGCAGAGCTCACGGGATCAGCAACGCACGTAGCTTCCGCCGGCAGAGCTCACGGGATCAGCAACGCACGTAGCTTCCACCGGCAGAGCTCACGGGATCAGCAACGCACGTAGCTTCCGCCGGCAGAGCTGTCGGGATCAGCATTGCACGTAGCTTCCGCCGGTAGAGCTCACGGGATCAGCAACGCACGTAGCTTCCACCGGCAGAGCTCACGGGATCAGCAACGCACGTAGCTTCCGCCGGCAGAGCTCACGGGATCAGCAACTCACGTAGCTTCCGCCGGTAGAGCTCACGGGATCAGCAACGCATGTAGCTTCCGCCGGCAGAGCTCACGGGATCAGCAACGCACGTAGCTTCCGCCGGAAGAGCTCACGGGATCAGCAACGCACGTAGCTTCCGCCGGCAGAGCTCACGGGATCAGAAACGCACGTAGCTTCCGCCGGCAGAGCTCACGGGATCAGAAACGCACGTAGCTTCCGACGGCAGAGCTCACGGGATCAGCAACGCACGTAGCTTCCGACGGCAGAGCTCACGGGATCAGCAACGCACGTAGCTTCCACCGGCAGAGCTCACGGGATCAGCAACGCACGTGGCTTACGCCGGCTGAGCTCGCGGGATCAGCAACGCACGTATCAAACCGGTAGAGCTTTCGAGCTTGGGATCACCAACGCACGTAAACCTGCCCATACGATAAGGTAGCAGCCCCTGGGTATTTCATGTCTATCTATTCAGAAATAAGTAGTGTCAAACTTTGTAACCATGCAAGTACAAATGAAACCGTTTACTTCCGAAAATAAATTAAGAAATGTGTTCCATGTGATGTTTCAAGCTGAAACTCGACACAGTTTATAAACTCAAACATAATAATGCTATGTTTTCATAAAAAAAAAGTCCTCCATAATATAAGATCGAAAGCGACCATTTCGAACGCATTTTAGTTTTTGTGTGTACGAATTTATTACACATTTTCTTATTCGAATTCATTTATATAGTACAACTAAACAATTATCTCCAACCAGTACTAAGGTAAGGTTTTTGTCAATTGACTGAAAACTAGCAAAAGAGGCGCTTTTGAATCAAAAGTGCTACATAATTACGATTTTGAGAAAGTTTTAATGATACAAAATAATAAAAATAATAACGAAGCTCGCGTGAAGAAGTAAGAAATACATTTGATGACAAAATACAGTTTTGCTAATTAAAATTGGAAGAAATTACTCGGTATTAATTACATAGCACGGAAACGTTAATATTTATGTACTCACACAGTGTGAGGGTAATAGACCTGTTTCAGAATTGATCTATGACCCATAGATAGAATTAATCACGGCCCTCTAATTCACAACAATAAAAAACGAATTTTCAAATATGATGTCAAAGTGCATATTTCTTTCTTGTACATTGTTGTCATTGAAGATATGGAGGACCATGAATAATAGGGAAGTCTCACGCATTTTTTTTATTTGCTTACTGGTTACCTCAAGTTAAAATAAACGGGAATTAATTGGTTTCGGCTCGAAAGGTGCATTAACATCGCCTTAACAGCAAGTCAAAGATACTGCTGTCAAAACACGCTCAGAAACGGACCTGCGCCATCTTGCTCGTGATTTCAAGGTTCTGACGTCATATGTCAGTAAACAGCCCAACAAACATGATACTGCGGGACCCGTGCGGGAAAGTCAAGGGATGTGCGGGTTAACTGCTGGAAACGGGAAGATCTGGGATGTGCCGGTCAGGGCCTGCGAGGGAAGGCTTAGGGACGTCCCGCATCTGGGAAACTCACGGGATATCCCTCACGGGAAGCGCGAGGGAATGTTAAGGGATGTCCCTGTCTGGGAAAGTCACGGGACGTCCCGTACGGGAAGCGCTTGGGAATGATAAGGGGCGTCCCGTGTATGGGAAAGTCACGGGACGCCCTACACTGGAAGCGCGAGGGAAGGGTAAGGGACGTCCCGTGTACGGGAAAAACATGGGATAACCCACATAGGATCCCGCGAAGAAAGGGTAAGATTTGGAAAAGATGTTTTTGTTACGTACGTCCGGGTTAACCATATAATTCGTTGTTCTTTATCTTTATCTTTTGATTGACGATAGATACCAATGATTTATTCGAGTATTTATTCGCTCTATACCACATTCAAAATTCCATTCACAATTTAATGTCCTTCATAACCATGAATAAGTAAATAAATGTATTAATAAAACCCATTTTATATTTCTAATAAATCCAAGTAGTTACAGAAATGGGAGTTGTTGGTAGTTAGGGGGACTACTGGTTAGTAGTTGATAGTATACTTTCTAGAAATGTATTGTTTATTATTTTTTCCTGATTTGGCTTTCGATGGTTTTGATATGGTACGTTACATCAAATAATATTGTTAAAACGTTTTATGAATGGTATTACGATACGTCACAGTGATAATCAAAAACTTACTGATGATCGAATTGAGAAGATGAAGTAAATGAAGTTCTTAGATAAGGTAAGTATGAAACTATGAATACTATTATGATAATGCTGCTTATGTGAAAATTGTGTTTCGTAATGACAACGGCATAGGGGGAGGGATTTATACCTGTTTTGAGTGTTTTCCAGAAATATTTAAAATGACAGATGTTACATAGAATCAATGGATTTTAAATAGGCTAGCTGGTAATCACTCGTCTGCAACTATCTATTGTATTTGTATTGGTTCTTCATTTACAGATAAGACATCGAACAAATTAATTGAATTCAATGAACGATTTGAAGATTACAAAGTTTCCATGTATTATTGTAAAAATGTGTCGCTGAAGCTTAATTTCAAATTTAGCAACATCATGCACCTGACATTATAGCCAACTGTTATACCTCATATCTATACAATATGAGTATGATATACATTATAGAAGTGGTAATAAATAAGGTAAAAAAGTAACTTCTCAATATACGTCTACTGTAAGGAAGTATTGTTTACGTCCTATTCAATTCGAGAAAGTGAGACTAGTTTCAGTATGCACAACCTACAATGCATCGTCCGCACATTCATATTGTTAATTTAAAAAGCTCAGTTTAAAAAGTATCTTTGGTGCTTATAAACTGTAAGAAAACTGTAATGACAAAGGATACCGCACTATGAAGAAGGCTCTCTTTGTATTGTTATTATGTGTTGTGATATTGCTTATGTAGCTGATGATAACCGTACTTAATTCGACCACCACCGATAAGAAATTACAACGTGTTCATTCATTATCTATGCTACAAGTCCTACTAAGCTTTGTAATACGGTACCGCTCGCTATAGTGGTGATAAGATTCGGGCGGAGTGGGGTGGGAATCCCACCGTGGTAAGCAAAACAGTCCAAAACACTGACTGGACTACACAACAAGTTTATACTTCGTGGGTGTTAGACGTTACTTATACGTGTGCTATCATGTTCTTTCGTGAAAAAATAAAATAGGGCTTTATTAGTATCATAATCTTATTGCGATTTTTTTTTAATCCATTGAATATTGATCCGTGTCGTGGACTGTGTTTGTGTGTGAGTGTGTGTGGTCGGAAGAAAGGAAAGAAGAACAAAACTGACTGGCAAGTGGCAACGGTATATTGACGACTCGTGTTTTTAAAACGAAAAATAGGATTCAACTTCGTTATGGACAAGTTCATTATTATAAAAATCACGTGAAGACGCAATTGTTCCTGAAAATCAAGAATACTAAGGTAGGTTTCTTCTAAGTTCGTATTCATATTTTCAAGATGCTATCAAATATTATCTTCAAAATCCTGTTGTGTTTTTGGGTTGCTTTGCTAACACGGTTTCGTTCACTTTAACATCAGGCTGAAGACCGAAGTTGAGCTATTCGATCGGAAATTACTAATTTGGTTGGACGAATGTACATCGAATTTTATTTACGACTAATAATAATTGTATTACATTTTGCTTCAATATTTTCCTTTTTTTATCATAACCTTAGTTATAGGCAAATAAAAATACATACAAGGAAGCATACAATCAAAAATTAATATGCATTGATTGATTAATACGATGATCTAGACTAGACAGGGATCTAACATAATTTAGTAGTATAAAAAATAGTTACGGCTGTGGCTTCGTCTCACATACTTTGCTTATCAAAATATATCTTTTCTGGCAGGATTTTAACTAGCCAGAGTCGACAACTATTCGCTTAAGTTCAATCTTTTGCAAACGCGCCGTTTGAATAAGGATTTGGTTTGATTAGGAAATGGGTTTGATGTTCCATTTTGGTGTGTACTAACAGGTAATATGTGCTCGTATAAATAAATTAAAAATTATACTACATGACGGAAATCATCAAAACGTAGGACCAATATCTTGTGACTAGTCACAAATATAGAATGCCTGCGTAGTTGTTATATATAAGTTGAACAAAACACAAGGAAAAGCAATTATAAACACGTAGGAACAATATCATTTGAGAGCGTGGCTCGTCTGGCTGTGATTGACTATAGGTACAAAAAGTAAAATGCATATATAATGCAATGTAAGTATAGAAAAAAAAAACATAAGAAATGTTGATAAAAGGATAGGAGGCTAGTCCGTGAGCATGTGACGAGTGGTGCGGGGGCCGGGGGTGGCGTGCTCATATTGCCCCCGGTCGTAACAGTCAAGTCAGTGGTTCTTTCATTTATGTATACACAACAAATAACAATTTCATCGGATCGCGTTAAAATAACAGTTTCGTGACGGGACGGATAAACTAGAAAATATTTGTTATTTAGTTATCTTATTTTTTATTTACATAATTTATATGAAATGGCGCATCTGGCGCGCATCGTATAGTCAGTTAAAATTTTGAATTCCTCAAATCCAAGGGGGGCAAATGCCCTTTTGCTTCCCCTTGCGGCGCCCATGTTAATACCTACGATAAGCTTTGCAATGAACCTCTAGTGTTCTGATTTTTGTTTTTGTTTTTTTTACGAATAAATAAAATGTGTAGACAAAGTTTAAGCACATATAACAAAGTAAAAATAAGACAATATATTCACAGAGTCACTTCAAAACGAGATATTCTTTTATAAAACAAACTGACAATTTTTTTCATTCTACTGCTCTAAAACACACAGATTATCACAAAAATGACGTTGAAAAATGCATTTTCCGGGGGCCAAACACCCCCGACCCCCCCGTCCCCCTTTCAGTTCGGGCCGTCTACTACACACTACAATTTAGGTCTTCACCCATATTGGGGGGGGGGGGGGGGGGGGGGGAGGAAGAGCGTTGTGAGTGGGTGGTGTGGGTCGATAATAAAAATATAAAAATAGCAATGAATTACTATATTTTTGTAACAAATTGTCCAAAAGTGTTAATCATATTTCTCACGCTTGCACGCCCTGCTTAGTGCATACTAGCGCTTTTCAGCTTGTCTCTTCAGAATTACATAATTTTATTTTGTAAAATAAACAGCAGCACCTAACATAAAAAGCACCTTATAGCCATATGTCCACTGCCCTCAGATGAAACCTTTTTGTGGTGGTTATTGACACTTTGCCCTCCATTGTGGTTATTAATTGCCATTTGACGGTAAAATAAATAATTGTTCTCTAATCTAGCTAGGCCGTTTTTTAATACTCTATTATTTTTATTGTATTGACGTGAACCCTTTAGTTTTAGCAAATGGGTCTACAAAACCACCAAAATTATTTAAAGCCTTGGACTGTGACTTGATACAGTTTTGTAATTTATCTTTAACTTTATTTTAGTTGCTGTGAGAGCCAACTCCAAAACTGCCCAAGTCAATGACATTGAAAAAATCTTAATATTGTGGCTGGCAAATGCCAGGGATCGTCATGGCGGAAGAACGGTACGCGCAAAGAAGCGGGTCGTTGATGGCAACAAAGGCTGAACCCCCACTCGCAGCCCTCAAATATGTATCGTTATATTATTATTTTCAAGTGCAGAACAATCGAATACGTGACGTTAAAATCGTTATGATTTTTTTTAAATGTTATGCAGTTGCCTATTTATTAATTTTGGATTTTATTATGAAAATAGAAATGTCAGTTAACCGTTTAAACGTGATTGGTTTAAGGGGTTAGCCTAAATGTTAAGGAATAAATCGTTCTTTCCCATCCATACTTCAGGGTTATATGTAAATAGATAGCCTACTACTGAATATTCTATTAAATTAATTAATTGTATTGTATCAAAATTGTATTAGTAATACTGTATTGAATATTGTGTAATAGTAATGAGCAAAACATGGAGTAATAACGTGTAAATATATTTATGTTGCTTTGCTTTTGTTCATAATTGCTCATTTAAGATTAACAACTCAACTTGCATCTTGTGGATGTAGTAATGTATAACAAACGTGTCATGAATAGCATTTTCCTAATTCGAATAGTTGGTAGGTAGATCCGTGATGATGTATCATTATTATTATTATTATTATTTATTTTCAATATGTTAATTACATTTTTAAATGTTACAAACACATTGCTGGTGGGAAAAATTAGAGCATAGCCCCTTAGCACACAGGTGTTTCCCCACCAGTCTAATTCTAATAACTAAATCTAGACTTACGACTAGTTGAATTATAATTAGCCTAAAAATTAACAATCAAACTAAAAAAAAGAAATAAAAGCTATGTACACGTCATTAAACTAAAAACTAAAAAATAAAAGCTATGTACACGTCATTATACTCAGGCCAAAGATTATGAGTGGGTGTGCGCGTGTGCGTGAGTGTGTGCGTGTGCGTGTGCGCGCGCGCGCGTGTGTGTGTGTGTGTGTGTGTGTGTGTGTGTGTGTGTGTGTGTGTGTGTGTGTGTGTGTGTGTGTGTGTGTGTGAGTGTGAGTGTGTATGCACGTGAGTGTGTGCGTGTGTGCGTGCGTGAGGGTGCGTGAGGAAGTGTGTGTGTGACTTTAGGCGAGGGTGGAGGTAGGGTGTGTATTGAACTTATTTAAACGAGTAGGTACACATGCTACCCCTTATTGCTTGTATATAACTAGGGAATACATACATAGACACATTCTCTATCAGCTCGATCACATAGCACTATAATATATATATATATAGTGTTATTATGCTATATGCCTATCTACATTATTTTATGAACATTTTATTAACTGCTGCAAAAACATGATCTCATGTCGTGGTGATCTATGGTTGTGTATCAGGGCATTGAACTGTTATTATTTCAGTTTGTGAGGACCTAAAAAAAATATAATAAATATACCAGTTTGGTGTGTTAAACTTAATACTGGTTCGATAACAATCTTGTTTTCCTTGTTAAGGCAAAGTAGGAAAATAAGAACATGTCACACTTACTACATAACATAATTTTCAGATTCTCCAAAGTAACAGTAATCAATAATTCAGTAACAGTATCAGAGGCATTACATAACAATTGTACATTATTACGTATTTTAGTAATAAAATTCACTTGCACTTTATATAAACATTATTGCTTTTGTTTCTTTATTTTTAAACCCAATTTCCTTGTCCAATAAGAACACTAGGAACTTAATCCAATTTTAGAATCAATTGCTGTATTAGGCTAGAGACTATAATTGCATTTATTTAAAAGAGAAACTACTGGATTTAATAAAATAGAATTTTGTTGCTAATTGGCTTTACCTATAAATAGATTAAGTTTCACTCCAATGTTCACATTATGTTCATTCCTATCACACCTCGACCACAGATAAATATAATTACTCTACTAATAATAACCATAAAACGCTTATTTGAGAAAGGGGTAAATAAGAAACTAAACTGAAAACTAAAAACTGTTACTTTTCAGTTTGTTTCAATGTCATGCACTGATGAGGAGCGGCCGGGGGACGGGCCCCGGGAAGATAGCGGGAAGCCCATGCGGGAAAGCTGCGGGATATTAGCGGGAAGATAGCGGGCAATCCGAGCGGGAAGGTTGCGGAATACTAGTGGGAAAGCTGCGGGATACTAGCGGGCAGACTGTGCGGGAAAGTTGTGGGATACTAGCGGGAAGATAGCGGGCAGCGTGTGCGGGAAAGTTGTGGGATACTAGCGGGAAGATAGCGGGCAATCCGTGCGGGAAGGTTGCGGGATACAAGTGGGAAGATTGCGGGAAGATGGCGTGCAACCCGTACGGGACCCGACATCGGCCAGTAGGACACTTCTAGGCGGGGCCTGTACGGGTTTCCCTTACAGGACCCGCATATGCAATGTGCGGGAAAAGACATCGGGAAAAGTGCGGGAAGGCACCAAAATGTTTGTTGGGAGTAATTTTATATCATACAAATAGTACTGAAATCCCACCCTTTAGTAGATTATTGCTCTCATAAGACTCTAACTGAACCAACGTTTATTTATAGTTAGTAAATGAACACTTCTCAACGATAATTAACAACAATATGTTAAATAATTGCATTATTTTAAACACGTTTTGGTAAATACTGTATCAAAATGTATTTTCTGAAGAAAACAGTGGTATAAAAGACATTGTTGTAAAGTCACTGCATCCTAGATATTGTAAAATGTCCAACTTAATATCGTTGATATTATTAAGAATACTTCAACGAGGCAGTTGTTTACATGACATATGACGTCAAGAGCCGTTTTTCAATTACGAAACAAGAAGTTCCAAATTTCAAACTTAAAATGCTAATAGAATTGGAAATTTACGCATCTCAGATATAAAAATTATACCGCCCGTACTTTTAGATAATGATCTTCCATTTTTAGGTACTTTGAGGAATATTTATTTTTGATGAGACTTCCCTATTCTATCTAAGGGTCATAGATCAATTAGAAAAGTGATCTATTAAAACAAGCTTCAAACGATCACCTGTGGAATGGGAGACCGTATGACAGCAGCGCTGCGAGCGTTGCTGTTCACACAAATGTCAGTATGCCCCTCACTTGACGCATACAATTGTGATGTCGTTTAAATACAGATGGCTGTGGGACGGCTTAACCTTACCCGCGCGCGAAGAGTGTGGTAGACTGTGTTATTCCATCAACCATTGAACCAGGTTTCACTTGTTTTTTGGATTCTTCAGCTAATATTGTTATTTTTTTACATACATAATACTTATTAATAATTAAGTTTTAAGTGCTTAAATATGTCTGTAATCAAAATTACCGTAAATAATGTATTAGAAATGTAACATTTGGAGCACTTAACTGAAGCTGGGCTGGATATAATAGGCAAACTGAACGTCATCGCTCACAGCGCACTCTACCTGTCATACGGTCTCCCTAAATGTGTAGTGAGTGCCTCGAGAGGTATAAATGGGTTAAGAAGGCGGTGTAGCAACTTGAACGTACAACCACAACCACAACCACAACCACAACTACAACCACAGAATACCGTCCAATTAATCTCACCATGCACTCTTTCTATTATGTCTGTGTGAATCGGCCTGAGACGTTCGATCGACAACAAGTGTTCGTTTAAAACAATGACCGGAATGAGATCATAGAGAATCGATTGTGAGAGAATCGATTGTGAGAGAATCGATTGTGAGAGAATCGATTGTGAGAGAATCGATTGTGAGAGAATCGATTGTGAGAGAATCGATTTGAGAGAATCGATTGTGCGAGAATCGATTGTGCGTCGTCTCGATCGACCGCACAAAGCAGAGCTACCTGTAGCTATGGTCAGCTGTTGCGCACGTGTCCAGTACCACGTGTGTGGTCTTACCTATAAACCCAGAGTCCGGTATTTGTGCTAAAAACTACTATACAACGCAGTGGCACATTGTTATAATGTTAAAGACGGCGTTTGGTGCAAATTCAACCGTTTTCTAAATTTGGTTTGTTACAGCAACATTAATTTGTGTCGATTACTCTTTTAATCGCTTACAATGGCGAACAATAATTATTTTCGTAAACTTTATCGGGGGATACAGGCGTTCATATCCTCATGCTTTGTGATATAAGCATATTATTCTTCTTCTTCTTCTCAATCACACATCTTTCTCCCCATAAGGGCCGTTGTGATGTAACGTGAATACTCCCTATAGAGCACGGGCGTCTCGGCCCGGGGTAGAATAGGCTCAGAGTGAGTGACTCTGCTAGTCGTAAGAGGCGACAAAAAAAACCCGTCTCGGCCCGCGGTAGAATAAGCTCAAGTGACTCTGCTAGTCGTAAGAGGCAACGAAAGGAAACCCGTCTCGGCCCAGGGTAGAATAGGTTCAAGAGTGAGTGACTCTGCTAGTCGTAAGAGGCGACGAAAGGAGACTCCCCCCTGTCCTGCCACTGTGTGTGAAGGTGAAGGAAGATTCCTCCTCCCACTTGGCCCTACCCTCTCTTACTGGATTCCCCTTATGACGACCCCCGCGATTGCAATGGATCTGATTCGGACATGTGACGTTTTTTTTATCTTCATCAATTCATATCTCACCCATTCATCGTCTCGATTATAGCCAGTTGCAAAAATACGGGAATTAAAACTCAAATATCATCATCATCATCATCATCATCATCATCATCATCATCATCATCATCATCATCATCATCATCATCATCATCATCATCATCAGCGGTCGCTTAGCCGGTTCCCATACGAACACCGAAGTTAAGCAACCTCGGGCTAGGTCAGGAGGTTGATGGGTGACCATTCTCCTCTGAAACACTAGTTACCGTTGGTTAGAGCGGATTGGAGGGTTCGAAAGCTTGTGTAGGTAACAGCTTCGTTCTTCTCGTCAACTGCTCGGCAGTCCAGGTTAGTGGAGGAACCTAGCTATACAACTGGTCAAAGTTACACCGTCCTTTCGGATGGGACGTAAAGCTGGTGGTCCCCATGGTACTTTTTGACAGGAGTAGGCTACGTGCCGGTACCGGGTTTCCCCTCCTCCCTTCTTCATCATCATGCATCGTTGTTAATCATCCGTTGTTATACTGGTCACTGTTAAATTGCATAAAATGCTGTATGGGGCTATGCTGCATCATTAGTCTATATTATTGACTCTACAACACGGGTGGCCGCTCCCTCGTCCTAGAAACTATAGCAGCTCCACGTTATGTCCGGGCTCTCACTAGTCTCACCTCATCTGTGTTACTTAGGCAGCCTAACTGGTGACGTCATCGGACACATTCGCATGAAACTGTTGTTTGATTTGCTCTCTCGTCTCTCTTTCTTGTTGTTCCAGTTCAGTAGAGACATCAATCATCGAAGCTTACATGAATTTGTTTTCGTTTTTCTTTATCGCGACTCTGCTGCAAGAAGTGTTCACCTATGAGGTCAGACTGTTTGTAGGATTCGTTAGCGTGTTATGTTGTCTCGATAACTCTCGTTGCAACATGTGTACACAAATAATCGAACAACTTTACATAGGTGGTTCGGGGGTAGCGCGCAAGACTATATTGTGAGAGGTCAGTTGTTAGATACCCACAAACAGTAGTCTTGCCTGGAGGCTTTTCCTCAGTCATAAGACGAATAGGTGGGATTGAATTATTGACTGTATTGAGGTATTCTCGCCCGGAGGCGAAAAGGCCGATATAGGGCCACAACACGGCCCTCTGCAGCCTAATACACAATTAAAGTGCGAATACAACGACAGATAAAGAATTTAATACAAGGGCAGAACAGAAACAGATACAGAACAAATGCAAACAAAACCCAATACAGAGACACACAGAGCAAACACAAAGAGAACGTCTATAAGGAAATTAAGTGAGTGATAAAACCAAAGACAAGTCCAGGTAAATTCACGCAAAACAAATACAAATACAAGTCCAGACGGGAATTAAGATAGAAACACAACGTTGAATCCTGTAAATCCAGCTCTCAACAGAGCTCGACAACACTATGATCATATGACTTCGGGAAGGGTTTGTAGGGAAGGTAGTAGTAGGACGTAGACTAAAGAGGAGGATGTGGACTGCCTTTCGTCTGGTTTCTTCACCGCGACCTGTCCGGCTAGGGTGGCCCTACCAGAAGCATACGCTTCCGCCGGCATAGCTCTCGGGATCACCAAAGCACGCAAACCTGCCCACCACGATAAAGTGCCCCACGTTACGCCCCCCCCCCCCCTCCCCTCCCCCCACTGTGTTTTATTTCACTATTGTCGCAACAACGCGCATCAGTCAGGGCTACCCAGGCATCGCGCACCGACATTCTTGTAAGAGATGACATTGCAACTATGATTTTTACGACGACTACACGACTACTTTCGTAGACATTGTTGGGCAACGAATCACCGCCCGGGAGAAAGCCTAGGCCTACTCGTCATCGCCTGCATGGCTGACATTATATCGCGTCAGAGTGCTGCAAGGCCCAGCATATATAATAGGATGTGTGACACCGGCTTGCACGCTAATGCACTGCACGGTTTTCAATTGCAGAACCGTTTTTTTTTTTTAATAAAGTTTTATGGCCACTTTCCCTGCAGAACTCTCGATTTCTGTCGTTAAAATTGCTCAAAAATGGTAAAGCAAAATATGTCGTCCCCGTTAGAGAATTTAGTCCACTTTCTTACAAATGTTTATTTGTATATCAATAAATATGTGTCTTTTAGAAATCAACGTATTTAATTGTGATAGGTATGTTGCAACAAAACATTACAAATGTTAAATAAGTTAATTTGAAACAAGGTAATACTTATTGGTACACAGAAACATTCACAAAAGGAAGAGCATTAAATTCTCAAGGGGATGATCGAGTTTAAAGTGTCTCCACAGCAAGCTTGTGGATGCTGAGCTCTTTAGATCAGTGAGTCGGAGCCAATCAGCGGATGACTTTCTCAAACACTGACATTTGGTTGGCTAATGCCTTCCTTACTCATCTATGACGTCAGTATTCAGAAGGTTGTTGTGGAATGACTTTACATATGTTTTGAAAGTAAAAAAAAGTATGTAAAGTATGAGCATTTAAGTATGAAATCGTGGATTCAGCAGGGTATACATCGACATACATCTGCCAGTCTCCTGAAGAGGGACACAGTTGTGTCTGGGAAGGATGCATGAAGGGTGCATGAAGGACGCATGAAGGATGCATGAAGGATGCATGAATACACGAAGGATGCATGAAGGACGCATCAAGGATGCATGAAGGATGCATGAATACACGAAGGATGCATGAAGGATGCATGAATACACGAAGGATGCATGAAGGACGCATCAAGGATGCATGAAGGATGCATGAATGCATGAAGGATGCATGAATACACGAAGGATGCATGAAGGATGCACGAAGGATGCACGAAGGATGCACGAAGTATGCACAAAGGATGCACAAAGGATGCATGTAGGATGCATGCTAATGGAAAGCAGTGAACGTTCACCGTCAAACGTGTCTCGACCGGGGTAGGTGTGACGTAGGAGTGACCGTCATCCACTTAGCAAGTGGTGACGTCATCAGATTGAGCTACTTGGACGGTAACTCTGTTGTCCGTCCTGGATTCAGACGACTTAAAGGTCTCTTGAATATCAAGCTGATTCCATCTCCTCCGACAGAGCCAAGACATTTGTATACAGCAAAGCGGTGGCAACAACTTTTACGAACGCCGCCTACGAAGATAAGCTCTTTGTATATTTAAATATCTTTGTATTCACAGTCGCTAACCACTTAATTATATAGGCCATGACGTGTGTGCCGCAAAGTCCCAACTAACTTCCTGAGTTAGAAAAATTAATTTTCATTGGAGGATACATATACAATTTATTATGTGCCTCATTACTATATGACGGTTCCAAAGTCACTGGCAACACGCAATCAATATCATGTACAGTAACTTATATTCAATTTAAGTCACGAAGTAAATAAAAAAAAAAAACGGTTCGAACCATAACCCTGGGTCTGGATTCACAAGAGGTTTTAAGTATTTTTCTGGTTTTAACTAGAGGACCCGCATAATTTTGAACCTCTTGTGAATACAGGAAAATATCTTGAAATAGATTTTAAAACCATATTGTTGGAATGCTCATTGAGTCTTTGTTCCAAACAGGAGTTGCAGGAGTTGGACCTGGGTCTGGATTCACAAGCGGTTCAAAGTTAGAACGGTCTTAGAAATAAGACCAGAAAAAGACTTAGAACCTATTTTGAATCCAGGCCCAATACTTTCTGTATTGGAAGCAGGAATACACCTTATAGAGTCTAGACAGACAAAAAAATTTAAAAAATCATACACACAAGTTCTGTCCCGCACATATAAGCCGTATCCGACTATACGGACATAAACGAGCCCAAGTTATTTCCGAACATTTCATCAGAATGTGTAGAACACAGTTTTGCACGTGTAAGAATGTTTGCCGATGTTTTAGGTCGCGCTTTTACCTGATTAATAACGGTCTTCAGATGACTAAGTGAGCCATGTTAGGATGTTTAAATAGTTGGGGAAGGAAAGTGCAAGCTAGGTGTGTTTGAACTTTGAAGAACGTCACATCACAGTATATTGGTCTCGTTAAAGCGCGGTGTTCGTCAAACTTTTGAACTGATAGGGAGATAATGATCTAAGCTATAATTATGATGGTTTGTGTTTGAAAAGTGTTTTAATTGAAAAGGGAAAATTTAAATATAAGAAGTCCCAACTAAAATCATGCGAAGCTGGTGAAACACCAAAACCCATTAAAAGTATAGTGGATCTAGTACTGAATCCCGAATGTAAGAATCTAAGTGAAGTTATAGGGACCTTTATTGTATCCTTTTAGAATGTAGAACGTCCATTGTGTGTATTTATTATATCTAATATAATATAGGTATATCTATTCGATTTATTATGAATTTATTAAATTTAAATTTATGCAACAAAAATGTATTTCTCATAATTTTTCTTTTCTACATTACCTAGTTGGTTTTTTTACTCTGCTATCTTTGCTGTTGTACCATTATTTCCCTACTGTACAGTTCTATTTATTCTCCTTTGTAAACCACAGTTATAAGTAACTGAATAGGATAGACAAACAAATAAATAGGCCTACATAACTATAAGAATTACCACTAGTTTGTAGGCTGTTACCACTGATCACAAGCCTTACAGGCGAATATCTAAGAGATTTCAAGGGGGGGGGGGTGCTTTCTCCTAGTAGTATGTACGCCACTGTACCCCGCCTAGCAGGTGTGTATTACAAGGAGGCAGGCCCCCCGCACCACTAACCACGCCACTGGGCTCAACGCACGTCTATGATCACAGGTTTCGCTAAGTGATGCAGGTAAGTTTCGTCTGGCCTCAATACATCTCCACATCTCATTTGAATACCTATCTGTTTTAATCACTGTGCACTACGGTCTTGCGTTGGCTCGCGGGTACGTACGAGACTTTACCTCGAGGGACTCCGGGATCGACTCCCGCCAAGACATTCCCCAGGCGCTTGTGTACTAATATTCTACGCGGGTATTCGTCAATATAACCAGGTACCGAATAAGTTGAAATTTATGACAAATGTTCTAAGTCTTAAGAATGAATATATAAAACTGTTAAATGTTCGTTAGCATTGCTTTGTGAGGATTTAAGAGTAAAATTGTCTTATATCATTTTTATATGTGAAATGTATAGCATTAATGCTAATAAAGAATGAACATACATACATAATACTGTAATAATGTTGCTTAGGATACCCGTTTATAGGGTGCACACCATGACTTTACCTGATGTGTCCCTCTTCAAGTTACTATATTACTAACTAGGTTATTAGGGTATTTGGATAGATGGGAAGGAAAGTCCGAGGGCTGTTATAGTAGGATTCAGTTTTAGCATTCGCCTTTACTACTGAGGAAAACATCGGAAAAAAACTTGAGTAAGGATTGACGGTGGCCGGAATCGAACCGGCGACCTCCCGAATGAGTATTGCGCGTCACCGCTGAGCTATGCTAGGGAAGAGTGTTCGTGTGCGTTAGCTTAGAACAATACAACACTGCCTTGACTTCAATGCGCAACGAATGTAAATAGATATAATTGTCTTGATTGTCTATCCACTGCTCAAGTTATTCGGTGGGTACGATGCACCGAGTAGTATGTTCTTACTTTATGCTAGACTTGAAATGTTCTTAGTTTGACGCTCCCCTCCATAGGCCTAGTTACGTGACCACCCCTCAACCCCATGACAACCCGACAATCATATCATAATTATTAATTAAATAAAATAAAAATAAATAAATAAATTCACATTTAGAGTCTACCCACTCAGTAACGAAACTGATTTTAAGTGGGGGACTTGATTTTAAAGCAACTAAACCAACCCTGCAGGCCCTGAACACCATCGACAAGTGAGCGATAACCAATCAAAGATCGATATTTCAAATACGAAACATATGAATCAGTGATTGGACAGTGCGAACACCTGCGGACAAATGCCAGAGTCAACAACACCGATTCAGAACAAATTTGAATTTATTGAGTGCTTCGTTGCTAGGATTTAATATAAGTATTTCGTATTATATATTATTTATGATCAGTCTTTGTTACACTGGGTTGGTGGTCACATAACTAGAGGGTAGAGCTTCAAACCATGTCAAACTAAAAATATCTGTACTTATAACCGATAGAGGTAGCTTCGCGGTAAAACGCGAGACTCTAATTCGGGAGGTCATTGGTTCGATTTCGGCCATCGACAATCCTGAGTGAAGGTTTTTCACGTGGTTTTCCCATCACAAATCGGAAAGTGTGCAATGGTTTCGTAGTACCTATAAACTGCCATACAAAATTGTGAATAATTGTACGACATTGTTTTTATTTTGATTTCTATATAGATGTAAGTTCCACGATTGATTAGTTACCAAAACACAGACCATATTGTATTTAAACCTTTTCATTCCCAATTTAGTTCCGATAAAACCAATCACAGTGTCTGTACTTCACACCCGGTCGAAGGGGTCCTTCCACATAGTGACCGGTGCCCATAAAAGGGGCTCTCATGCATATTGTCTCTCTTCTCATAATTATATCATCCTATTCTATTATCACGTTATTCTTCTCCATAAATGCTGGCCCCTTTGTGATCCAAACTGTCCCTTTCCCTCCACTGTCTCATTTGAGATATCCCCCCACTTGGCCCTGCCCTCCCTTGCTGGACTCCCCTTATGCCGTCCTCCGGTATATAAAATGGATCTGATTCGGACATGTGGCGTTTTTCATCTTCATATATATATATATCACCCAGTCATCGTCTCGATTAGCCAAGGTGTAGAAATATGGGGACGTAAAACCCCAAGTATCATCATCATCATCATCATCATCATAATCATCATCATCTGTACGGTACTTCACACTTTCTATATTGTCTGTGATGTTCTTGTGTGATTAAAACACTGCGAGTATTTACTACTGGATAAAACCGTGCGCAAGACACAATGATTCATGGTTTCGTCGGAACTACATATTTTATCGCCCGAGAGAAATATCTAATGAATTGTGAGAACTACTATAAAACAGCATAATTGCACAGTGGGGTTTCCCAAAACAATCAGTACTGGTTAAAACAAAATAAATAAATAAAAGTAAATAAATTCACATTTAGAGTCTACCCACTCAGTAACGAAACTGATTTCCAGTGGGGGACTTTCATTTAAAGAGACTAAAGTCTAAACCAACCCTGTAGGCTCCAAACACCATCGACGAGCGAGCGATAACCAATCAAAGATCGATATTTCAAATACGAAACATATGAATCAGTGATTGGACAGTGCGAACACCTGCGGACAAATGTCAGAATCAACAAGGCCGATTCAGAACACCTTTGAATTTATTGAGTGCTTCGTTGCTAGTATTTTTTTTTTTTTTTTATTTAGTTCTTACAAAACCTTGTGTCTATTTTTAATTGTGTGTAATAGAATATACTAATACCACAGATAATAAATCACACTATTGTGCTAATACCAATATCAAGCCACCTGCTATCTAGCTATCAAGTATAATTTTCTTCTCTCAACGGAGACAGAACCATAATACCTGGCAGCATTATTTTCAGCACTCAGTTTTTTGAAGATAATCATGTACGGTATAGTCAAGTTATAAAATAAGTAACAAGAACTACATTCCACAAAATTGAAACGTGTATACACTGAATTATTATTTAGTTTAATTTGTTTAGAAGCGCGTTCGGGTTATTTCGTAAAACTTGATCGGCAATGTCCGCTACATCAGTGGACTTAACCAGTGGAAAGACATGATCGTGCCATCAAATCTTTTAACAAGGCTCGTCAATGTTTTATGGTACGTCACTTTGCATCTCTAACTGTTGTATATTGTTGTTGTTGAATATCTATATGCGATCGTAACGAGCCACATTGTTATGCTAATGTGCCGAGCCCAGCACAATCTACCATATACGGATGCTTTTGTTTTATTTGGACCGGTAGATTAAGCTGAAAGGGCACAGGTAAATAGAACCAGAGGTGCCTTGTTCGGATCCCAGTCTGAGCAATGTTAAAGAGCAAAGAAACATTAGTTTAAAGACACTTGGAAAAAGTGTAGACGCTGTATCGTAAAACGCTTCAAAACGTCAGTTTTACTAAAACCAAAGTTTGTACATATATAGTGTGAAAATTAATTTATAATTTTTTTATGTACATACTTAATCTTGGTAAGAACTTAATCCAATCGGTTAAAATTCATCCTGTATGTCACAATTTTTTTTTTTAAGTGCAAGAAAGCCAATAAAAGCAAGTTTTTAAGATGGATAGGTCCTAGATAAATTGATGCTACAAAAACAAAACGCTTAAAAATTAAATCTCAAATCTCTATTTTGACGCTAGTTGACTTATCAATGTTTGTAATTACTCCTCATCTCGCTAATAGTTGAAGTCTGCAGCTATCTTTGAACAGTGCCAAAAGTGAGATTTGAGGTACGACCTTTAAGCATTAAAAATCACAATGCTGTTATCACGTATCTCTACACAATATGACTAGGCCCTTATGACAATATATGACGTATCCATACATGTTGCCGCCTTGATAGAATCTCACCAGTCTCAGGCTTAGTTTACATGAGGGACTCAGTACGGGGTTGAGTGAGTTCTTCGTTCTCACTATACCCATGTAAACCCCTGAAAAACGGGACCGAACCGACTGGGTTCGATCTAACTAATAGCTGGACCGTACCGAAAAACTGTAAAGCAAACACTCAAAAAACAGTACCGAATCGACTCGATTCGGTCTGAATAAATAGCTGGATCGTACCGAAAAACTGTATAGCAAACACTCAGAAAACGGTACCAAACCAACTGTACAGCAAACACTCAGAAAACGATACCGGACCGGCTGGATTCGATCCGACTAAATAGCTGGACCGTACCGAAAATACCGTTTTCAGTCCTGTCATTTGTGTTGATACGAGACCGAAATCGAGTTCGAATCCATTTGGGTACACTTCATGTAAATGCTGTCATCCATGACAGTTTTCAGCCCAGTCGTACATGTAAACATTACTAAAAAGAATCGAGCACGATCATGGGCGTCGACAGGATATTTTCCAAGGGGGGCCAAGAAAGACAAAACAACAATATCCATTCGGATGTAATACGGGGGTCTGGGGGTGTAACCTCTCAGTCAGCCCCGCCGCAGGTAAACGTTTGGGTTTTTAACACTTTGACTTTTAATTTTTAACACTTTCATTTTTAACCGATTTTTGCGACGTTAAAATAGATTCCGACGAATTAGATTAATATTTGCAATACATATATTTGTGTTTACCGGCTACATTTAAAAATATTCCCAAAATTCAGGGGGGGGGGGCAAGTGCACCCCCTCGCGCCCCCATGACTACGATGCTCGTAAACAAGGTTAGGTTAGCACGCAGCACGTGCTTGCACTCACCGCATGCTGGCTGAGAATGTCAGACGTCCTCACTAGACTACACTCAACACTAGACTGGCTCGCCTATCATCTTTACCTGGCGGGCGGAGGAGGGCTTAGGTTCACGCGCATTCGCCTCGCATTACGTCATCGGCACCACCTTCACCTGTGAGCATCGCTCAAGTCCTCATACAACAACTGCGGTAATGCATTCGTCATCAATCAATGACGTTTACTGTCTTGGCTAACCCGAGCAGGTATCTGAATTCAGGGGTGCCGACCATGTGGGTGCTCAGGGGCTGAAGCACCCATCGTATTGTTTGGAGGGGTGCACAGCACCCCTCCAAATATCCTGACAAAATAAACAATTATATCTAAATGTATCAGAGTTTTGAGGTCTCAATTTTCAAAAATAGTATTTTAAAATGTGTTACCGATTATTTTCCTATTTTCATCTTGGATACAATCAAAGTTATTAAAAATTAAAATAATGTATTTTTGGCAGTATGATATGTCGATATGTAGATGGATATATATTTTAAATGCATTATTTTGGCGTTGCATTCACGCCACTTTTTTTCTAGAACGCACCAAACACACTCTAAAATCGAGGTTTAAAAAATGTTCACCTGCGGCGCTATTATGGGGGAGCTCCGCAACCAAAACCCTCCGTGCTTGGTCCCTTTTCCGCGAAGTTGAGCACCCCCCGGAATTTGGAAAACCCGGCGCCCCTGTCTGAATTAGCCACGGCCGCTGGTTGGTTGCCGCTCACCAACCCGTGACGGAAGCAATACCGAAGTTTTTGTACGAAATCTATACAAGACAAGGCGGTAGGTTTCACCCTGAGTCTCGATTAGCCCCATCATCGGACTGAAACCAAGTCTTCACGTGTGATTACTTGTATTACTACTTAAGTAATAAACACACTTATGGTAACATTGGTTATTAATGGAACAAAATGTTTGTTTCAGTAACACTTGTAGATCAAGTATAATGCTACGTTTACAGCTACGCGTTGCGAGCGAGGCGAGGGCGCGAGCTCCAATCAGCGGCCGAGTTTCATGCAAAGAAGTTAATAGTTTCACGCAAACTCGGCCACTGATTGGAGCTCGCGCCTTCGCTTCGCTCGCAACGCGTAGCTGTAAATCGACTATAAGCCGGGAGGACGGTAGACGTAGGGTAGTTTCTTTGAGTATTTGTTGTTTAACGAGGCCCTCGACAACTATGATCGTATGACGTCGGGGATGTTTGGAGGAAAGGGACAAGGGACAAATAGGAAGTAAAGGGGTGGAAAAGGGAGAGTGGGGGAAGGACAGTCTTTCGTCTGGCTTCTCCACCTCGACCTGTCCGGCAACGTCTTCCGAATAAGATCCATTATACATCGCGGAGGTCGTCATAAGGGTAGTCCAGCCAGCAAGGGAGGGTAGGGAGGGCCAAGTGTGAGCAGGAATCTTAAGAAGGGGGGGTACAGGGACAGCCCCCCCCCCCCTCCCGTATACGACGGTGAAAAAACTTGTTACTGGGGTACCGTACAATCCCAATCAATGCGCAGTGCTGCGATCTCCCGGCAACTCTACGTGACATAACTTAAACACTGCCGTGGATGTGGTTACGTCGAGACCACTGCTCTAAAGTCGAGACGTGCACTGGTCTGCGATCTAGTGAGCAATTAGTAAGGCTCGACTCTACAGTACCTACAATTAGTATTAGGATTTCGATCTCCGCGAGACGCTAGATCAAATACCATTTTACCTTACTAAAATATTTTAGTAAGGTATTTGGCTAGATGTCGTAGGAAATGCCGAAATGGTAACGGTGCATGATGCAACTGCGGCACTGTACTAACTCAAACTACGCGTCTTGATGTCCCACGTCGTTGAAGTATACTCACACTATTATCATTCGCTTTTCTAACACGGACGGAGGACATAAATTCTTCAGTTACCACATATTACAAATCAATATAAATTACAGTACATTTTTTTTTTTTTACTTATTTTGATCAATACCTACTGACAGAAGTTAGTCTTGTGAGTCAGTGGGTATAATATCTGGTGTGCGGAGTACTGAATAATGTATGTATTTAACTAAGTATTAACTTAAAGACTAGACTATAACTATGCATTTAATTAACATTTATAAATAACTAGTAAGATTTTGTGGGCTGACGAGACGATATTGAGGACTATGATTAATTCCTTAATATTTTAATTGATGCGTTAAAATGCAATAACTGTTTCCTTCATGTTTAAAAAGGGTAACATGACTATTTGTTCCAAGCACATATTATACAATATAAGTGAAATATAGCTGAAAATGTAATGTGGTCCAATGTAAAGTGGGGCTTTCGTCTGTTGAACAGGAAAAAAACAGTTAAGTTGGCAGAAGTACTTCGTGAAATTTGCTGAAAACTGAAGTGAAAACTTTTCAGAAACTGACTTAAGAGAATTGTTATGCTTTGCTCTATTTTAATTATACGACATTTAAAAATAAAGTACCATTGAATATATATCTCATAAATTTAAATAATAATAGTTATAAAGTATAGTTTATAGTTTATATTGATTGATTGAATGATTATTTAAGTTTCACGACGTACTCGACAACTATGATCATGTAACGTCAAAGGGTGTGGAAAGAGGCAAGTGGGTATGCGATGAGGGAAAGTGCCAGTGGACGAAAAGGTTAAGAGGGAGGACGTGGACTGCCTTTCTTCTGACGTCTCCTCCTCGACCTGTCCGGCTAGGGAGGGTGGCCCTACCAGAAGCATACGCTTCCGCAGTAAAGCACGCAAACCGGCCCACCACGATAAGGTAGCAATCCCTGGGCAGGACAGTTTATATATTACAAATCATTTGGGTGAATGGACTATAGTATACTACAGTGCATGCAGTGGGGTCCTTCTCGGCAGTGAATGAAATATAGTACAGTTGTCCCAAGACTACCTTTTGCAAGCTGCCAACCAGTGAACCGTCCGCGACAAGCCCGCGCAAATAGCGATCGCTGATTGGCTACGAGCCCCTCGCCTGTGACACTAGTCTTGGGGTTCTTATCGGCAGTGAATGTACTATACGGCGGCTTGTCTCAAAGGTCGATGGGACGGGTGCGCGCGCAACTACAGCAGCTGTGAGACGGATCAGTTGGGTGAATGCCATTGTGCGAATAAGAACTACGTAGCAGTTACTCGTCACCTTCACGACCTGGGTATCTCTCTCTAGCTAGAGGTAGGTCCGCAGTCACCTGGCCAGGTAGGTGCGGCAGGAGTAGACAACGTGCCGGCTGTTGTAGACGTTATTGACGTGTGGTGTCATTGCCACATGTCAATTTGCATTACTTATTATTGTCAGCTGTGCGTTGGGTCAATACAATCAATTGTTATTTGATTATTTAGGTTTAATTATTATCAACCGTAACGATCTAGCCTTGAAGCTAAAAGTATTGATTTTTTAATTATTTTCAATATAAATTTTAGTTTTAGTTTAAATATTGTTTATACTTTATTTTAGAGCTACAAATTATACAAAATCAAGTATGAGTTATTGTTATATAATGACGATTGTCGGAAAAGTTTACCGCGACTGAGAATTGAACCCGGAAACTTTGTTTTTGTTATTGTTATTGATTTTACTTTTCATCGTACACTACTATTAGTACCGTTTCTTGATTATTTTGTATTTATGTTGTGTTTATTGTGATGTATTGTTGTCGACGTGATATTGATTTTCGTTCTTCACGTTGGTAGGAAGACGGACTGAGAGAGACGATCGAAGGCCGACCTACTAATTACTAATTAGGGACTGATGTAAAATGTTACTGAGAACAGTATTGATTATACATAGATGACATTGATCATCTGACCAAGTTTGAATATAAATGAAATGCACATTTAATAACTCGCTTGAAGAATTAAAGGGGTTCCTAAAAACTTTGAAATATACTTTACAATATAATAATTAGATTACCATTACAATAAAAGTAGATTTTCTACATAAAAAATAATTAAATTAATAAACACACTCTTCTTAACTGGAATGAACTGGAAATCAATCAATCAATTAATTTTAGCAAGTATTACTAATTAATTTCAACCCCTAAAATATGTTTGTAATGTCGTGATTCAACACAGAATATATTTTAGAGAGATAAGATTTGGAGCTCACTTTACCGAGGT
Source organism: Isoperla grammatica (assembly GCA_945910005.1). Taxonomy (NCBI): domain Eukaryota; kingdom Metazoa; phylum Arthropoda; class Insecta; order Plecoptera; family Perlodidae; genus Isoperla; species Isoperla grammatica. Next base: position 7,666,601 of record OX246750.1, read on the forward strand.
TGAGCTATGTAATATTAAACATGATCGCTCACATCCCACTCTGCCTGTCATACGGTCTACGATAATAATAAGTGTACACGAATCTAATCAAGGTCCGTCAATTCCCTGGCGGAGGTTCGGTTAAACTGTTCGACGAGCCTCCGCTAGGGGATTTACAGACCTTTAACTACTCAACATTGTTTCAGTCGTGCCTATCGTGCCTGACTCCCCCCACCCTGCCTGATCATGGACCCCCTAGAGCAGATGACGAAGAATGACACCATGCGTCTCCGAAAGCGACACATTGGGTGAGTTGGTTGACGAAGCAGCAGAGTGCCACCGAAAAGAACAAAAAAGACTTTCGCCAATTTTAAAACTTTGCAAATTACACTTTTTAATCATATCTTTCATCACAATGAAAAAGTGAAAACATTTGGGTTTGTAGTACATAAATGATATGTGGAAAATATTGGTATTTTTGTAGTTGTCGCGTTCGTATTAAAAATTTACTTCGTAATTTGAAAGTAAATTTAAAACAACAACCATAGTAATTAGAATATAAGACAAGTTTTTCAAACAGTATTCAGTTCTTTTGAATCAAAATTGAGGCATTATTGGTACTGATAGGTTAAAATATCCACTAAAAGTCAATAACCTAATTTTATCCGATCTAAAATATGCAATATTTCTAAACAAGTTCGTCAACTTTCTTAAGCAGTAATTAACAACGTCTGCAGTGGACAGACGTATAATTTTAAAGCTTATTAACGTTTGATACGAGCGAAAACCATGGACACTTTCTACCAGTACCAAAACATCGAAAACAGTAGTCAGTACATGTTAGAACGTCACATTTGTCTCGTCATGCAAATTATTTTAAATTCGATGTATCTAGATATTATCTACTCCGGTGTTAACATACGTTTTTACACTTGATGCATGGAAAGTCGGAAAATATTCTGTACATGATATTTTCTTCGCTTTTCCGAATTTCCCTACCTACATAATTTATAAATATGTAGGCTCGTACGATCCTAGCCAACACCTAAATCTACAATGTGAATTTTGAATTCTGCAATAGTAATATTACTTTTCGACAAGAATTATACGTTCTAACATACTTCTTTTTATGTTATTCATATACCACAGCTTGCGTGATCGCGAACTTGATCCACAGATAATTGGGTAGTGGGGGAGGATGGGGGGTGGGTTGTTTGAGCTCAGCCTAGGGGTGGAAGAGGTTATTGATCTTGCAATGAAGATGGCCGTGACATTGACCCAGCCAAGGTCACGTCACAAATGTCTTTAAAATGGTTTTAAATTGTTCCAAAAGAAAATCAAAATATGTCATTCTATAGAGAATGTAACGTTCTTTCTTACAAATGGTTTTTTACTCCAATAAAAATTTCCGTTTCTCAGATGTTCTTAATCAGCTGTGAAAGGTGTTCAGCTTTTTAAGAACAACTGAAAAACAGAAGTATTGATTGTAACAAGAAAAGTTCGTAAGAAAGAACACTGAACTTTATAACATACAGGATGACATATTTTTATTTACATTAATTGGGACAATTTAAACACATTCAAGCGGCGGCTCGTTTTTCGCGCCCTTTTATTTATCGTTACTAAACCAATTATTTTGAGGCATAGACTGATCCGTTTTTCAAAATTCAAAGACATAAAATTATTAAATTAGAGACAAGGTATTTAAAAATCGATACAAATTTTAATACGCGTGTTCCCTGAGAAAGGAATCCGGAGTTCCGCTTAGGCTAGCTGAATATACAGCCTTAAACATAAATAAAATAAAAATAAATAAATTCACATTTAGAGTCTACCCACTCAGTAATTAAACTGATTTGCAGTGGGGGACTTTAATTTAAAGTGACTAAACCAACCCTGTAGGCTTCGAACACCATCGACGAGTGAGCGATAACCAATCAAAGATCGATATTTCAAATATGAATCAGATGAATCAGTGATTGGACAGTGCGAACACCTGCGGACAGATGCCAGAATCAACAAGGCCGATTCAGAACAACTTTGAATTTATTGAGTGCTTCGTTGCTAGGACGGCTCCAAAGTCACCGTTCACTTATTCCTAAGCCAAGAAGTAATGGATTTGAATCCACATTAGAAGTTAAAAAAACTTCTGCCTGAAGCGGGATTTGAACCCGGGACCTTCTGCATTGGAAGCAGGGATGCTAACCACTGGACCAACGAGCCACCTAAAAGCCATAAGTTTGGGTGTGTGAGAGTGGATGTCGGGACACTGGTATCGAACCCTTGACCTCCTAGCTAGAGTCCACTGCTCTGCCTCAACACAAGGAGTGACATTGAGGTGCCCATTTATGGCATAGCTACTGTTCATCGTTCATACTGGTTTGGACACTTCTCGTACAGCTAACACACGTCTATCCATGTCTATCCATGTCTATGGGGCTTTGCACTGCCACATTCTCCCACTCGCAGCGCCAGCGTAGTGCCAGCCCTCCGACAAGGTCTACTTGATCTCCGCATAACTTAGCCATGAAAAAAGGGCTGATTTACCCATCCATGAGGCTCTGAACTTGAGCTCGAACTGTGGTGGCGCTACTACTATTCCAATGTCTTTGGCCAAATGCTGCCATCACAGCCTGCTGGATGGGTCAAGTAGACCTTGTCCGCACTGATTTACCCATCCAGCAGGTCATGGATTTGGGCTTGGACAGTGGTGGCGCATTCTACGTCAAGCTTTGCGTGCAAAGCCCCATTGCGTGTGTTCTCTCGCGTGTTATACATACATTATCTGTATTAAGAGTCTGTGGTAGCACATCGTGAGATTTTAAGATTTTATTTTCATAACAACTTTAATAATCGACATTGTGGGAAGATACACAAGATAGATATTATCGTATTATCGCATTAAATCCAAACGTACACGTGATTACTCTTGCATATAATTGTTTTCACTATCTGCGTGTAGACCATGATGATATTTGTCTTATGATATGTATCTTCGCACACAATTCCGATTTTAAAATTTGTTTTTTAAGATACCAACAGAAAATCTTAAATTTTCAAGCTTTTCAGCCGCAGGCTTTTAGTTAACTGTATAAATTTATTCATGTAAACAATTTTCCGTTTAGTTTTGTGTACACCCATGTATTTACAAGTGTATATCGTTGGTAAGTAAGGTAGTTGTATCTGATAGAAAGGGTAACCTAATATATAATGTAACCAATATATACTATACAAATAAAAAGAGATATTCGCATTCAAATGATGATCAAATATCCTTGGGGAGTGGGGGAAGGAAGGTGGATTAATAAATATCATTTAAATACGTCAGCATTTCTATTATGTCTCCCATACACGAAAACTATTATGTCAGCTCAACAAGGATTATCCTACTACTCACTAAGATAAGAAGCTTACTTTATTACCAGATAATACGTCGAAGGTTAAAGATAAACCTTATCATAGACTATAGGCCTACTCATCTTACGAGAATTAATATCTAATAATATACATACTCAGTGCTTCGAAAATCACGTACATACATTCTGAGCTTTTACAACTGGATGTATAGAGAATTGGTTTAATTGTTTATGTATGTTAAATGTGTTAGATTATTAATTTCATTACTTGTTGTTTAACGACGTAATTGAAAATCTGAAAACAATGAGATTTCGTCAGTCATAAAGCAAAGACTGGTATTATTAATTCATTAAAATAGGCATCGAATCTGTTTGTTTTTTCAACTAACCAAGTAACACGAGAAGTGTTGCGTCGTAAGACAGCGATCTGATGTAACCAAGAGATCAAAACAACTTGTTGTTTGTCGACTCATTTACATATCAGTTAGTATCGACTTCAGCTCGCGAGAAGATGTGGACGATCGAGCTTGTGTTGCCAATGGTGATAATCGACACGAAGAATCAGATCGACGAGAAGAAAGAGAGACATATGTGATGATTGCGTAAAACTCTGTCTCACTGTCATACAGTATATTAGTGTGACGTCAAACACTCAAGTAGGCTTTCGCGGCCTGAGTCAATTAATTAATTAATTTATTTATTTATTTCATATGCGGTCGTTTGACCATGTACACAATACATTGGTTGCATATACGGTATTGACCAATAAACTTGAACTTGGCTTCCAGGTATAGCCGCGTCGATTATTGCTAAAAAGCTGACGTTTCGGGTAGGTTACACTACCCATCTTAAGAGCAAAACTTGAAAAATCACAGAATGAATACTACTCGGTCCAGCTTCACTCTGTGACTGTGACCAGCCCTATTGTTTCCCGCGTATTGTTTACCACAACTAACAATAGGGCTTGTCACAGTCGCAGAGTGAAGCTGGACCGAGTAGGTTTCATACTGTGACCTTCAAGTTTTAGCTCTGAAGATGGGTATGTAACCTGCCCGAAACGTCAGCTTTTCAGCAGTGATCAACGTGGCTATACCCAGAAGCCAAGTTCAAGTTTATTAGTGTGGCGTCATTTTCCCGTGTCAACCAATGATGAACCGTATTCCTGATTGACAGTCGACTGTTGATTTATACTAAGTAATGTTTTTGCAAAGAATCATCCGTTCAGATATTTCGTTCGCCTAAAGACGAAACATTAAAAAAGAAGTTGATTAATTAAACTGATAAGTCAAATCCTATTGTAATGCTTTAAGTACTACATTAAATAATAACTACGTTTCAGAACGTTGTTTGGAATCGGCTAGGTCGTTCGCCATTTAATTTGACGTCATCACTAATACGACCGATTGTAATAGAACAAAAAACATGCAAGAAAAACATCTCACATAAACACTTGTTTATTCGGTCAAGTAGATTAGCTATGAAAGTATTTAGGTCGTCCAGAGAGTTTGACAAAGAGGTTAAACAAACTATCTATTTCATAACGTCTGAATGAGTTGTTTGACCTAGTGAGGTCACAAGCCTGTCCACTCTGATCTCGTTATACACTGTGGGTAATCTACGGGGTCTTGGGTTCGAGTCCGCCCTCCTTGTGGTGAACGGTGCCCGTAAAGATGCCTCTTGTGGATTTATTTTGTAGTTTTGGCTTGCATAGGCTCTTTATTATTGTTTCTTTTCCTACTTTCGAAATATTGTTCTTCATAATTATCGGCTCTCTTTGCGATCCAAGCGCCCATCAAGCTTGTCCCCCCCTCATACTCCCCTAAAACCCTCCAACTGGATTTATCTTATAACTACTCCAGCGATGTGTGATGGATCTGATTTGGCGCGGAACCCCCCATTTCGGTCGGTTTAAGTTGCTTTAAAAAACTTCCAGTGGTTAGCATCCCTGCTTCCAATGCAGAAGGTCCCGGGTTCAAATCCCGGTACAGGCAGAAATTTTTTAATTTCTAATAAGGATTCAGTTCCATCACTTCTTATCTTAGGAATAAGTAAACGGTGACTTTGGAGCCGTCCTAGCAACGAAGCACTCAATAAATTCAAAGTTGTTCTGAATCAACCTTGTTGATTCTGACATTTGTCCGCAGGTGTTCGCACTCTTCGATCACTGATTCATATGTTTCGTATTAGAAATATCGATCTTTGATTGGTCATCGCTCACTTGTCGATGGTGTTTGGAGCCTACAGGGTTGGTTTAGTCACTTTAAATTAAAGTTTCCCACTGCAAATCAGTTTCGTTACTGAGTGGGTAGACTCTAAATGTGAATTTATTTATTTAATATATTATTCCATAATATTGAATTTTATGCTTGTTCCAAACGTTCGCAATTAAATAAGTTAATTTTCAAAAACGGAAATACTTATTGGAACAATAAAACATTTTTTAGAAAGGCCATTCAATTCTCTAGGAAATGACATAATTTGATTTACTTATTGACAATTTAAAAAAATTATAAAGCAGTTTTAAAAGATGAAAATCGGGAGTTCTTTGAGTAGGTCGACATACAGCCCAAACAAATAGAGCACTCAAAATATACTAGATGCATTCTGGTAGCAAGAAAATAAACTTCTATTAGGAGTGGTTTAGCTGTCAATTTTCATTGTTGTTTTATTGTTATTATTCATCAATGGCGCTGAAAGGAGGCTGCTTACTTGTTTTGGGTTCGAGTCTGCGGCCAAACACCGTCTCGGCTGCAGTAATAGAGACTTACAACAACATTAGATCACCGCTATGCGTCGTGCCCGGGACCAGACCACGTGCATGACACGTGGTACTCGCGTGTGCACACTCCTTGCACGTGATAGCTGATAAGTTGTTGTAGACTGCATGACTTCATCTCATGTGCATTCAGACGTGAGGGAGAGAGAGAAAGATGACGTCATATGTCTCGATGTAAACAATCGATTAACGCGTGCGCCCTAATGATCTATCGACTGTAAAAGTTTCCATCTCGACAACTGATAGACGAAGTTGTCGTATTAATTAAATATGAATGCTACAATTAGCGTTATACTGTATCAATGGACGGCTTCAACTGTGGGAACCTCTGCGTGTGGGTATGTACAACTCTAGTAACAGCCTTTCATGTTACAGACAGTCGTGCAAGCTGTTCTATCGAGCAGACCCGCTCAAGATTGTCAGGGCCGAGGGTCAGTATATGTACGACGAGAGGGGTGAACAATACCTAGACTGTATCAACAATGTGGCTCACGGTGAGTATAACCCCTTTTTCTTTCCTCTTCCCCTGATAACTCTTGCCTTAGCAGCTTATTTTCCCTCTGGCCATCTTCAACCTCCACATCATCCATTCTGTGGCTCACGGTGAGTACTAACCCTCTCCTCTTTCCTCCTCCCCTGATAACCCTTTCCTTCAGCAACTTATTTTCCCTCTGGCCATCTTCATTCAACCTCCACATCATTCACTCTGTGGCTCACGGTGAGTACTAACCCTCTCCTCTTTCCTCCTCCCCTGATAACTCTTTCCTTCAGCAGCTTATTTTCCCTCTGGCCATCTTCATTCAACCTCCACATCATTCACTCTGTGGCTCACGGTGAGTACTAACCCTCTCCTCTTTTCTCCTCCCCTGATAACTCTTTCCTTCAGCAGCTTGTTTTCCCTCTGGTCATCTTCAGCTTCAACATCATTCACTCTGTGGCTCACGGTGAGTACTAACCCTCTCCTCTTTCCTCCTCCCCTGATAACCCTTTCCTTCAGCAACTTATTTTCCCTCTGGCCATCTTCAACCGCCACATCATTCATTCTGTCACCTGTTGATTCCACAACTGCCACTTATTTTCTTAATGATTCCAATCGATTTCCTTGAAGTCATCCGCCTAATCGAAAAATTGTATCGGGTTCTTTCACATGTTTATTTCATACCTACCATTCATAATGCTATCGAAAATTGCTGATACCATACTGGTTTCTCGTGACACAACCAACTTGCTTCATGCTGTATCCTGTTTACTTAACATGTGCTATTACTTATTACTTCATGATGCTACAATATGTTTCATGCTGTATCCTGTTTACTAAACGTGTGCTATTACTTATTACTTCATGATGCTACTTAGAATTGCTACTATCATACTGATTACTGGTGAGACACCCACATTGTTTCGTGTTGTATCCTGTTTATTCAACACTTGTTGTTATTTATTCTTGAAGCTTCCCGTTGGTTAGTTTTCCCATAATGAGCCACTAATTGTTTCTCCATGCGGCCACCTGTTGACGTATATTCGTCACGATGCTTTACATTCTTGTTACTCAAAATATTGCCACTTGTTTCTTGCTGTCGTCTGTAGATCCCACACTAGTTTTGCATTATGCTTCCACTTATTCGAATCACATTATGAACTCTTTCTTTCCTTTTAATCCTTGCCAAACAATCTTGTCAATTCTTGCTCCATGCTCTACCTGTTAACTCCACACTTGCCTCACATAATTCTTCCACTTACTTTATTCACATTTTGTATTCCTCCTTTCCAATCATTTCTTTCATGAATTCTTATTCCATGCTTTACCTGTTGATTGCACACTAGCTTTGAATGATGTTCCACCCACATTGTTTATTTTAAATCCTCTCAATTGTTGTTCTCTCAATTGTTGTTAATCCAATCAATAATTCTTTCATCAATTCTTATTCCATGCTGTACCTGTTGATTGCACACTGGCTTTGAATGATGTTCCACCCACATTGTTTATTTTAAATACTCTCAATTGTTGTTCTCTCAATTGTTGTTGATCCAATCAATAATTCTTTCATCAATTCTTATTCCATACTGTACCTGTTGATTACACACTAGCTTTGAATGATGAATTAATGAAGCTTTTAATGAATTACCTGTTGCTTCACCAGTCCTCTAAACACTTGTCGTGTGTCACCTTCTAGTCGGTCACTGCCAGCCGGATGTCGTGAAAGCCGCGTGCGATCAACTGGCCGTGCTCAACACCAACAACCGCTTCCTTCACGACAACCTGGTGTTGTGCGCCCAGAAGCTGACGTCACTGCTACCCGAGCCGTTGTCTGTCTGTTTCCTCGTCAACTCGGGCTCCGAAGCCAACGATCTGGCGCTTAGACTGGCGCGGACACACACCAAAAACAATGACGTCATCACGCTGGACCAGTGAGTAGGGGTTTGATGCAATCTATCAGGGGAGCAGGATGTGTGAGGCTGCGGGGCGGAGGTTTTGGGCAAATCAGGAGTTACTTGCGTCCAAACTTGGCACTCTAAAGTCAGACTACCAAGCTGTTTCAGTCGTAGGTAGGTGCCATAAAGCTTGTGTTTTGACGAATCGACCAGATTTTATTCCTTGTGGTAATCATGTTTTGATGATACTTTGTTAATGATTTCTGGTTCTTTCTGATTCCTGGAATCATTCTGGATCTTTCTGATTTCTTTCTTCGTCAGTATAAAAACATTAATAAAAGTAGTACTATAAAATGCTGTATACTATTTAGGTAATACGTTTGTTAATTTGAGGAAAGATATTAGATGGTTATTTATTGGTGATTGGAACAAAGTTATATTTTTATACTATGAGCTACTACCCCGAATGAAACCACATTGGTTCTGAGCTTAAATCCCAATCGGACAGGTTTGAGGGTGTTCTAGCAATATCCTCGAAATTGTTGACAAGTAAAAAGGTTTGAACTATTTAGATACTATGACAAACTACTGAATTCCAGAAATGTGAGTCTCTTCGCAAAGCTAATTGGTATTTTTATTTTTGTTTCTTTTCAGCTCTAAATCATCTTCTTAGTCTGTACGATTCAGTATAGCCTAACAAAGTTGAAGAAGAAATACTCGCGGACTTCAAGTCGTCATGGTTAGCATTGCCCTGTCATTGGCTGGGGCCTTCGTGACGTAGACAACTCAGTTGTGTACTCAGTTGTCCCTGATTGTGGCCTGTTTCATCCACAACTCTTAGCTTATTAGAAAAGCGACAACCACATGCATTTCCACATGCATTTCCACATGCATTTCATCACTTAATATTGGCTTTTTCATTGGTTTAAATCTCCTTTAAGAAACGCCAATACATTCTTGTCTTGTCCCTTGGTGGATTTTCGAGCTTCTACGATGGCATTCATTTGGTTCTTGGTCTGCACAATTTTTTCTCGTGGTAAACATGACCCTCTTCAATGAACTGACTAACTAGGATATGACGTCAGGATGTAGTTGGAGTTTCAGCATCTGTCATTCGTTGACTGAAAGAACCCTTCGGAAAAACATGCGGTCATAATAGTCGGTATCGATTCGGTGACGTCTCTTGCGTTGGTATTAATGTCAGTCGTAAGTGAATTAAATTTTAAGCTGAGGATATTTCTAAGCCAGTGAAAAAGTTGAAACGACGCTCTTCGAGCACCAGAAAGCACCACTAGAGTGGACGTTAAAAAACAAGCGCTCTATATTCGTCTTAGCAACAGATTCTCTAGAGTAGTAAAACAAGTAGTTTTTGTACTTGTTTGGAAAATCTCCAGCCACCTCCAATCGATATTACATTATCTAAATTCGTGTTATCGCTCTTGTGTGCTTATACGGATACCGACATTGTTCCATGTGTTTTTACAGTTGGGTATTGTCTTAAGATGTTTCCCACGGTCTCTCCATGTTTTTGTGAACAATGAAAAAAGGCAATGAAACGTAAGCTGATCTTGAAAGATAGCAACAGAAAGGTATTAATTACTGTGACATAAATACAGTCATATATTACTGATAAGCGGGGAACGAATATGTACTGTCCTTGACTTTGCTATTACGGATAACTGATAAGAATGTTTAGTTTCTATGGAGTCAAATAACGAACCATAGAGCATTGAGAAGTTTCGAACTGGTGATGCATTTCAAGCAATATGCTTCTCGCATGAAATTATCAGTATAGTTGCAAAGTTCAACACACAGATATAGTGCACAACGATTTGTTATCTCGCTTTCAGATTTCTTGCAACAGCTTTTTCTATTAACAGATTTTTTATTGTGGCTATACTTTGATAAGGCACACCTTGATGCTTATGTCTTCTGAATCAAAAATAGTCATTCACATTGTTATGCTCTTGCTGCAAATTCTACAGGTATCGATTTTACTGCGAATTATATTTCTTGAACCGAAATAATAAGTGTTAGTGAAATGAGGGAAGTAATTTAGCGATCAGTCACAACAAGGGCAAACGATGAGAAAAGATATTAAAACATATTGTTGTTCTCGTTGTTGGCTATCGGGATAAGTGATTGGCAATTTAAACTTAAAATTTCAAAGTGATTTCTCTGTCCATCTTCAGATAGGACTGTAAAGATACATCTACTACTGACTGTATTAGCTTGATCGAGAAAGTTATCGCAGTGGTGCCTCCACAGTCCTCTGAAGATGTACTGTGCAATTAATTCGAAACTAAACCCTATACGACGTCTTAACACCTGCTGGTTCATAATTCGTGAGGACCACACAAAAGAGACTAGATGCATTCTGGTGGCAAGAAAATGAACTGTTATGAGGAGGAGTTAAGTTTTCGATTTGTTCATTGTTGTCTTATTGATAAATCATCAATGGTGCTATAAGAAGTTTGCTTAGCAGCCCTACGAAGTCTAAACAGCTGTTGGTTCATAATTCGTGAGGATCACACCAAATAGATTGGATGCATTCTGGTGGCCAGAAAATAAACCGTTATGAGGAGCAGTTTATCTGTCGATTTGTTCATTGTTGTTTTATTGTTAAATCAGTTTGCTTAGCAGCGCTATCTATGTGCTAGTTTGAGTCCTCATATTCGCTATGTTGCGCATTTTAGTTCCTTCTGTTTGATACAGACTAATTGGCAACCGACAGGGGATGAGAAAGCTCAACTGTGCCCAAGAGCTGATGTGCTGATGTGTGTGCACGTTGATAGGGTAGACGGACCGGGTGTCTGGGAGCAAACTGGGATCAGGGATGCGGTATCTGTTTCAGTGCATACCACGGCCACCTATCTTCTCTGATCGACATCTCACCCTACAAGTTCAACCAGAAGGGGGGCGGTGGGAAGCCAGACTGGGTCCACGTTGTGAGTATTACCCTTTGGAGTATTCAATAACGTCATTTTCGGTATCGCACGGTGGCCATACTGAGGTAGGTACTCTGTAAACATTTGTTGATACCTTGTTCACACTTTGTCCACTAACAGAAGTTAAGCTAACAGTTGTTAGCGCCGTAACTACGTTCCCCAAACGAAGTTAGTGCTTAACATAGGTTAGGCTAACTGCGTTCCGTCCGTTCACATTACGTTCTTAACTTCTGTTAGTACCCTAACTTCTGTTAGTGGGCAAAGTGTGAACAAGGTATTACGTTCTTCCGACACTTTATTGTTGCAGTATTGCAGATGTCCTTTGACTGACAGATCAACTGTTTTCAAACAAAGGTTCCGTATTATGACTGATAAAAAAACAAAATAAGAACGCGTAAACTCTGTTTGAAGACAATCATTTGCATATGTTATAATCTTCTTGAACTTTTACCTGCACACATCAATCTATACGGCTTAAAACTGTGATATGTCGTGGATAACGTATGTGTCTTCTATTGGCAGAACAAATGTTAACAAGCAATGTGTACCTAAAAATGGCCGCCACGTGACATCTATTGAATACTACCTAGATACCACATTGACACTTTCATGCTTACCACCTGAACACTATCATGCTTGCCAACTGAACACTTTCATGCTATGCCACCTGAACACTTTCATGGTTGCCACCTTAAGTCTGTTTAAGTCAGAGCTCTAAAAAACGGGTGAGAATTTAACGTTTTCTGTTCGTATCTTTAAAACAAGTTTTAAAATAAAAAAATGTGGGTAGATCCGTCAGTTAAATACTATCAGTGTCTGCAGATAACAATTATAGAGAATTGTTAAGCAATTTTGACGGACGATATCTGTGGTTCCGTTAGGTAGGTGAGCATACAGCCTCAACGGTTGAGACCGTCGGCTTGCCTTACAGTTCTAAACCTCCTTCCCTCTTTTCCCTTTCCACCCCTTTACTTCAGGCAGAAGTTTTTTAACTTCTAATCTGGATTCAATTCCATTACTTCTTGGCTTAGGAATAAGTAAACGGTGACTTTGGAGCCGTCCTAGCAACGAAGCACTCAATAAATTCAAAGTTGTTCTGAATCGGCCTTGTTGATTCTGACATTTGTCCACAGGTGTTCGCACTGTCCAATCACTGATTCATATGTTTCGTATTTGAAATATCGATCTTTGATTGGTTATCGCTCACTCGTCGATGGTGTTTGAAGCCTACAGGGTTGGTTTAGTCACTTTAAGTTAAAGTCCCCCACTGCAAATCAGTTTAATTACTGAGTGGGTAGACTCTAAATGTGAATTTATTTTTTTTATTTATTTAGTAAAGGTCTCTCACACCAACGAGTAAGATAGTGTCAGGGGAGTCAGGACCGCCCACAATTAGTTTCCAACTTAACAAGTGCGAATCACTAACGTTTTTCCCGATTATCTAGTACAATTTGGTTGCGTTAAGTTTTTTGACGGAAACCTGCTTGCACTTTTTCTTGTACGTTACCGTCAAAAGACTTACCGCAACCAAATTGTACTAGATAATCGGGACAAATCGTTAGTGATTCGCGTTTGTTAAGTTGGAAACTAAATGTGGGCGGTCCTGATACTATCTTATACTTCTTGATGTGAGAGACCTATTGGCGCGTTTACATAACTGACTAGTGACTAACGACTAGCGACTAAGAGCGCGTTCATGAAACTGACTAGCCGCAACAGGCTTCTCTCATTGGCTGACAGTGAGAATACTGCTCTCCGATTGGCTGTGACTAAGGTTTGTCTTGACTTGACTAAGAACACATCTCAACTCCTTGGTCAAGTCCTTAGTCACAGCCAATCGGAGAGCAGTATTCTCACTGTCAGCCAATGAGAGAAGCCTGTTGCGGCTAGTCAGTTTCATGAACGCGCTCTTAGTCGCTAGTCGTTAGTCACTAGTCAGTTATGTAAACGCGCCATAAAACTTCGTATGAAGTTACTATTTATTTATTTAATTTTTTTTTTTTAACTACAAATAATATTCTAACGTGTGTTCTCTCCCTGCCCCCTACCAGGCCCCGGTCCCCGACGTGTACCGAGGCAAGTACCGCGACGTAGACTACCCCGGGGAGGACATGGGCAAGAAGTACGGCGACGAGGTGGGCAAGATCTGTGCGCATGCGCGGGAAGAGGGTCGCACAGTGGCGGCCTTCATTGCGGAGAGTCTGCAGAGCTGCGGGGGGCAGATCATACCTCCCCCGGGGTATCTGCGCACAGTGTTCAAGTGAGTAGGGGGGGCACGTACAGCGAACAAGTAGCCACATTGGCTTTTTTTTTCTTTTTATTTTTTTCATTCAATCATATTATGCAAAATCACGTTTCCCACGCCCTCCCATATACACCTGTATAACTCTTATTCATCGAGTTATATTCTCTTCTGCGCTACTTCTGTGAGCCTGGATTTTCAAAGTCGATACATTCGATTCTCTAATGGTTTTCCCACTTGTCTTCTTGATCATCTCTTTATTGTATATTTAATTTTCTTGGCTTATTTCCCTTTCTTGTCTCCTTTTCTTAGTCTCATTTTTCTCCTCTATTTTCTCTTCCTATTTCTTCCGCTTTCTTCATAGATCTCACTTCTCTCTCACTTCTCGAATGAAGAAAGCGGAAGAAATAGGAAGAGAAAATGGAGGAGGAGAATGGGACTAAGAAAAGGAGGCAAGAAAGGAAAATAAGCCAAGAAAACGAAATATCCAATGAAGAGATGATCAAGAAGACAAGTGAGAAAGAAGAAAAAGAAGATCAATCAACATGTCCGTGTTTCCAACTACGAATTCGGGTAGGGGGTTGGAACGTTCTTACACCATCACTTGGGCCTCGGGTCTACCTAAGCCATGCCTGACGCTTCCCCCCTTTCTTTTCTTTATCTTGCTCTAACACTTCTTCCTCTGACATCTCTACTTGAGCTTAAATTCGGCAAGCTCGACAAAAAATACTTGTTTTGCTGATTGCACATTATTTCAATACCGCCAGACAATGGAATACAATTTGAATAGTCAATAAATATAAAATCGAATATTAGAATATGCCCAGATCTTTATGTTCCTCGCATTTTGCAAGCAAGGATAAATATAATAAATGCTGAGACTGACAGTGGGTTGGAGCGCTGAAAGCGATCTCATCGCCAATCTATGGTTCACTGGTGGTACATTTTATGGGTCGTTGGTCTTTAAGCGTATGAAGGTGCTATCACGTTTCTCTCTCGTCAACATTATTGTGACTACAAGTAGTCGGCAATGTTGAGTCTACCTAGTGTGTAGCCACGTACCAGCAACATAGAAGCCACAACATTGTCACAATATGGTACCTACAAATATTGTTGTCAACATTATATAGCTGTTTAAATGACTGCCATTTAAACTACTCCCATTTCCTTTCGACTACAAGTTCGTGGTAGGTGTATATTTATATTCTATTGATAGTTCAAAATTGATGTAACACACCCATAAAAAGGGCCGGTATTACAATCAATAAATAGGAAAGTTGTAGCAAATAAGCTATTTGGAGGATTTCAAAGGTTTTGATTGGTGGTTGCCACGGAGAAAACAAGCTATTCGACGAGTAAGTAGTTATAAGGACATTGTAATACTAGGTGGGCTGGATTTCATAGTCGTCCCCTATCTCTAGGGGCGCCCGTTGTTACCAAGGTAACAGTTGCATGCATGTTATTTCCACATAGAAAACAAATCCGTAGCAACGACGGGCGCCCTTAGGGGAAAGGGACGACTATGAATGTGCAACACACTTATTGGCCTCCAGTATGGGTGCTGTAACTTCACATAATTAAGAATCTAAGTTAGATTAGTTAGATTTTCTAACTCACCACCGTCTAATATCCTCTTCAGACAGACTCCTTGTCTAATCCACCGCCTTGTATGTCTCTCACAGACACGTGCGCGAAGCAGGTGGTGTCTGCATAGCTGACGAGGTGCAAGTAGGCTTCGGTCGTGTGGGCAAACACTGGTGGGCCTTCGAGCTCCAGGGCGATGACGTCATACCCGATATCGTCACGATGGGCAAGCCAATGGGTAACGGGCATCCGGTGGCGGCTGTCGTCACTACCAAGGCCATTGCTAAGAGCTTCCAGGATACCGGCATGGAGTACTTCAACACGGTATGTGTGCTTCGTCAAGTTTTATTCCTGCATTTGGAAAAATATATTATATTTGTTGGTTTACGACGTACTCCACAGCTAGGTCATAAGACGTCGGACTAATCAGATCCATAACGCATCCCTGGGATCGTCATAAGGAAAGTCCAGTAATGTAGGGAAGGGCAGGGCCGTCTTAGTATATTTGGGGGCCTGAGGCCAAAATGTGTTCCCCAAACACATTTCACTGTCACTGTTAAAAACAAATCCAACTGAGTTTCAAAATTGTCTGAAGTTACATTTTTATACCGTCATTGCAAGTCTGCACAACTGTAATACTCCACAAGACCACTCCTTCAACCTGTCTCGTGTACACGCGGTTTTAAGGCTTCAATCCATTCACAGGGGCTGAGTGAGAGAACTGATCCTAACGGCACTTGCCAAAAAACTTTTCAGATACGTTCACACTTTTTAAAAAATACCGTAGACATTAGGGAGCCCTTCGGATCGGTAGCACAAGGCGTTGGCTTCGTTGGCCTAATGAGTAAGATGAACCTGGGGAAGGGACAAGTGGGATCAGGAACGTTCAAGTGACCCAGTGGTGGGAAAGGGGCATAGTCTCCTTTTGTCGCCTCTTACGACTGGCAGAATCACCTTATGCCTAATTCTACCCTCTGCCCAAACGGGGAATCGTTTTTTATCTGAATGTTCACTCACGAAAACTGTAGGGCTATACCCAAATTGTCATAATAATACATTAAGAAGATACAACTCTTTCTTCAACTACATGGTTTGCAGTCCCCAGATTTATTCCCTAGAAGGATATTTTGGTAGTGGACTTCCAAGTGTTACATCAATGTTTGTCGATGCATAGAAGATACACGCTTAGAAATTTGATTTTGCAACATTTACTGTTATTCATTGATGATTTTTTGTAAGCAAAAGACTAGTTACGTTAAGTCAATTTGATTTATGAAAGGAGGCTATCTTCAATTCGTAAACGATGTTTTTTTAGAAACAAAAGTCCTTGTCATTCTCTGAAAGTCAACTATTTGTTCCTCTCATTTCAGTACGGTGGCAACCCTGTCTCGTGCGCTGTTGCCAGCGCGGTAATGAACGTCCTCGAGAAGCAGAAGCTTCGCGAACACGCCACCAGAGTGGGCAACCATCTCCTCAACTCGTGTCGCCAACTGGCGAGCAAACACCCCATCATAGGAGACGTGCGCGGTGTGGGGCTTTTTGTCGGCATTGAGTTGGTAACGGACAGGACCACGCGGACGCCGGCAACGGCCGAGGCGCAGCACACAATATCCAGGTTAGCCACACTATGGACTTCCAACTATCTGGATGTGCAACATGGTTGCAATACGCGTCTGCGATTCTCATTTCCGGTTTTTGACATTCTCGGACATTTTAGCCCCTATCGCTAAGCAATTACAAATCGGCAGTCACAACAACAATGTGAACAATGTCAAAATCCGAAAGTTATGGGCTAAAATGGCTGCCCACCACCTTCTTCCGTGGCTATTTAATTGGTACATTGATTTGTTAGCTGATTCAGGTCCAGTAACGAAGTTACTATTATAAGTCCATGGCCACTTTACAGAGGACTCAAAACTATCATACAGATAGCGCTGCTAAGCAACCTCCTTTTCAACGCCATTGACGATTTAACAATAAAACAACAGTGCAAAAATGACAGCTCAAGCACTCCTCTTAGAAGTTTATTATCTTGCCACCAGAATGCATCTAGTCAATTTGAGTGCTCTATATGGTTAATGATTGATATGGTGAATACACTCTTTGCTCAATGTTGTAAGACGAGATCCAATGCAGCCATATCGTAGCAAAGCACTTCTTCAAAAGTTTTCACAAGAAATGTCACTTTTTGTCACGAAACCACCACCAAAACCACCATATTGTAGCAAGGCACTTCTTAAGAAGACTTCCCAAGAAATATCACTTTTGTCACGAAACCACCACCAAAACCACCTCCACCCAGTCGACGTTAGAAATTTCACCAGGAATATTAAAACAATGGAACTGGCATTTGTTGATTGTCTAGTAAGGAGGTTTTGTGTGTGAATTGGGGGAGAGGGGAGCGCACGGGCATTAGTTAAAGCTGGTCCACACAGATTTTGAAGACATAATGCATAAGGTTTTAAGACGTTGTTTTAAAAACAACAATTAAAACAACGTCTTAAAACTAAAACTTTGTGTGAACGCCAGTACGTGTTTCCTATGATCCAACTTTACGACTACGCGTTAAACCTTAAATCGTATGTCTTAAAAATCTGTGTGGACCAGCCTTTATCCCTATAATGAATCTGTTTAGCGTTGGTGGTATTAACTAGTGAAGTAGATAACCAAGTTGGTACTATTGAACTCGTAAGCTCGAGACTACTTACGTGTTGTGTTGGTTGTCGTTCTGACGTCACAACTGCTTCCAGGATGAAGGAGGAGAAGATTCTCGTCAGCTCTGACGGGCCGGACAGGAACGTCATCAAACTGAAACCCCCGATGGTTTTCAGCCACGAGAATGCCGACCATCTAGTTAAGATCCTGGACGAGGTCTTGTCCGAGATTTCTGTGAAAGAGGTAAGAGTTGTCTACTTGTAAACACACTATAAGATCAGCCCGAAGAGTTATGTGGCGCTTTTGTGATTACATACCACCCAATATAACGCCACACAACAATTTGAATGGAAGTAAATTACTCAAACAACCTCGATGAGAATTTTAAACGTTCTGCCAAATAAAATTACTCCAAACTTTTATGTAAACAAGCTTTCTCCCATTCTTTTCATTTCTACATGCGTATTAGAACACAACGCATATTCTGGATTAATTGCAAGGATTCTAGTCTTGAGCTCCACGCCCAAAGTAATTTTTAATTCCACTTAGCATACACTATACTAATCGCTTCTCACTCGAGTCATATTCAAAGTTATCCCGATGCCATATGTCCTTCTTGTCGAATACGTCGTTAGAGACGAAACAATAATATATAGGTATCTCACAGCAAGAAGTAAGATAGTATCAGGACCGCCCACATTTAGTTTCCAACTTAACAAGCGCGAATTACTGACGTTTTTCCCGATTATCTAGTACAATTTGGTTGCGTGGTAAGTTTTTTGACGGTAACGCACAAGAAAACGTGCAAGCAGGTTTCCGTCAAAAAACTTCAAATTGTATACTAGATAATCGGGAAAAACGTTAGTGATTCGCGCTTAAGTTAAGTTGGAAACTAATTGTGGGCGGTTCTGACTCCCCTGACACTATCTTACTTCTTGGTGAGAGATATCTTTAGCAATAAGTCAAAGACATGTTTGTCTGTTAGTTTAAAGATCATTGAATTTTTACACGATTCTGTACCACACATATTCAAGGCACACTCGTCCTCGTGGCCAGATACCACCCACCACTTTAGAACTACGTTTTGTGTAATAGGGGTTATATAGCTTAGCTCGTTGGGGTTTTATTCTTGCTTCGATTGGACAAGGCCCAGTAGAGTTCGGACTCATTTTTTTTTTTACTTTAACTTGACTTTAATAGTGTGCATGTAGATTGTAGATGGTGACTTTTGAGCCGTCATGACAACGAAGCACATAGTATACGTGTCTCCCTTTGAAAATCAGTTTTCGTTTTAAAAAAATGTTAGTGGGTACTGGGTAGACTATAAATATAAAAGTGTAATTATTATATTAAATGTGTACAACTTGCCAACAGACGCACGAGAAGATTCCCTCCTGTTCGGGTGAGCCGTCGAAGTTGGCCGAGATCACCCGAGACCTCGAAACCAACGCGAAACAAGCCAAGACGGACACCCTACAAGCGGAGAAGGTCTAGCATAATATGGCCAGTCCGGTATTTGATATGGCTGCCGCCGCGGCACAACCGCCAACTAACAGCTAGTGAAGAGGCGCAGATTTACACGTCCACAGTTGTACCAAAGACCTTAGTAGGAACCTACGGTTGAGATGGACAACGAGGGCGCAAATGGACGGCTTGGCAGAGGGGGCGATGCCCATAGTATCTGCGTGGGTAGTACGGGGGCTGGGACAAAGTCCAGAATTTTGTTGGGGGTATTATTGCCCTCGAGATGGCCTTATTCATAGTTCCCACGTGACGTCACAGCGGCCATGATTGCGACACAATTGATGAGGACCAATCCTAGAGCATTGGCAAACACTATTCAAATTTAAAAAATAAGCCTATTTTAGAACTTAAAAAGTAAACATAAGTAATAAAAAAATAAAATATTAACACACATACCAATTTTATCTCAAGAACAGACTGAATTTTAAAGAACTAAGTATGTCTCTATTCTACCACAACAGGCTTCAATTGTTTCTCCATGGTAACGTCAAAGTTTGATCACAAATGTGGCCGCCACGCGCAAAGATGTGACGTACGTGTAACCTATGGATAAGCGATCCGAGAGTCCATTGGTTTGGTTTACTATACAAACACTTCCTGGCTAGGAACATAATGTGTAGATTGACTATTTTTTACGTTGTGAGATAAGGTCACTGATATGATATGAGATGAGCTGGGTATCCAGAGGTGGGGATTTAGCCATCCCCGGTGGGGATACCTTCGAGTAAGAGCTAGGGATGAATTTACCAGAAGAGAGAAATCCCCCCCCCCCCCCCTCCCTTCCGTCAATTCGCCCCCTGCAGAGAACTACCTAGTTTTACTGGCAATACATTTTTGGTGGCGATCCTACCGGTGAGGCTCTAACCCCAGTTCTCCTCGTGTAGCCTCTAAATGGCGCCAATAACCGCTTTAGATTGTGGAACTTGTTTCAACAAACCAGCTGTGAATCAAGATAACTAGAGCCGTGCCGCTTGGCAGCGCTGTTTTCAAGTTGCCGCATTTGTAATCAATGCTAAATTGTGACAGTTTCTCGTCTTAAAACCGTAGGTTACTAGTAAGGTCTTGGGTTATACATACTTGTAGCTAATTTATGACAGTTCATCAGATTCTACGCCTATGTTGTTAAAATGTCCATTCACTCAATTATAAGAGGTGGCCTATCTGTAATCTTGGCTTGATATGATAACTTAGCCATAGTATTTTACAACCGAACCCGGTCATCAGAATAATATTCTGCTCTATTAATAAGTATGTTGGTATGCATTGATCTTCTGGGATCTTGTTGAACATTATTATTGTGAAAGTGTGAAGGTGAGTTGTAAATAATTTAAGATGCCTAAGAGATCGAAAGTTATCCATTTATCTAATTCAAGATTCCTTTTTAAGTTTTATGAATTTCTTTATTTTTCTAGATTTACATTTCAAACAATTTAGAGTGAAAGTTGATTGAAATAAGTATACATATAAAGTTATAAACTATCATTGATATCTGATTGTCTAGAGTTTATGTGCTTACACTTATTGTGTTTTAAATTTACTGTATGATGTGATTTTCTTCAAACTTGTGCTCTTATAGCATAATACTTAACAACGGTACACTTTAAGATTCAAACAATTCAATGCCAAAATCTATTGCGCAAAGTGTGTATGAATGTATTTAATGCCAACACAAGTGTGCTATTTTCTTGTGTCCTCATACAAAGATCAATGTTTGTCGTTACTCGATTAAAATACCATTTTCAGACAATATCCATAGTTTCATTGAAGCTGTTTATATATTTTATTATAGAATATTTACGAATCAAAAAGACATTTAACAGCGGATCATCTTGAATCACTTTAAACACTTTAAAATCGTTTATAGAAAGCCAAAGCACTCGTGAAAATTGCACAATACTAACAGGTTTGTTTGTGTTTTGTAGATTTTTATATGATTACCTTTTTGTATCGCCTTATTTAAAATACTACACATGATTTAATTTGTTATAGGCCTATAGAACAATGATAGTCATTGTATACTTTAAAATTATGTGAAAACAATTTAATAATCAAACGGGGGCTTAATCAGTGAGCACAATAGCTTTATCGTTCTTCTTCTCGATATAAAACGGAATAGCCACAATAAATTCAACGATTAACATTAATTTATTCAATTAGAATCTAGAATATTGAGCACAAAGTCTGGTTACTTTCGTCGCCGCAAAACATGTCGATGCACTTTTTACTACCAAGCACACGATAAGATATGTGGATAGAAAGAAAAAGTTACATCTCTCTTTTGACATTGATTCGAGTATTGTTTTAATTTTCTATGAAACAACACAACAAACAAACGAAATGCGTAACATATAATCTAGAGATCCGTTGAAATGAGATGTGAACACGTTTAACAGGTAAAATGTAGTTTATGTTTTGATAAAATGTTTATATTTTGATGAAGATGTATCTTGATGTGAAGGAAGGAGTGTCTATTTATTCTACGTGAAACGTGTACAAGTATAACAACTTACAGCTAAATATTCTTGAATTAACTTTGTTTTCAATGAGAAATACTTATATAAGTATATATGCAGTAAAAGTAGCAAAATAAGTATATATCATTGTTTCTTTGATGTAAGTGTGAAGTAAATATCAAACTTGATAACGATTCGCTCCTATGTTAACATTGCTGTCACCTTTCACTCAATTCAAACTATTATTACTGATACTGTACAGTTATTAAAGGTATTTTCATCTGCTCCGAGTGCTTATTGTGAGCTTGTACTTCCTCAATTAGGGTTGGTCACAATGTGACTGCGTCACTCCCACCCTTAAGAGACAATCATGTGTGGTTTTACGACGAATGACGAATGACGTAAAGTAATAAATCTACCGGTCATGACGTAAAAAGCAATTAAGGGGATCCTGAAAACTCTCAGAAGAAACGGTCGCTCCACACGGTCTATTTCAACGGTATTCACCGCGGGATTCCCCTATACCAGCTTCTTACTGTCCACTGCATGGTGTGCACGAACCGTGATCGTAACGTTCCCTCACAATGTTTACCACCACCGCGCTGATGGTATCACTACAATACCGGAGGCATGAGAACGAGATCCGACTAGATTTAGGTTGGTAGTTGACACATGCGTCACTTCGCTATTCATAGGTTGCACGTACGTCACATCTTTGCACGTGGTGGCCATATTTGTGATCAAACTTTGACGTTGCCATAGAGAAACAATTGAAGGCTGTCGTGGTAAAACACCGATATTCTTAGTTCTTTAAAATCCAGCCTGTTTTTTTAAAGAAAATAGGTATGTGTGGTAATTTTTTATTGTTTTATTACTAACGTTTACTTTTTCAATTCTAAATTAGGCTTATTTATTAACCTTAAATAGTATTTGCCAATGATCTAGGATTGGTCCTCCTCAATTGTGTCGCAATCATGGCCGCTGTGACGTCACGTGGGAACTATGAATTACATAAAAAAACCATGACGACAACACCTTGCAAGTTAACGCGACGATACTTTAACACTGCAATACGATCGTCGTGTGGCTCTCCCGCCTTCTCGCGCTGAGTTCCTCAACTTTAAATTAACCTAACCATAAAATGAACGCCATTTTGTCTTGTTCCTAATAAGTCCATTAAACAAGCTACGTCATAACTCAGTAAGTTAGTAATGACACTATTTGACCCCCGCCCCATCCCCTCACTCCTCTCTCCAAACCCTCTTCATACACCAGAAGTAATTTGGGAAACTGATTTGAATTTTCATCTAATTTCCCAGCCTCCAATCTTTCCACTTAAATTTAATTACTCCCGTTCGCCCCTCCCCCCCCCGACCCCCTCCCAACCCCTCCACCGTTCTAGTGGGTCGGCGGGGATACGAGAGGAGTACAGAGAGCTTAGCACGGAAGATATGCCGTACAGGAAACATTGGTCCTATCGTCAACTTCGCTGGCAAGAAGTGGCGGTCACCAACCACCAATGTCTTTAGAAAAAACAAGCTTAGATTATAAAGATATGTCGACCAAACTGATTGACAAAGGAGAGTAATAAATATAAATGTACGGAGCCGTCCTACCTCGGCGTACGTCGTGTCCGGAGTACGTCCTACCACAATACAGCAACCCGTCCTACCCGCGTACCCCGCAGATCCCGTCATATGCGAAGTGCACCGGAGTTCGTCCCACCGTTAACCCAAGAGTATGTCCTACCATGTACCCGGTGCTGTCCTACTGTAATGCCCAGATGTCTTCCTACCAATCACCACCCAACCGTGTGCCCGGATCCCGTCCTGTCCTACCATACATCCGAAGTGCACCCAGAGCTCGTCCTACCGTCCTACCAGGCAGGCCAGGCTGGACCTGCGCCCGGCTCTGCAAGTGGTCGGCCCTGCGTGCGGCGCCCGGAGGGGGGGGGGGGGGCGTCAGTGCAGCTGGGACGCCGCCCGTCCTACCGTCCTACCGTCCTACCAGGCAGGCGGGCAGGCAAGGCCGGACCTGCGCCCGGCTCTACAAGTGGTCGGCCCTGCGTGCGGCGCCCGGAGGGGAGGGGGAGGGGGGGGGCGTCGTCAGTGCAGCTGGGACGCCGCCCGTCCTACCGTCCTACCAGGCAGGCAGGCAGGCCGGACCTGCGCCCGGCTCTACAAGTGGTCGGCCCTGCGTGCGGCGCCCGGAGGGGGGGGGGGAGGGGGGGGCGTCGTCAGTGCAGCTGGGACGCCGCCCGTCCTACCGTCCTACCAGGCAGGCAGGCAGGCCGGACCTGCGCCCGGCTCTACAAGTGGTCGGCCCTGCGTGCGGCGCCCTGAGGGGAGGGAGGGGGGAGGGGGGGGCGTCGTCAGTGCAGCTGGGACGCCGCCCGTCCTACCGTCCTACCGTCCTACCAGGCAGGCAGGCAGGCAGGCCGGACCTGCGCCCGGCTCTACAAGTGGTCGGCCCTGCGTGCGGCGCCCGGAGGGGAGGGAGGGGAGGGGAGGGGGGGGGGGGGGGGGCGTCGTCAGTGCAGCTGGGACGCCGCCCGTCCTACCGTCCTACCGTCCTACCAGGCAGGCGGGCAGGCAAGGCCGGACCTGCGCCCGGCTCTACAAGTGGTCGGCCCTGCGTGCGGCGCCCGGAGGGGGGGGGGGGGGCGTCAGTGCAGCTGGGACGCCGCCCGTCCTACCGTCCTACCGTCCTACCAGGCAGGCAGGCAGGCAGGCAGGCCGGACCTGCGCCCGGCTCTACAAGTGGTCGGCCCTGCGTGCGGCGCCCGGAGGGGAGGGAGGGGGGGGGGGGCGTCGTCAGTGCAGCTGGGACGCCGCCCGTCCTACCGTCCTACCAGGCAGGCAGGCAGGCAGGCCGGACCTGCGCCCGGCTCTACAAGTGGTCGGCCCTGCGTGCGGCGCCCGGAGGGGAGGGAGGGGGGGGGGGGCGTCGTCAGTGCAGCTGGGACGCCGCCCGTCCTACCGTCCTACCAGGCAGGCAGGCAGGCAGGCCGGACCTGCGCCCGGCTCTACAAGTGGTCGGCCCTGCGTGCGGCGCCCGGAGGGGGGAGGGGGGGGGGGGGGGCGTCGTCAGTGCAGCTGGGACGCCGCCCGTCCTACCGTCCTACCAGGCAGGCAGGCAGGCCGGACCTGCGCCCGGCTCTACAAGTGGTCGGCCCTGCGTGCGGCGCCCGGAGGGGAGGGGGGGGGGGGCGTCGTCAGTGCAGCTGGGACGCCGCCCGTCCTACCGTCCTACCAGGCAGGCAGGCTGGACCTGCGCCCGGCTCTACAAGTGGTCGGCCCTGCGTGCGGCGCCCGGAGGGGAGGGGGGGGGGGGGCGTCGTCAGTGCAGCTGGGACGCCGCCCGTCCTACCGTCCTACCAGGCAGGCAGGCTGGACCTGCGCCCGGCTCTACAAGTGGTCGGCCCTGCGTGCGGCGCCCGGAGGGGAGGGGGGGGGGGGGGCGTCGTCAGTGCAGCTGGGACGCCGCCCGTCCTACCGTCCTACCAGGCAGGCGGGCTGGACCTGCGCCCGGCTCTACAAGTGGTCGGCCCTGCGTGCGGCGCCCGGAGGGGAGGGGGGGGGGGGCGTCGTCAGTGCAGCTGGGACGCCGCCCGTCCTACCGTCCTACCAGGCAGGCGGGCTGGACCTGCGCCCGGCTCTACAAGTGGTCGGCCCTGCGTGCGGCGCCCGGAGGGGAGGGGGGGGGGGGCGTCGTCAGTGCAGCTGGGACGCCGCCCGTCCTACCGTCCTACCAGGCAGGCGGGCTGGACCTGCGCCCGGCTCTACAAGTGGTCGGCCCTGCGTGCGGCGCCCGGAGGGGAGGGGGGGGGGGGGGGGGGGGGCGTCGTCAGTGCAGCTGGGACGCCGCCCGTCCTACCGTCCTACCAGGCAGGCAGGCAGGCCGGACCTGCGCCCGGCTCTACAAGTGGTCGGCCCTGCGTGCGGCGCCCGGAGGGGGGAGGGGGGGGGGGGGGCGTCGTCAGTGCAGCTGGGACGCCGCCCGTCCTACCGTCCTACCAGGCAGGCAGGCCAGGCCGGACCTGCGCCCGGCTCTACAAGTGGTCGGCCCTGCGTGCGGCGCCCGGAGGGGAGGGGAAGGGGGGGGGGGCGTCGTCAGTGCAGCTGGGACGCCGCCCGTCCTACCGTCCTACCAGGCAGGCAGGCAGGTCGGACCTGCGCCCGGCTCTACAAGTGGTCGGCCCTGCGTGCGGCGCCCGGAGGGGAGGGGGGAGGGGGGGGGGGGGGGGGCGTCGTCAGTGCAGCTGGGACGCCGCCCGTCCTACCGTCCTACCAGGCAGGCAGGCAGGCCGGACCTGCGCCCGGCTCTACAAGTGGTCGGCCCTGCGTGCGGCGCCCGGAGGGGAGGGGGGAGGGGGGGGGGGGGGGCGTCGTCAGTGCAGCTGGGACGCCGCCCGTCCTACCGTCCTACCAGGCCGGACCTGCGCCCGGCTCTACAAGTGGTCGGCCCTGCGTGCGGCGCCCGGAGGGGAGGGGGGAGGGGGGGGGGGGGGGGGGCGTCGTCAGTGCAGCTGGGATGCCGCCCGTCCTACCGTCCTACCAGGCAGGCAGGCAGGCCAGGCCGGACCTGCGCCCGGCTCTACAAGTGGTCGGCCCTGCGTGCGGCGCCCGGAGGGGAGGGGGTAGGGGGGGGGGGGGGAGGGGGGGGGCGTCGTCAGTGCAGCTGGGACGCCGCCCGTCCTACCGTCCTACCATGCAGGCAGGCAGGCAGGCCGGACCTGCGCCCGGCTCTACAAGTGGTCGGCCCTGCGTGCGGCGCCCGGAGGGGACGGGGGAGGGGGGGGGCGTCGTCAGTGCAGCTGGGACGCCGCCCGTCCTACCGTCCTACCAGGCAGGCAGGCAGGCAGGACCTGCGCCCGGCTCTACAAGTGGTCGGCCCTGCGTGCGGCGCCCGGAGGGGAGGGAGGGGGGGGGGGGGGGGGGGGGGCGTCGTCAGTGCAGCTGGGACGCCGCCCGTCCTACCGTCCTACCAGGCAGGCAGGCAGGCAGGCAGGCAGGCCGGACCTGCGCCCGGCTCTACAAGTGGTCGGCCCTGCGTGCGGCGCCCGGAGGGAAGGGGGGGAGGGGGGGGGGGCGTCGTCAGTGCAGCTGGGACGCCGCCCGTCCTACCGTCCTACCAGGCAGGCAGGCAGGCCGGACCTGCGCCCGGCTCTACAAGTGGTCGGCCCTGCGTGCGGCGCCCGGAGGGGGGGGGGAGGGGGAGGGGGGGGGGTGCGTCGTCAGTGCAGCTGGGACGCCGCCCGTCCTACCAGGCAGGCAGGCCAGGCCGGACCTGCGCCCGGCTCTACAAGTGGTCGGCCCTGCGTGCGGCGCCCGGAGGGGAGGGAGGGGGGGGGAGGGGGGGGGGGGCGTCGTCAGTGCAGCTGGGACGCCGCCCGGGACGGACGTCGTGACGCTACCTCGCATTCAGGAACGTCACCGTCGTCTTCTCGCGAGACCCGATACAAAGGTAGGAACACTTCAAACGTTTACGTGCAGCTATAGTCGATATGGATTACCGCGCTCGGTAGGTCTGCCTGACCCAGTGGGGACTCGGTTGTATTTCCGAATGATTTTACTGATTTATTTCCATAGATAATCAATACTATCGAACGGCAATTAAATATTATTATTAAATACTTCCCAATATTTATACTGATTTATTAATATTGATAATTAATTATCAATACTATCTAACGCCGGTCACACAATTATTATTATTATTATTCCTATTTTTATTACTTTTATTATTATTATTATTATTATTATTATTATTATTATTATTATTATTATTATTATTATAATAATTATTATTATTATAATTATTATTATTATTATTATTATTATTATTATTATTATTATTATTATTATTATTATTATTATTAATATTATTATTATTATTTGTATTATAATAATAATAATTATTATTATTATTATTATTATTATTATTATTATTATTATTAATTATTTCCGAAAGTTTCTACGGATTTATTTCTGCAGGTAATCAATACAATAGAACGGAAAACTTATCAAGTGATTTTTTCAAGACTTATCACGGAAGTATTATCACTTATTTTCTGATGTTACTACGGATTTGTTTACACTGATAATCAATACTATTGAACGCAGGTGGGCTCCCAAATATTATTTAAAAATATTTCTCCATCTTTCCACGAGTTTATTTCTATTGACGATCAATACAACGAAAGCAAGACAAAGTTTGAAACATTCTGGGTGACCGTTAAAACGAACCCCAGCCCGTATCCGCGCCATCTCCGGGTAGCGGGTACAGCGTGTTTGAGGGAGTGGCGGGTCGGTTTCCTCGTAGGTGCAGATATATCAACGGTTAGCTGAAAAATAAAACCAGAGTTCTTTGAACAATAATTTTTGCTTTTTGTTGGTCCGAAATTTAGTTGAAGAAGATCGGAGACTGGATTTGTTTTACTATACCGATATTCAGCCATTTTAGATATCAGAGCAAAAATATTTTGATATTTTGTAGATAGGAGGCAACTTTAAAATAAAGAGGGCTTAAATTTTGTGAAAATATCTTCTTGAAGCACAATTTAAACTCAAATTTACGATATGATGCTCGGAAAGATATTATCAATATATATTTAAAAACAATTAAGATGAGGTGAAATTTGTTGCGTTTTAATTTTACGACGATTACAATAATATAACAGCTTGCATATTATTGAATAAAATTGAAACTGAATGTACAAATACTGATTTAAGTATTGGCCGGTCTCTGGTACTGGCCAGTAGTCTACAGCGATCATCCACAGGCATACAAAGATGCTTAGATTTACAATGGCAGATGCCAACGGCAATTTGGTATTTCATTGAAATTTTCTAGTTTCAATCTAACGCAATCCGTTCTTGACAAGTTTCTTTATTCCAGTTGATAGATATCTATCCGTACATAAAACAGAGTTTTCATCTATAATTTCAAATTTTTTTCTTCACATGTTTTCCCATTTCAATAACATGATTTCAAATGTCAAAGCGTTTGATTGTCTTTTGCCACGGGCACACTCAGTTTTCCCAATGTGGTATCTGGTCATCGAGTGAACGTATAGCAACTAGCAAGTGCATCTAATAATACCCCATCTACCTCGCTACTGTGAAGTGAGATCTACACAGCTATACCTCTGCTTTGAGCACAAGCAGTTCTCCCAAGAATAACATGTGATCTGTCACCGAGTGTATGTATAGCAAGTGCATCTAATAATACCCCATCTACCTCGCTACTGTGCTCAGTGAAGTGAGATCTACACAGCTACCTCTGCTTTGAGCACAAGCAGTTCTCCCAAGAATAACATGTGATCTGTCACCGAGTGTATGTATAGCCAGTGCATCTAATAATACCCCATCTACCTCGCTACTGTGCTCAGTGAAGTGAGATCTACACAGCTATACCTCTGCTTTGAGCACAAGCAGTTCTCCCAAGAATAACATGTGATCTGTCACCTAGTGTACGTATAGCCAGTGCATCTAATAATACCCCATCTACCTCGCTACTGTGCTCAGTGAAGTGAGATCTACACAGCTATACCTCTGCTTTGAACACAAGCAGTTCTCCCAAGAATAACATGTGATCTGTCACCGAGTGTATGTATAGCCAGTGCATCTAATAATACCCCATCTACCTCGCTACTGTGCTCAGTGAAGTGAGATCTACACAGCTATACCTCTGCTTTGAGCACAAGCAGTTCTCCCAAGAATAACATGTGATCTGTCACCGAGTGAACGTATAGCCAGTGCATCTAATAATACCCCATCTACCTCGCTACTGTGCTCAGTGAAGTGAGATCTACACAGCTATACCTCTGCTTTGAGCACAAGCAGTTCTCCCAAGAATAACATGTGATCTGTCACCGAGTGAACGTATAGCCAGTGCATCTAATAATACCCCATCTACCTCGCTACTGTGCTCAGTGAAGTGAGATCTACACAGCTATACCTCTGCTTTGAGCACAAGCAGTTCTCCCAAGAATAACATGTGATCTGTCACCGAGTGTTCGTATAGCCAGTGCATCTAATAATACCCCATCTACCTCGCTACTGTGCTCAGTGAAGTGAGATCTACACAGCTATACCTCTGCTTTGAGCACAAGCAGTTCTCCCAAGAATAACATGTGATCTGTCACCGAGTGTATGTATAGCCAGTGCATCTAATAATACCCCATCTACCTCGCTACTGTGCTCAGTGTAGTGAGATCTACACAGCTATACCTCTGCTTTGAGCACAAGCAGTTCTCCCAAGAATAACATGTGATCTGTCACCGAGTATACGTATAGCCAGTACATCTAATAATACCCCATCTACCTCGCTACTGTGCTCAGTGAAGTGAGATCTACACAGCTATACCTCTGCTTTGAGCACAAGCAGTTCTCCCAAGAATAACATGTGATCTGTCACCGAGTGTATGTATAGCCAGTGCATCTAATAATACCCCATCTACCCCGCTACTGTGCTCAGTGCAGTGAGATCTACACAGCTATACCTCTGCTTTGAGCACAAGCAGTTCTCCCAAGAATAACATGTGATCTGTCACCTAGTGTACCTATAGCCAGTGCATCTAATAATACCCCATCTACCCCGCTACTGTGCTCAGTGAAGTGAGATCTACACAGCTATACCTCTGCTTTGAGCACAAGCAGTTCTCCCAAGAATAACATGTGATCTGTCACCGAGTATATGTATAGCCAGTGCATCTAATAATACCTCATCTACCCCACTACTGTGCTCAGTGAAGTGAGATCTACACAGCTATACCTCTGCTTTGAGCAGCTCTGCGCGTAACCGGCTTATTAAATCACAGCTCGCTCAAAGGAGGAGATCCAGCTCGTTTTAATAATTCCGAGCTCGCCGGCAAATGAAAACAAATCGAGTTTGTTACGTTGGTATCGTTACGGGATTACGATTGGGGCGTGTCTAAGCTCTCTGCTGGAGATCGTATTTATAAGCAAGATAAATGTTTTTTAAGATACAAAACTTGAAGCGTGGTCTTAGGAAGTTTTCGCAACGAAGGTATTATCATGCTTACGAAAACGCAGTTAATTTATCTCTATAGTTCTTACGATTTATTTGCAAGAGAACCGATGAAAATGATTCAGTATGCAGCATTAATTCGAGACGTCCTCGGTTCGAAACTAGCTACCAGCAATCCTGTCTGACTCGACTGAAGATTTTTTCCGAAATTTTCGCAGTAACAAGACGAATGCTGGGATTTGGTCGTACTAACAACCCTAGAACGTTCCTTTCCAAATACTTAAACCATCTCATACCTAGTTAGTCATCTAAAGATGGGCATGAGGTGTCCCTGGGCAGGTTTCCTATGAAAAATGATCATTATTATTATGCTTACGAATAGCCGAGCCCAATATATTTGATTGGTTATCGCTCACTCGTCGACGGTGTTCGGAGTCTACAGGGTTGGTTTAGTCGCTTTAAATTAAAGTCCCCCACTGAAAATCAGTTTCGTTACTGAGTGGGTACACTATAAATGTGTATGTATTTTATTTTTATTTTTTTTATACCTCTATAGTTCTTGAAACAGTTCCAGTTCCATTATTACTCCAACGATAATGAGACCTGGGGTTTCGGCATGTCTGGGACAAACTTTGAAGAAATGTCAATAAAATATTCATTTATGCAATCATAGTCGAGAAGCCTTTTCGAAAGTGACATTTTAAAAGCCTGCCAGTGTCAACAGTCAACCTTGACATGGCGACATTCAAGAAAGTGGAGACACAAAACGAGCAACAGCGGAACTATTTAGTACCAAACTCACGCCAAACGAAAAGGCCAACAAACATGATTAACAACAATATATTTTTTTGTAGGAAACCTGTCCACGGACAATTCATGCCCTGTTTGACTAGGTATTGTGTAATCTGGAATAGTTAGGAAGGAATGTCCGAGGGCTGTTAGAGGACTCAATCCCAGCATTCGCCTTGTGACTGAGGAAAACCTCGGAAAAGTCCTCAGTCCGCATTGCTTGTAGGGGGTATCGAACCGGCGGCCTCCGGAATAGACTTTTTTCAGATCTATGACCCTTAGATAGAGCTAAACACGGCCCTCTATTCTGCAATGACAACAATGCTCAACAGTGAAAAAACCACCTTAACAACATTTGAAAACCAGTTTTTATTGTTGAGCATTGTTGTCATTGATCTATCAAGGATCCTAAGATAGAAGTAATCACGGTTTATAAGCACAAGACTCAATTCCAAAAATAGTCATGTGGCCGTGTTTTGCTTCGGAAAAACATTGAATATGCACCAATCAAAGAAAGATATAACAATGGTTTTTTTTATTTTTTTTATTTTTTTTTATTAATACATCTGTACGCCTGGTGTCACCAAAGCCGAGGCTTATCTACACCCAGGTCCCCTGACTTGTGTTATCCTCTTCCATTCTCCTGACCACCTCTTGGCTGGAGTCTTCAAGTAAGTGTATCTCCATAACAATGGAGCTGCCTAGAAACACATTGTTTGTCCGCCTGTGATGTCACAACCCCCTCCATTGAGTCTTGTGCTATTATCGTGTGCTACGCACTGAGCCATCTCTATCAGTAGAGCAGCAAGCATTTAACACAACTAAACAGATGGCCCAAGCAGTGTATGGTCCTTTATCTGTGACTGTGATGGTGATAATACTTTTCTACATAGTTGCCAATACGACATAGATAACAGTGTTTATTAATTACAGAACGAAGCGCACGTCTGCATTCGAATTTTATGGCACTCGTTTTTTTATTTGTTTGTTTGAATTTCTCGCTATAGAGGTCGAACATAGATGCTGACTTATCTGAAATTAATTGCTTATATTCAAATTATATTTTGAAGCTACCTGTTGTCCTAAGTATCTCATTATCGTACCTAAATATGTATTTATCTTAAGTACATGCGATAGTTTAAGCTTAGCTAAGGTTTCACTACTTTATGTCTATCTTCCTGCTGTGTTTGATAACACAAGATTCTAACTGTCGAGCATTTTGTTATGAAATCTGTAATATTTGTAGTAAATTTCTCATACAATGCTTCAAAAGTTTGTTACAGACTTTGTTTAAAAGTAGAAACTTTGAACAATTTGACTGAGTTGATTGGAAATATCGGCGGCTGTCGAAAGACAGTAAGCAAGCTCGCTTCTCAAATTTAAAAGTTGCTAAAAACTTTAAAAAACTTTTTAACAAGGACGTTGTTGTCTCGAAGAGGTTTTCTCGAAAGTCGCTAAAGGATGTATTTTCTGCTGGTTATTGAGCGAAACGACTTTTTGGCATTAGGGGGAAATCGTTTTCGAACTTGGAAAGAATTTACATTTCTCAAGTGTTGCACAGTAGTTGTAACTAAGCACAGTTGTTGCAACTAAATGATGGCATAAATTGTGTATCTCCTTAACTCCAGTGGGTTTATTCCTGCGTCTAATGCAGTGAGTCCAGGATTCAAGTACTGGTTCGCCCAGGGCATTTGTAGCTTCGAAACTTAACTTATTCTATATATTAGTATAACAAATTATACTTGAGTGTGTCTCCGTCTTTGTCTCCGTCACAGCAACGAAGCTTCTACAAAACAATATAAATGCATCCCACTAAACGTCATTTCTTTTCAACACGAGTGGGTAGCAATAACTAAAAGATATATTTAATTAAAAGCATTACAAGCACTCGAAAGTAATTCTTAGGGACAATCAACAAAATATAGGAAAGTTATTTGTCTTGAAGGATTTGAAAGGTTTTGATTGGTGGTTAGCCATGGAGAAAACAAGCTATTCGACGAATAAGTAGGACGATGTAATACTGGACCTAAGAAAATCGTGATAGTTACTGTTGTTTACAGTTTCCATAAGAAGTATTGGCTGTTAATGTTTATTATTAAGCCCTCATGATATGATGATTACACTAATCAATCACTAATACTACTACCTAATGATTCTCTTGTCCACCAGAGTGCTGGATAATCCAAGTGTCGTCGATACTACGAGAGATCGCAACTAGTGAGGGTTCGACCGACCGTGCTGCTTCTAGGGGTGAGTGTTTGCCCTAATGTGTTTACCTCCCGTGTACCGAACTACTCCAAGCTGCAACATGGCTACTGATTGGCTGCATGGCTGGGGGTCATTGTCTGTACTAACCTCGCTGCAAGCGTAGGTCCTGGCTAAAGTTGACCCTATATCAGTGCAACGAGGAATATAACTTAGGTCCAGTCTAATGGTACGTTTACAGCTACGCGTTGCGAGCGAAGCGAAGGCGCGAGCGCCAATCAGCGGCCGAGTTTCATGCAAAGAAGTTAATAGTTTCACGCCAACTCGGCCACTGATTGGAGCTCGCGCCTTTGCTTCGCTCGCTACGCGTAGCTGTAAACGTACCATTACAATGTCCCAATAACTACTTTTTCGTCGAATAGTTTGTTTTCTCCATGGCAATGACCAATAAAAACTCTTTAAATCCTCCAAATAGCTTTAATTGCTACATTTGTTTGTAAGACTGAGGGCCAGTCTTACAATCTCCTAATATGAAAGTTATTTGTAGCAACTAAGCTATTCAGAGGATTTCAAGGCTTTTGATTGGTTGTTGCCATGGAGGCAACAAGCTATTTGACGAATAAATAGTTATTGGGACATTGTTAGACTGGACCTGACTCTTACACGAATACGATGATGATTATATTATTTGTGTTTTACGTCCCATATTTTTCCAACTTTGGCTAATCGAGACGATGAGTGGGTGATATGTGAAAAAACGTCATGAAGGTGAAAAAACGCCACATGTCCGAATCAGAGCCATTGCACATCGCGAGGGTCGTCATAAAGGGAGGGCAGGGCAAAGTGGGAGGAGACATTGTGAGGAGGGGAAAGGGATGGGGTCTCCTTGTCATCTCTTACGACTAACAGAGTCACTCTGGGCCTATTCTTCCCCGGTCCCAGACGGTCAGGAATATAAACTATTTATGTATTGAAAACGGGATGGTTTCATGATCGAGTGTGGGTAAAACACTCAAGTATCTTATTTAAGCGACTTTCAAGTTTCCCCTATTTGCTTACGATATAGTCGTCAAATAGTTCAGACTTAATTTTTTATTTCCTACCATCAACTTGTGATCTTCTTGACAAATGTTTCCATTTACTTCGTCCTAGTTTAAATCTATCTACGTTCGTTCATTTCCAGCTATATCGAATTTCACGTTTGGTGATTAATTTGTTTTTAAACGTCTACACGTATTCAAAGTTAGAGCGAGCTGCATTTCCACGAGCTAGACGACGTTTACACGAGCTAGACGACGTTTCCACCACGAGCTAGACGTCGTTTCCACGAGCTAGACGACGTTTCGAGGGCAAAAAGAAACATTTCGCAACCCGACTTCAAACCTTCCGTTCCATCTGTAACTCAAGTTGTCAATAGAGACGTTTCTACCGGGTGAATATTCGAAAAACGATATGACGTCATTGCCCAAAGAGAGAGTGAGAGTGAGAGGGAAATAACACAATAAAAAATCCAATCTCTTCAGAGAGACGAAGTGAAATTGCTCCTTCTTTTTAAACGGAAATAGTACGACCAACCCCCGGCCTGGGTCGACCAATGCGCAAAGTTTGTTGAACAACTTCTTCATGTTGGCCTGTTGAGTGTTGGTACATACGCAGAACTACATATTCGTCGATTCCAGGAATTGAAAACAATGAAACGAAATGAAAAGAGTTGGAAGAGCCTTGACTTTATTTTGTATAACTCCTTCTTTTTTATGGAAAATTCTATAGTTTCGTCGCGTTAACTTGCAAGGTGGTCTCGTCATGGATTATTCAACAGTCAACCAAGGTAAAACGTGCCAATATTTAGAATTGATAAAAACATGAATTAAACATAGATATCACCAAGAACCAAACAAATCTATGTTTTATTTAAAAAGCACGCCTAATCTTTACGAAGTGAGGTGGTTTGTTCCTACTACAATTTGCAACATACATGGCAACATACTTAAACTTGTCTCTGCTATGGTCGACACCTGCATAGCGTAACTTTACACGTCTTGTCTTCTTTGAGTGACGAACATTTTTCAAACAAGAACGATCACTGCATAGCCATGGAGGCGACTTTATGCGGACGCTATCATATTCTACCTCAAGAATGCATTTATCTGCCCACTGTCATAAACGTCGGTCATATCAACTAGACCTATGTGGATGCACAGCTTTAGAAATGCACTTGATAGTATTTTAAACATTCAGAAGTGGCCAATGCATTTGGGGCCCCCCTCTTGTACCAACTTGTAGGGGGCGGTGAACCCCACCCCATAACTTCCCGTAGTAACGCCACTGGCTGTAAGGTTTGTGAACACTGTCGGTACGAACATGCCGTGTTATGCGTCTGAGTACGTTTACCTTGCCCGTCTGAGGACGCAGATGGTGGAGGTCCCGTAATACGGCGAGAGAGATTACACATGGTGAACGTTATCCAGCCCAGGGGACTGAACCCCGGCTCTAATTGAAAGAGCTCGATGTACGGACGGGAGGACACAGGCGATGTTAGGGGAGGGGAGGGGGAGGGGTAGAACACATGCGATGAGAACCTGAGTATATTCATTGAATATAATTCCTTATAATTAATCTCAAATTCACCTACTTTAAATCGTATTTAAAACATATCAAATTGTGTACTATAGTATTTGAACATTACTTCAATAGATATATCATTATTTTTATTGTTGAAGTTGTATTACTTATAATATACAAACTTGGTCAAAACTTGTGGTAACATGTTCTACGAATATATAAAACATTTCTGTTTTTCTAACTTCATTACCAGTTGTACGATATTATTTTATAAACGCGGTTTAAATTATTTAGGATACAAATTATCTAAATATGCATATTGATACGCGTTATCTCTGACTTAATCAATGTCAGCCTTCAATTTGCAATCACGACAGCCAGTCCGCCATCTAGGCATAAAGTTGAGAAACTGTAAGAATGACGGCCCCCTCCATATCCCCTCCACAGCTACCCGACCCCCCTCAACTCCGTGACAACCTTACAAAATGAAATACTGAAAATCAGTTTATTTTAGTTGTTCAGTTTGTTGTTTCATGAAGTTTAGGGGGGTTGGGTAGCTGTGGAGGGGATAAGGAGGGGGCCGTCATTCTTACAGTTTCTCAACTATAGTACTATTCCAACATTTTTGGTGGCAAGTACTTCAATCTTGATCTACCTTCACAAAGTTTTCCCTCTTCCTCATCGAATGATTGCCAGTAAAGATAAGTGAGACGCCGCAAAGAATATGACAGATATAATGATGAGCGTGTGGGCGCATAATGGGGCGGGATATCCGAGAGAGGGAAGAAAGAGGTCCCGGCTTCCTAGTGCGGTGGGGGGGATTAGGGATAGGGACGCCTGGATCAACTAACAGGCGGACTTCCTTGCCATTTGGGTTTTAAAGTATTTGAAGTACTCGATAACTAGGTCAAGTGACGTCGGGGGGTGCTAGAGACAAATATGAGAACGACTATTGACCACTCAAAAAACACTAGATGCATTCTGGTGGTAAGAAAATAAACTCCCCTTTAATGAAACAAATGAAATGAATCGATGGACAAACAACAAGCTGTCAAACAATCTGATTTTGAAAACAAATCTTCAAAACAAACAAGAAACATACAAAACTTTCACAACTTGGTTGTCCCCAAACGTTTTAACTGGTGAGCAGTTACTATCGCCATGTACCTCGTTTTCTTCATAATGTTGCGATTTTATTATTTTGACAGCTCGTTGTTTGTCCATCAGTTCGATTCATTTGTTACATTGTTGTAGTTCGTATGTGACATCAGTTGCAAGTTCCCTATAATAGAGGACTCAAAACTAACATAGATAGCGCTGCTAAGCAACCTCCTTTTTAGCGCCATTGATGAATAATAACAATAAAACAACAATGAAAATTGACAGCTAAAACACTCCTCTAATAGAAGTTTATTTTCGTACCACCAGAATGTACCTAGTCTATTTTGAGTGCTCGTCTTGCGAGTTCGACGAGCCTCCGCTAGGCGGAGATCAAGTAGGGCAGACCTTGGAAAAAACTATGAGATGAAAATATGAGGAAATTTACAAAATACGGACACTGAAGAGATTCTAGCAATGAATATATTATTCATAATATACAGAATATTTCATTGCTTTGCGACATTGCCTATGTATAGACACCATTCATAGCAATGTAAGCTTAAACAAACCTACATACGTCGCCTTCATCTTCATAATATGCATTTTGAATTGTGGAATTTCTTCATTACTCTGAGAGAAGAATGGGGCTTCCACATAACATACCCTACTGCTTAATAACTAGATATGGGGTAGGAATTCTCCCTTGGCATTGTGGGTATTAATGAGAAAACATGACAGCATAAAGTAACATAATGGTTTCGCTGGAGCTTGCTTGCCACCTGTTGGAATGTTAGATACATTCAACTGTTAAAATGTAAAGTTTTCTGAGAAAAATAATGGTGTTCTATTTTCTAAAATAAAAAAATATGGAAATTGGCAGCGATACAGCGGCATATTTAAAAAGAGTACGAATGAGGCAGATAGTAGCCATGTTAGAATAAATACGTACAAAGTACAGCAACGTACTAAGCCAGCTGAAACACATAATTATTCTAGTGTGCAACCAAAACTCTTGTTGACAACTGTACCACTCTCCAGGATTACGATAAGTAATTAAAATTAACCCGCGTATTTGGCCACGCAATACAATTAGAAACCAAGTTGGTTCCGGCACGACTAATAGTTAAAGCGACAGACAGACAGACAGACAGACAGACAGACAGACAGACAGACAGACAGACAGACAGACAGACAGACAGACAGACAGACAGACGGGAACGCAAAACAGTGGTGGCTTCACGAACTAATGGCTTTGTACATTATGATCATGCGGTTAACCTACCGTAACCACTGTTTATGCTTCAAGCGATAAACTTGCCCGAACTGAAGTATTTTCATGCTACGTTATAGCCGAGTCCTATCGTAATATACTTGACCCAAGACTATCTTACACGTGCTTTCATCACAGGCGAGGCACTCGTAGCCAATCAGCGAACAGCCCGAGACATACCTGCGCAAATACCGATCGCTGGTTGGTTACGAGTGCCTTGCCTGTGACGAAAGCATCCGTAAGGTAGTCTTGGGACAACTATAACTTCTTTTTCTACTACCCTGGTTGCTACCGTCAAAATTGAAACGGGTCCATCGGGGATAATTAACTACTTTTGATTGGTCGCTCAAAATTTCAAACATAACAAGCCCGAAAGGCTTTTGAACTCTGCTAAGCAGAAGACTGCATTAATGAATGTGTGGAAGTGGAAGAATGCAAAAAATCTGTTGATTTTTGTTGTTTTAAAGCGTGTATGAAAGGGGTATTAGATAAGAATCTAACAGAATGCGCAATTGCGCATGACGGCCATACTGGAGACTACAATGGCAGTGATTGGTAGTTCATTGTTACTATGTTTCAGATGGTGTTTAGTGCAAATTCAACACTGTTCTCGAACTTTAGTTTGCTATTGTTACTTGAAAGCAACATAAATAAACTCTTCGTCTCAATTACTCTTCTAATCGTTAACAATGGCATATTATCATCATTTAGCCAAATTGCAAAAATGTGGGACTTAAAACCTAAATATCATATCATCATAATCGTTTTCGTAAACTTTAACGGGGGATAGGGATAGCTATATACTTGTTAAAATTCTCATGTTTTGTGTTAAGTATATTCGTCTTATTGACAGCTCAAATGTTAACATACATTTTGGCCATCTTTATGGCGGCTGTGACGTCACGTGAATACTCCCTATACGAGACTGTTTGTGTAGCGGATGACCCTGAGTAGAATACCGGGAATCCTTCAAGACGTCTCGCTCTCGTGTCTCGCGAGATTACCTCGGTGTTAGCTAACGTCTTTCACGAGACAATGTACTTAGCCGCGTCGATACCTCCAGACAATGAATGTCTGGCACTCGACTTATTGGACGTGCAGCGAGGGCTATAAAGACGAGAGCGCGCGTGATTGATTGCCATACATTTACACAACGAGCTTGGCAACAAGAAGTGTGACTTCATCGGCGAAACGAACAAAACAACTGCAGAAATAATCTTAAATAAATAAATAAATAAATAAATAAATAAAATAAATTCACATTTAGAGTTTACCCACTCAGTAACGAAACTGATTTGCAGTGGGGGACTTTAATTAAAAGTGACTAAACCAACCCTGTAGGCTCCAAACACCATCGACGAGTGAGCGATAACCAATCGAAGATCGATATTTCTAATACGAAACATATGAATCAGTGATCGGACAGTGCGAATACCTGCGGACAAATGTCAGAATAAACAAGGCTTATTCAGAACAACTTTGAATTTATTGAGTGCTTCGTTGCTGGGACGGCTACAAAGTCACCTTAACATGCGCAGCCTGGTGGCGGGTAACTTAACCTTGATAAAGAGGGCCAAACAAGGGAGGGTGTTGATAGGTAGGATTTTGATTACATGTTGATTACCGACGTACTCGAAAACTGTGGTCATACGACCTCGGGGGCTGTTTGGAGAAAGGGGAGAGAAAACTGAAAAGTAGGAACGGTATAGATATATTTGAGTCTTTGAGTAGGACGTAAATGGGATAAAAAGTTGAAACTAGATTTCAGGGGGGTATTAAGGAGAAAGGAATGATGATGGTATGATATTTGGGGTCTCATATTTTTGTAACTCGGCTAATCGAGACGATGAGTGGGTGAAACATGAAGATGTTTGGAGGAAAGGGGTAAGTAGGAGGACGGGGAGGAAAAGTGAAAGGGGAGAAAGCGAAAGGGGAGGAAAAAGGGATGCATTTTGTTTAAACACCAATGGTTTATCATAACCCTTTTTGATCATAAGCTACTCTATGCCACCTACCAATACAAATCATCATCATCATCTGTTGCCACGTCCAACTCTGCGTTGGGTCGGCAATACAAATACAAATATACCGATAGAGGTGGCTCAGCGGTAAGACGCGAGACTCTAATTCGGGAGGTAGCCAGTTCGATTCCGGCCACCGGCAGTCCTGACTGAAGGTTTTTCCGAGGTTTTCCGCAGTCGTAAAAGCGAATGCTGGGATTGAGTCATACTAACAGAACAGCCCTCGGACAATCCTTCCCAGCTATCCAAACACCCTAATAATCTAGTTAGCCACCTGAAGAGGGGCACATCAGGTAAAGCTGGTGTGCACCCTATAACGGGTATTCCTACGAAAAATTATTAAAATTATTAAATACAAATACAAAGTACAACAACACACAAGTAGACCTAGTTCGTAGTATCTCCGCAGGCATATAAATACATTTATTGATAACATTATACAGAGCAATCAATCCCACACATGT
Organism: Isoperla grammatica; assembly: GCA_945910005.1. Lineage (NCBI taxonomy): Eukaryota > Metazoa > Arthropoda > Insecta > Plecoptera > Perlodidae > Isoperla > Isoperla grammatica. Next base: position 7,707,897 of record OX246750.1, read on the forward strand.
TTTGGTCGCGACATAAATACTAAACGTGTAATTTGTTATACTGTGAATTTACCGAGGTTAGCCGAGGTGATGTAAATACTAGAATATTTCCGCGCGCAACGTCTCAGAGAGTGGATGACGTCATCGGCGAGGTCGTCCAATCAGCGTTGCAGGTGGCTATGACGTCATGGTCCTGTGACGTCGCAGCTTCACGCCGCTCTTCTTGGTCCGCGCGCAATGCATCTCGGATACTTCGCTGTCCGTCTGACATTCGCGGTCGTCGCCGCCATCGCGCTGCAGCAAACACACACACATTGATCTAGAGGGCCGTGATTACTTCTATCTAAGGGTTCTTGATAGATCAATGACAACAATGCTCAACAATAACAACTAGTTTTCAAATGTTATGTTAAGGTGCATTTTTCACTGTTGTGCATTGTTGTCATTGACGATCTAGAGAACCGTGATTAGCTCTATAAGGATCAATTCTAAAAAATGTATATTGTTGTTTAACGACGTACTCGACGGCTGTGATCAAATGACGTCGGGGGTTGATTGGAGGAAAGGGACGACAAGTAGGACGTGGACCGTCTTTCGTCTGGCTTCTACACCTCGACCTGTCCGGCTAGGGTGTCCCTACCACAAGCATATATACACTTCCGCCGGCATAGCTCTCGGGATCAACAAAGCACGCTAACCTGACCATCACGAGAAGGTAGCAGTTGAGGGGAGGAATAGAGAAAGGGGATGACGTACAGTCGTCCTCAAGGGTTGGGTTGCCTCGTAAATAACTAAACATTTCCAGTTAACTATCATTTTGAGTAATTACAACTAAAATAACCTAATGCCCGCTATTACGAAACTCTGCTAAATATTTAGAAGGCTACTTTTGTTATCCCGGGGCAACAACATGAATCCCACTGTACAAAATTTCACTGTAATAACGTTATATTATTTCTGTTAGCTGCCAATCGGCTGAGATGAGGGGGAATGAGGGGGAAAGTAGGGGTTAAGACACAACTGCTAACCGTCGTTGTAAGATGACGAATTTGAGAATTGGAACTACACCTTGTACAAGAATATAATTAACTTTTTAGATCTAACATCGTTATCGTCATCTATTGCCACGTCCAACTCTGCGTTGGGTTGGCATAAACGTCTCCATCTCCACAACTCTTCCTTTTCCTCCACGTCCTTCCTTATACGCTTTCCTGCCATCGTTGTCTTTAACTCACTAAATATGGCCACACAATCTGCACACCGCATGGGGTAAAGTCTTCTTCTTTTTCTTCTTCTTAGGGTCTGTCCAAAAGTTAAAGCAGCTTGCTTATTTGCTTACTTGCTTGTTGTCTTACTTGCTTGTTTTAATAGCTTGCTTATTTTAATAGTTTGCTTCGTTATTGGAGCTTTTGACGCTTGCTTAACAAATTGACCTGACACCTGGTGGTAACATTATGTATTACTATCTACATGTGCGTATCACGTACGTTTGTTTACATTTTTCGACTGACACTTGACAGCTTGTTCTGCAGTCAGGATGGATCAGAGAAACGGGAATTTAAGTTGTTAATCATCCAAAAATTGAATTCACCCTAGGCCTACAATTTATTATCATGTTATACACTTACATTTAATTATAACAGGTTCCTCTTGCCGCTCCATGTCAACGCTTTGTTCAGCATCCATTATTAGCAAACAAGATAAGCAAATGAGTGTACACTTTCGTTGTCTTAAATCTTCTTTTTCTTCTTTGCCAAGCAAACTAGAATTCGTGATCTTTTGACTCTTGCTTCTGACGTCATGACTTAAAATTAGACAACCAATCAAGCAAACGAGCAAGGAAGCAAGCATAATTTCTAGCTTTTGGACAGACCCTTAAATGCCCACATTTGGCTAACGTGCCATCATGCTGGATCATGTAGTAAAGTGACTGTACGGTATATAAACAGACTCCCGCACACTCACCGCGTCGTCGGCATCCCCAGTCTTGGGTCGGAGCGCGTCGCCGTCACCTCTACCGTCGTCGGGGGGTGGTAGGCTCGTCGCCCCCCCTTCCCCGCCCTCCTTGTCCCCCTTCGACGCTCCACCCTGCGACATAAAGACGACACCTCCGTTACTCCACATCTGTAAGCTTTACTCTATCTGAATGAGTCTGGTGTGTTTGTTTGTGTATTATATACGTGTTACCGCTTTAACATCAGCAAAGAAGCGGCAACGTGCAAATTGTGTGGCTCTGATGTCCAAGACAGGGCACATCTTTTTAGATATGCTGCCCTCAAGGTTTTTATCGACTCCCTGCCCAATGACATGAGCAGGCCAGAAAAGGAAGCTGTTTTATATTGGATAGTTAGACAAAAGACAGGCTGAAAAAGCCATCTTGGCACAAGAAAGAAAAAAAAATATAATGTATGTTTGTATATGTTTCTTAGTGACAATTAACGTTTATGACACGCTTCAAGTTTCGGGTGCCCCGTGCACCATTTGAATGTATTAACGAACCGGTAAATAGTTTCCACGATTATTTCATAAGATTCTGTTGTTTAACAACGTACTCGACAACCATGTCTCTATGACGTCGGGGGTTGATTGGAGGAAAGGGACAAGTAGGACGCAAAGGGGTGGAACTGAACTGCCTTTCGTCTGGCTTGGCTGGCTTTCGGCTAGGGTGGCCTTACCAGAAGCATACGCTTCCGCCGGCATAGCTCTCGTGGGATCAACCAAGCACGCAAACCTGCCCACCACGATATGGTACAGCAGCTCCTGGGCAGGACCTAGTTTTTAGTGTGGTGTGTGTGTAAAAACGTGTGATACGCTGGAGGGGGTAGAGGGGGTTGAGGGGGGTAGAGGGTAACACTGACCTCCACTATGACGCTGAACGTGAGCACCGCGAGCTTCTGTCGCAAACTCAGCTTCCAGAAGTTGAACTGAAACAGAGTACGCGACTACAGTACTGATAAACTTTGAATTTACCGCCATCGCGGTCGCCCGACGTCGGCTCGCGGCGAAACATGTCGGGTGCAGCCGCCGAGTGAGGTGGCTGCTCGTTTCCCGCACGCGACGTTGTTAGGTGTTACCTAGCAAAGACCTTAGAAGCAAAGAGCTTAGCGGCGAAACATGTCGGGTGCAGCCGCCGAGTGAGGTGGCTGCTCGTTTCCCGCACGCGACGTTGTTAGGTGTTACCTAGCAAAGACCTTAGAAGCAAAGAGCTTAGCGGCGAAACATGTCGGGTGCAGCCGCCGAGTGAGGTGGCTGCTCGTTTCCCGCACGCGACGTTGTTAGGTGTTACCTAGCAAAGACCTTAGAAGCAAAGAGCTTAGCGGCGAAACATGTCGGGTGCAGCCGCCGAGTGAGGTGGCTGCTCGTTTCCCGCACGCGACGTTGTTAGGTGTTACCTAGCAAAGACCTTAGAAGCAAAGAGCTTAGCGGCGAAACATGTCGGGTGCAGCCGCCGAGTGAGGTGGCTGCTCGTTTCCCGCACGCGACGTTGTTAGGTGTTACCTAGCAAAGACCTTATAGTTGCAAAGACCTTAGCGGTGAAGACGGAAAACTCGCAGAATTTACCATAATAAATGGGGCGACTTGAAAACAGCGCTACCACGCGGAGAGGATCTATTACTCAAGAGTCAACTCAATAAAGAGTCAATAAAGAGTAAAGATGTTTCAATGTCAAAAACAAAAACTTCTTTATCGACTCTTCCCTGCAAGTCCAAGTCAGGTTTGAAGTAGTAGTGAAGTAATAGCAAATTGTAACCCAATGAAACAGGACTCGCCGCTAACATCGTCACCAACAATTGTGTCGCCAATAAAATCGCCAATAAAAACGGAAAGTTTTCTGCCATAACCGTTGGTATTGTTTAAAATATTAAGGGCCGGTTGTACAATCTCGGGATAGGGTTCTAGATTCAGTTATCCCTTGGTTGACCAACAAATTGCGTTGTACGACCTCCGCATAACTCTCATTCCTAGGTTTATACCACACATCACTTATACCATGGATCAGGTACCGTACAAGCAGATATCTAAAGGGATATCCCAATGAAAAAATGGCGGACGAAAAGATGACGAGAACTTCGAAGAACAGTTCGTAATTTTATTGATATTTATGTAAAAAAAGCTTTTATGCTCTTAGACCTGACGTTTTCATGCATGGGTGAAAAATAATGTTCATGAGGTTTCGGCCGCCAAATGCACGTAGGCGGCAAAAATCTCTCACATTCCGCAAACTGACAGTTCCTTGGCTGACAGACTCTGCATATTTTCGAAAACAAGTTTAAGCCTAGGCCTACGCCTTATGACAACTGAAACCTAGGCCTACTATGCCAATAGGACCGTCATATTACTAGGCCTGTATTTATGTATTCACATTCAAGACAAAATGAGACATTGGCGTAGGCCTAGACGACCTTGCAGGCCTAGGGTAAACTAGGCCTAGGCTATGTTTCTTGTGTTTTGAATACGCGAAGTTCTGGATTGACACGGCTTGCTTTGGTAGTAATTTTCGGATTAAATAACTTTATTCACTAGTCTCCAACAGTCCTCTGAAGGAAAATACTTTGAACGCTTTTTATTAGCAGGATTCTCAAAGATTATGACATGTTATTTCAACTTCGACGTGCATTTGTTTGTTTTGATTTTATGAACTGTGTTCGACGATCACACTCACACCTAGCGGAAGATCGGCGAACTTTGTATTCATATCGACGCTCAAATGTAACCAGATTCTGGTAATATAACCAGATTCTGGTAACATTTGTTTGCCATCTTATGAACATAAGTCCCCAGATGCAACTTATCCTTGGGATGGCCATCCTCCGCCTATCTTTTGATTGTACAACGCGACACGAACTTCATCCTTGGGATGGGCCATCCGGGGGATTCGGATCTAGGACTTTTATACCGAGATTGTACAACTGGCCCTAAGTGAGTGTTGGTGGTGGTAATAGTGACGGTACAGTCAGCGTAAAAATATATGCATTCCGTTGCATCTTTACCGACGCTGGCTTCATGGATGAGGATGTACTAATGGGATCCACAGTAATGCGAGACATTGATGAGTCGAAGCCAATCAGTGGGTATAGATTTTTCAAACAACGACATTAGGTATAGGGCAATGCCTCACTCATCAATGACGTCAGCATCCACAAGTTGGGGTTCCAATTGAGAAAGTCCAGGATTCGATTTCTGGTTTGGGCAGTTTTTGAGGGAAAATTGCACTCGAATCCGGCGGACCTTCTGCATTGGAAGCGGGCCAACGAGCCCTCACTTTCTTTCATTCTGATAATCAATGACGTCATAGTCTCACCTTGTGCGCCAGCCACATGTTGAAGACGAGCATGGCTCCCCAGAAGAAGAGAACCACTCTGTTGTCGTTGCCCAGGTAGGCCACTTTCTGGCCTAGCCAATCCCAGGCGGGACGCGCCAAGCCCATCCCAAGCATGTGACCTGAAACACGCGATTATACTTGTTGCATGTCCGCGCACCTGTTTGCATGACCCCCCCCCCCCCCCCCCCCTCCCCCCCAGAAGAAGAGCACCACTCTGTTGTCGTTGCCCAGGTAGGCCACTTTCTGGCCTAGCCAATCCCAGGCGGGACGCGCCAAGCCGATCCCAAGCATGTGACCTGGAACACGCGATTACTTGTTGCATGTTTGCGCACCTGTTTGCATGACCCCCCCCCCCCCCCCCAGAAGAAGAGAACCACTCTGTTGTCGTTGCCCAGATAGGCCACTTTCTGGCCTAGCCGATCCCAAGCATGTGACCTGAAACACGGGATTACTTGTTGCATGTTCGTGCACCTGTTTGATATGATTTGGGTTTAACGTAGAAAAAGGGAGAAAAAGGAGGAGTGGAGGAAAAAGGAAAAGTGAGGATGTGGACTGCATTTGCACCCGACCAATAAAAACAAGTAGTGGAACGACGAGGGTGATTTTTCTTTTATTATTGTTGTTTTACGACCTACTCGATAGCTAGATCAAAAGACGTTGGCCGAATTGGGTCTATCACACATCGCTAGGGTCGAACTGGGGGGAATGAGAAGGGGCAAGTTGTAGGAAGATTGTAGTGAGATAGTTGTGAGGGTGGGCAAGGGACAGGGTATCCTTTTGTTGCCTCTTACGACTGGCAGAGTCACCATTGGTTTAGTTCTATCCCAAGCCAGACGGGCGAATTTGTAAGGAAGACAGCCTTTATGTTGTTTCTGATAAATGTCTATAAAAGTCACTGTTTAGGCCTATGTTACCTATCATTGTATCTTACCAATTTTGTGAGGTAGATGCTTCAATAAGTACGTAATTATGCTTGAAACCACTTTAAATGTGTTATTTTCGCTACGGCTATGCCTAGGCCCAGACGGGGTACAACGACAAGAAACGCTTTCTAAATAGGCCTACATCATCTTCTTACAGAAACCGAATCGATGTAAAGCTAGCCGGAATAATATTATTAAAACATTTTCGTTAATTTATGTTTAACTACGATGTACTCAACCGTTAGGACGTATGACGTCAGAAGCTCATGGAGCCTAGGCCTAGAACCGTACCTATCTTTCATCTTTTCAGTACGTCTCAAAGCAATCGACATGGTTTACTTTAGTGATATCTTAGAACTGAACCCGCGGCCTAACAAACTCCACAGAACAGTTCTAACCAAGTTAACTTTGAATATTCACGCGTGACTTGAGTCGGTAGGCCCTAATCCTACCACCAGCTTTTAGGTTAAAGTTTTCATTAACATGAATTAACACCGTTGATCTTCCAACTTCACGTCAGTCTTCGCTAGTTCTAAGTACGTTGTAATCTCACTCACCTGATAAACTAAACACTTGCTATGAATTAATGCCCTCGAATTATCATTCGCTCTTCTGTCATCGGGAGGAATAGAAGGAAACTCGTCTGTGCCTCGTCTGTTCTGTTCCTTTTGGTTGTCATGACGACGAACAAAAGCCAGCGGCTCGAGTCACCGCCCGTTTGATGATTGTTGGGAACAAAGAGCTTGATGGAAGATGAAAATACCTGAGCTGGCGGCGCTAAATGTGAAACTAGCATCACTCGATTCACATAGATTAATGTGACCAAGTGACGTTACATCACGTTAACGGCGATTTTAGTAGAAATTCTCAAACATACCGTTTTGAAACGGTTTATTTATTTACGCGCTAAACGTTCGTTTGCGTTGAATTACGGTTTCGGGTTCAGAAAAGCATAATTCAAAAAGAGAAAGTCACAAAACCTACCTTTTGAGAAGGGTTTCTTACATGAAAATTATTTTTTCCAACGTCCGTAGCTCCTATTTATTTGGTGGTGATTTTGTCGTATTTTTCTTAAGTTTCACTCATTTTTAGCCTACCCATTTCAAACCCTTCCGAGCCGCCACTGAATTTTTATTCAGAGACAAAAAAGACAAACAACGTCGTACGTTAATGTTGGATATAGGATTGGTTGAATAAACTTCGTTTATCTACACTTCCAGAAGTTCTGTTAGCGGCAATTGCGCTCGTTTACTTAAAGTATTAATTCATCTCACATGGTCAAATCTTTAGATATTGCATACAGTTTTGACATTACAAAGATTGCATTGATAGTTAAGAAAATATAATTATTATCGAAAGTCAGCAGCATCTAGAAAACGTAACACAACTGCGTGGTTTTAGCAATTTCAAGTGTTACACACCATTAACAGCTAAGGCCACAACCAATCAACGTATCATATGTTAAATATGATATCATTTCAACATTAAATCTGAAATTATCTGACAGCATTTGCAGTTTCCTCCCCCGCTCCCTCGCTCGTTGCATTCAGGGAAATACTTCCTGGATAGTAATTGTCCGACAACCGGCTGCATGGGCGACGGTGTCTCTTCACAAAGCAGTTGAACAACAATGGGAGATATTCCATCCATTACGAGCTTCTCGCTCGCATCGAGGCTCATTGTTGTCTCGTCGTTTCATCTTCCTCTCTAAGCTCTCTGTGAAAGCAGTGCCGGGCATGCTCTCTCTCTCTCTCTCTCTCTCTCTCTCTCTCTCTCTCTCTCTCTCTCTCTCTCTCTCTCTCTCTCTCTCTCTCTCTCTCTCTCTCTTTCTCTCTTCTCGCCTCATCTATACGAGGGAGAGATATTTCATCCTGATTATTCGCAGGACTTTTAGAGCTCAGTAGTTTTTTTGCTCTTCATCTCTGCAACCAGCAAACATTGCCGGTGATGTTCGAGAAACAATCAAACCGTGTGAAAGAATTCCCTCATTACTCAGTTCAAATAATCACTCCGGTGTTGCCGGTTTCCACGAAACTTGAAACTGAGCGGGGGGGGGGGGCGGCCATCTTGCAATATGTTTGAGTACGTCGCCATGGTGAAACAGTTTAAGCCAATTGCTGCTGAAATAAAACACCTATAATTTCGTTTAGATAATTTATGTTTTTTAAATAAAATTGATTTGTTTGGTGATTTATGATTTTTATCTTTAATAATTGATGAGTATTTCAATTCGAAACATTGCTTTTATGTAATTGTATGGAGCCCTGAAAAAACGTTTTACAATGGGCTACCAAGTGCGCACTGGTGCGGCTATTGCATTGTTGTGTATTGTTGTTCTAATTGTCAAAGACGCACTCAGTATACGATCTTGTGCAGCCATTGGTAAACGTCATTAATGAACGATTTTTCCTAGAAAACTGGTGAGTTATAAGTTACTTATAACCGCCCTCTAACCAGTTAGGCTATGTATGCGTGTCCGAGATATACGTGAACTGCAACATATTGAAAACAATGTTTTAAACGCAGTTAATTAAATATAACATATTGGAACTAAAGTTCGTCTCAAACCAACATCCAGGCCGGTAAAGAGAACTCCTCAAAGGGAGGCTTATTCCCCGTTCAATGTGCAAGGTGTAAACGTCACGCTTGTCTCCGGAAAGAAGGCGCACAGCTTAAAAAAAGTGGCCATTGGCCAACGGATGTCCAAGGATCCAAGCCACCCGCTTGACAATAGCGAAGAGTTCCGCTACTATAGGCCACCCAAGACTACCTAACAGATGCTTTCGTCACAGGCGAGGCACTCGTAGCCAACCAGCGAACCGTCCGAGACAAGCGCGCGCAGATAACGATCGCTAATTGGCTACGAATACCTCGCCTGTGACAAAAGCATGTGTAAAGTTGTCTTGGTTTGGGTATACTTAAGACGGTTGCCCTCACAAGCGTGGAAGGTCCATGTGGTTTGGAGCTGTACTTACCATCTTAGAAGATAAGTGATTTGTAAAATAAAAGAGATGATTGACATCCTTTGACTCCAACAATACGAACCAATACCTTTTACTTCGCATTTTTGCCGGCGTGGATCTTGGTTTCAGACGAAATTTAAGCGATGGCATCAAATGAAATACCGATAATTTTGCGTAGTATGCGAGCAAATAATTTACCATTCCTTTTAATCATCTCCTCGCAAAGATCTACGCAAGATTGTATGTAAAGTGTGCGGAATTGAACGCAGTGTTTGCTGAAGGCCAACAAACAACCCTGTGTGTCTCTTAGTGCGTGAGGAGGGGTTGCTGCCGCAACTGAGCACACTCAAGCGACTTAGCGAGGGTAAACAAGTGGGAAACCACTCAGACAGTCTTTAAGAGACAACTCAGGGCAGGTAGACACGTGAGAGAGTTACATCTACGTAGTATGTATTCAGACCGGTCTGGTATCGGGGTCTAGAATTGTCCCAGGGGCAATTCTGATTTAATAGAAGACGTGGGTATGTTTGACTGACTTGAACACTCCGTCATAATAATTGGCATTAGACCCTCTACTAACAAACTGTTGATTTGATAGAAGTTGTTGTTGTGTTTAATATCATAATTGGCATTATGTCCTTTATTGGCAGTTATAAACCTAACTGCAAATAGTTCCGCCTTGATAGAGATAATTGCGTTAATATGTTCTGGACACAACACTTCGAAATCAACGCATTTACATCTAATCTCTTGAATTGATAGAAAACCTGGGTATGTTTAGTCGACTTGAACACTCCATCAAAATTGGCATTTGATTGCTTGCTTGATTGTACTTAAGGCGATTGTATGGCACAATGCCCTCTTTAGCCTGATGAGTGATGATTGATGCATTTGGTCGTCTATTGGTAGGTATAAACAATACTGCAAGAAACAAAACAAAAAAATATGAATATGATATGATATGATATGAAAATATGTGGCGAACAAATGAGGTATGCATTATACCCCTCTTTTCCACCAGTAGCTCCTTAACATCTAGGGTTCCTCTTTGTTGCCTTCTCCCCAAGCTCCTACCCCTGGGCTAGAATAGGTCCAGTGAGAGCAGCTCAGCCTGTCGTAAGAGGCAACAAAACAGCCGATGTAACATGAACCAACGGTTGAGTATGTGGTTAAGTAATCCACTATAGAAGGCGCAGAGCTTTGGTTTGGGAACTCAACGAGCCCTCGCTTAAAGGGATTTAGCAGGTCTTATAGGTATTCTACCGGTAAATATTGGTCGGGTTTGCACGAAGAGAGGGGGGGGGGGGGATGTGGATCAGATTCTGTAGTGTGTGTAACGGAAACTACTGCTTAGACGCTATGAAGTGAAACTGATCGCTTTTGTGTTCACGGCTGTGAAAATACTGATGAAAATGCAGCTAACGGTAAATTATGAATAACGTAAATCCTGGGGGATGATTTACAAGCAATGCTATGAGAGTGATGTTAGGACGATGTCAACTAGACAGTAATGGTGTAAATATTTAAAGATGGTCGATATACCAAAAGTACTGCAACAAATAAATAAATAAATAAATAAATAAATATGTAAACATGGATTCACAGTCGATATACCAAAAGCAAGTGTAAAGAATTTACTGCATCAAATAAAAGACGAAGAGTTTTCTCTCTTTCGAATCGTTGACATATCTTCCATCGTGCGCAGTTGTCAATAAAGGATGAAGAAAGGTTCATTAACATACAGTTTGGAAATATTGGAACACCTCATACAATACTTATAATGTCACCCTACTTTGTCCACCTAATAGACCATTTTCAAAATTGATTTAAGACCCTTAGGCTGGAATTCATAGTCGGCCCCTACACCTAGGGGCGCCCATTGTTGCTAAGGTAACATTTGTTTCCATGTTATTTCCCATAAACAAAACAAATCCATAGCAACAATGGGTGCCCCTAGGTGTAGGGGCCGACTATGAATTCCAACCTTAGAATTAATCCCGGTCCCCTAAATCTTCAATGCCAACAACTCACAACAATGAAAACCACTATTTTGTCGATAGTTCATTTTTAATTGTGCATTGTTGTCATGGAAGATTTAGAGGGCCGTGATTAACTATGTCCAAGGGCCCTAGTTCAATTTTGAAAACGGTCTATTCATTTCTCTACTTAATTTTACTTAAATTTAAAGCTCGGAAAAACCTTCATTAAAGATTGACGGTGGCCGGAATCAATTGGCAAAAATTTTTCCGACTGTATCTGCAAATATACGAGTTAAAAATGTCCTGCAAAGCATATTTGTCTTCCTCCAGCTCTATTGTAACCCCACACTGTTAAGTCTACACTACAGTACGGCTGCCACGATGTCAAGTGAGTATACTTGCATCAACTAGTGCTTGTTGTTAGTAAACAAGACAAGTGCTTTGGTTATTCAGTGTGTGCTGACGCAAACAGCAATCGGTATTGAAGCAAAGAGCTTTGAAATCAAAGACATCAATGACGTTTATGCGTTTCGACAACTTATTTTGGCGTCAAATAAAGGCTTTGTTTGATGAGCACTAGAGTTAAGTAATATCGTGCCAGGTTAAGGATGGTCCACACAGATTTTTTAAGCATAATATTTAAGGTTTAACGCGTAGTCGTAAAGTTGGATCATAGGAAACACGTACTGGCGTTCACACAAAGTTTTAGTTTTAAGACATTGTTTTCATTGTTGTTCTTAAAACAACGTCTTAAAACCTTAAATCTTATGCTTAAAAAATCTGTGTGGACCAGCCTTTATAAAATGGGTGGGTGGCCACGGTATAACTTAAAGTAGCTCTGCAAACAGGTACGTGAAGTTGCCCCTCTATCAATTCTGAAAATCATCTATTCTATTTGTAGAGCGCCCCAAACAGTAAGTTGATAGTTATCTGAATGCTCAGTTGACGTCATCAAGAGACGCTATTCCGTATAGGGTAGCGACGTACCTAACTCCAACAAAGCAATTTATCTATTTATAAAACTAGTCTCTAGCTTTCAACAAAGTTAGAACCAACTATATTCTGTGAAAGTTTGTTTGGCACAACTAATAACCCAATCTTGAAGAGAGTATTGGAAAGTTAGTCTGTCCTAGAAGCAATTCCCATGATAGAGTGGCTTTATCAACCACCGCACTCTCTTATTCGATCATTTGGAAGCTCGTATGTCCGTCTCGAGAGGTAGTCGACCAGTCACAGGAGAGAAATTAAGACTTCATGGCCACTTACCCTGCGTTAGCTTCGTTTTCTGTCGGTAAAAATTGTTTTAAAATAGGTAAAAAAAAATTATGACATCCCCTATAAAGTATTAGTGCTCTTTCTTAAGTTTGTATTACACGGTCAAACCTTCATCCAACTCCTTGAATTCAAGGACACAAAAGCATCAATGAATAATTCCTTTTATTGTAATGAATAAATAAATAAATAAATTCACATTTAGAGTCTACCCACTCAGTAACTAAACTGATTTGCAGTGGGGGGACTTTAATTTAAAGTGACTAAACCAACCCTGTAGGCTCCGAACACCATCGACGAGTGAGCGATAACCAATCAAAGATCGATATTTCAAATACGAAACATACGAATCAGTGATTGGACAGTGCGAACACCTGCGGACAAATGCCAGAATCAACAAGGCCTATTCAGAACAACTTTGAATTTATTTAGTGCTTTGTTGCTAGGACGGCTCCAAAGTCACCGTTTACTTATTCCTACAAACTGACTGTTTTTGATGCGCTTTTGTCATTGAATTCAAGGAGTTGGATGAAAAAGTTTGACCGTGTAATACAAGCTTTATCAATGGTACTTTGTTACAAAAAATATTTTTGTTTTTCAAATTACTTAATTAAATTGGGAAATGTGCGTGGTAAAAAAAAAATATTGCAGAAGTTAAATGAGAGCACTTGAAAAGCGGAATCATTTCTTGGTATAAAGAAATCTTCAATCATTCTCATAAAGAAAGAGCACAAATTCTCTACGAAATGACATATTTTGCTTAACTTTGGGACAATTTTGAAGTATTCTAAAGCAATTTTAACACACCGAAATCGGAAGTTCCGCAAGATAGGCAGACCCAACCCCCAACGTATTTGTCAACATTATGGAATGGACCGGGGCGATCTGATTTTGGATTTCGACGCGTTTCGTTCAACCATACAGTTCGCTAGATATTAGATGGTATTACAACTCCATGCTTCGACGAGTCTCCGCTAGGCGGACATCAACTAGACCTCACTCACTTCCGCGATCGTCGGTAAAATAATCAAAATACGTCACCGAAAGAGGCCCCGATTTGTTTTTTCATAAAACAAAGCGAACTCGTACGACGAAATCCTGATGAGATTGCGTCGTCTGCTTTGAAAGGGGTTTCGATGTGCGCTCTATGTGGGGGGGTGGGGTAGGGGAGGGGAGGGGGCGCTACCTCGTGGCACCGCCGAGGTGATTTAATGCACAGCCTTGTAGAGGTCTCGGAATTAGAGGGCAGCTTGTTAACTGAATTACAAGGCTGCTGTCACTTGCTACGTGTACTTCAATGGGGTAGTTGTAGACGAGGGAGTTTAGTGAGGTTCACCCTGTAGGGAGCAAAGGGTAACAACCTTGTAACAAGGGTTCTCTGGGTTCAATATGCAGGGGAAGATGATGATATTTACAGCGTTATAACAAGGGTTCTCTGGGTTCAATATGCATTGGATGATGATGATATTTACAGCCCTATAACAAGGGTTCTCTTAAGGCAATATGCAGGGGAACGTGATGATATTAACAGCCCTATAACAAAGGTCTAGTTCAATATGCAGGGGATGATGATGATATTTACAGCCTTATAACAAGGGTTCGCTGGGTGGGTTCAATATGCATTGGATGATGATGATAACTTATAACAAGGGTCTAGTTCAATATGCAAGGGATGATGATATTTACAACCCTATATAACAAGGGTTCTCTGGGTTCAATAAACAGGGGACGGTGATGATATTTACAGCCTTATAACAAGGGTCTGGTTCAATATGCAAGGGATGATGATGATATTTGGCTTTTACGTCCCATATATTTTTTGCAACTTTGACTAATCTAGACAATGAGTAGGTAATATATAAAGATGAGATTGTAATAAGGGGAGTCCAGCAAGGGAGGGCAGGGCCAAGTGGGAGGAAAAATTTTCACTAACACATTTGGGTATACGTTGATATAGGCCGGACGCCGTAACAAAGAAGGTGTTGTCGTCACGGATGATGTAATAGCAAGTGACCTCACACCTTGTAATACCAACTTAAATGTAGACTACTACTCATTGCCTTACCAGAAGTAAACATGTATTGTTATTTCATAGGTTGGTGGACATGGGCCCTGGATTAAATGCTATTTTTCTCCCTCTTGGTATGTGTTTGCGGTTTAATTATGCAAGAATAAACTTTAGTTTTTTATTATCTAATTTATTATATTCACTTATAAATTAACAATTGCTTAATTATGTTTGGGAAAATCTAAAGTAGTTCCGTCCCATCATGCTAGGCATGAAGATATGAAGAAGGAACAGCTACGGACGACCTACCTTTGTCAATTGCTTTACTGTCTAAATATTACAATACAATTAAGAAATTAAGTTGTAGAAACTATGTAGACAGATCAAGCGGGTGTCGAAGCCATTCTAATGACGTCATAATTAGTCGTACTCTAATCTTTGGCCGTACTCTCATACTGTCCTGCATCCCTGATAGCAGATCTTTAAATATCCAAGGTCCGTCGATCCCCTGGCGGAGGTTCGGTAAAGTTCGGCGAGCCCCCGGGGGCCAGGGGATTTACGGACCTTGTAAATATCGAATTACAGACGAAGGATTTAAGTTCTAGAAAGTACAGAGGAGATGCGGTCGGCTGCCTTTTAACAACGCCAATGTTTAGAGAAATGAGAGAATTTAATTATTACTCTTAAGAAGATACGGACACTCTCAAATTAATTAAAGCTCCAAAGAACGGGAGAGAAAAAATTACACGCTATTAAGAAGAAACGTCTGAAGAATATTAAAAACACGATGGAAAGTTTTGGGTATCGCAGGAAAGTTTCTTAGAAATACGAAGTAAAATATGAAACACATTCCTTATCATCAGAGTCGATAGAGAAGTTTCCCCTTCTTTATCGGATATGTTGTGAAGGAGTAATTTGATGATTGGCCACTTCTCAATTACCGACTCAATTTATTATCACTTATTCGGTCGTTTGCAGAAATTTACATTGCATTTAAGTTAAGCAACAAGAAATGATATAAGAAGCAATTCTGACGCCTACACATAATGTTTCATACTCATAACCCGTTGCAAATAATTATTACTAAGCGAGCGAAGCGAGCGTTTCCACTTGACTCTTATGGCACTTCATTCTGTTTTTTTTTTTGTTTGTTTTTTGTTTTTTGTTTTTTTTTTATGTCCGTCGATAGCGGTCGAACGGAAAGTCCGATCAACTTGAAATTTGGACCATCCACAAGCCTCGATGTGGATTGAAGGTGTATAGTTTTGAGGCAAAATCGTTCGAAAAGTTACAAAGTTACACCATAGTTACTGCAAAATATTTTTCTGAAACAAAATGGCGGCAAAATGTGAGATAGCCAGATTTTTTTACAGATTTTTCCGGTCACGAATATGTTAATGTAATGGCGATCTGATAAGTATTGGCAAAGTTACACAAAAGTTACTCGAAAATATATTTCTGAAACACAGTAACAGCAAAATGTGAGGTGGCTATCTTATAGTAAATTTTCGTCCGGTCACGAATATACTAATGAAAACGCGATTTGATACATATTAGAGGCAGAAATTACATTTCTATTGCTGTCAATAACTGTTAGTAACGGTGGCGGACCGCGGCGAAAACATGTCAGCGAAAATTCTTAGCAACGCACATTGCACTGCATCCAACAATGTCGGGAAGTATAATAGCTATGGAAATTAGAAAAAATTTTGCAATGCGCATTCTTAAATTGTTGTTAATTGTTGTTTGTATAAGCATTGAAATCTTTTCGCCTGAAAGTTCGTAGATATTGACGCGCTCGCTTATCAACGCGTCAAACAGAGCGTTTTCCTAGTAAGATTACACAAACATTATTTGCAGACTACAAAATATCATAATTAATATGTTGAAATAAACACGACGCTGAAATTTTTAAGCGAGCGAAGCGAGCGTTTCCACTTGACTCTTATGGCACTTCGTTCTGTTTTTTTGTTTGTTTGTTTTTTTTTTTTTTTTTTTTTTTTTTTTTTTTTTTTTTTATGTCCGTCGATAGCGGTCGAACGGAAAGTCAGATCAACTTGAAATTTGGACCATCCACAAGCCTCGATGTGGATTGAAGGTGTATAGTTTTGAGGCAAAATCGTTCGAAAAGTTACAAAGTTACACCATAGTTACTGCAAAATATTTTTCTGAAACAAAATGGCGGCAAAATGTGAGATATCCTGATTTTTCTACAGATTTTTCCGGTCACGAATATGTTAATGTAATGGCGATCTGATAAATATTGGCAAAGTTACACGAAAGTTACTCGAAAATATTTTTCTAAAACGCAGTAACGGCAAAATGTGAGGTGGCTATCTTATAGTAAATTTTTGTCCGGTCACGAATATACTAATGTAAACGCGATCAAATACGTATTAGAGGCAGAAATTACATTTCTATTGCTGTCAATAAGTGTTAGTAACGGTGGCGGACCGTGTTGAAAACATGACCACGAAAATTCTTAGCAACGCACATTGCACTGCATACAACAATGTCGGAAAGTATAATAGCCATGGAAATAAGACCAATTTTTGCAATGCGCATTCTTGAATTGTTGTTAATTGTTGTTTGTATTAGCATTAAAATCTTTTCGCCAGAAAGTTCGTAGATATTGACGCGCTCGCTTATCAACGCGTCAAACAGAGCGTTTTCCTAGTTTATCTTAATTTACCTTTAAATAAGCTGCATGAGTTTCACTACACCACTGAAGACAAGATCTCTAAAGGAAAATGATTATAATCGGCATATTCAACTTTCATTCATAGATAATTCACTAGTATCAATCCACCGTAATACCTACTTAAGAAACATACTTAGCTCCTCACCTTACCTTAGCTTAAGCGATCGCATGTACTTAAGATCTGATAAATACATACTTTATGCTTGAGTGGAATGTGTAGGTAGGCTGTATACAAAGTATTATAGGTACGTCACATTGACTATAGACATACACCTAAGAAGTACATTGCTTAATAAGTCTTGCTCCAAACATTTCCAACAAAGTGTGATTGTGGGGTTACCTTCTTAATCGCCTCTAGGGTAGACATGGAAAGTGCCTTAAGTTACAACACCACTCTCGAAAACCAATTGTTATTTCGTTTGTGATTCCCCTTTAAACTCTCCGTAGACGACGGACGCACAACTTGGCAACGTGGTGATTTAAGAGTGGGGGAAGGGGGGGGGGGGAGGACACAGAACCCCACTTAGCGCCGTCAATAATGCAGAGTGGCAAAGTGAGACCCAGGTGTTACAATGTTGCCAGGTCTACATATTAGACTCCATTAGACTCTCGCGTCGTTACACAGGGCGAGTTGTTTGCATATGTGAACTAACGTAGATTTGAATTAGAGGAATTAGGGCCGGTAAGTCAATGTCCAGTTAAAGTGTCAAGTAATTTAACTGTCAGGTAAGCCCAGTTTGGTGTTTATCTATTGGCCGTTATCATGGTGAAAAATTTAACTGAAAAGTAGATTTTTACTGGACATTGAAATATCAAGAGTTAGCTAACCTGTTTATAACATTCAACTCAAGTAAAATATATATCAAATAAAAGTATAATCTGAAAATTATCGTTTCGAAATAATGAGTCACTAGGTGAAAGCGAAAGCTACTTTCTTTAATTTTGAAATATATCAATCAGTAACGTTCTATTTATCCAGCCACACAATTTCGTGTCACTGAAGTCAACCCCCATTTTGTCACGTGAAGACATAGAACTAACTGGCTTCCATTTTAGTTTTAAGTTTGTCACGTGTCCATTACGTTAATGAGCAGCAAAAGTTAAAAGTTGCTCAACTCGTCGCATAGTACGGACGTCAGCTGACGACTAGTAACATTGACGAGGGCACTAATTGGACGAGGAAGCGGCGTCCAAAGAACTTGAGCGACAGAGAGACTCCGCGCCACAACCAAACCGTGCGTCCAAAGAACTTGGGTGACAGAGAGACTCCGTGCAACAACCAAACCGTGCGTCCAAAGAACTTGGGTGACAGAGAGACTTCGCGCAACACCTAACCGTGCGTCCAAAGAATTTGAGCGACAGAGAGACTCCGCGCAACAACCAAACCGTGCGTCCAAAGAACTTACGTGACAGAGAGACTACATGCAACAACCAAACCGTGCGTCCAAAGAACTTGAGCGACAGAGAGACTCCGCACAACAACCAAACCGTGCGTCCAAAGAGCTTAGGTGATAGAGAGACTCCGCGCAACAACCAAACCGTAAGTCCAAAGAACTTGGGTGACAGAGAGACTCCGTGCAACAACAATGTCCATCTACGAGCGAATGGTTCATTGTTCGTCAACGTGCAGCAGCAAATGAACAACCAAAACTTAAAACTATGAGCACGGCGACCATTTTAGTGACATTTTATGCTGCTATGAAAAAACAGTTGAAGGCAATATATGATTTTCAAATTGATCTAGGACCCTTAGACAGAGTTAATTACGGTCTTCTAGATCTACAATGACAACAATGCACAACAGTGAAAAATGCACCTTAACATAACATTTGGAAACTAGTTGTTATTGTTGAGCATTGTAGTCATTGATCTATCAAGGACCCAGAAGGCGTCACGGTCCTCTAGATCAATTCTGAAAATCTTCTATCAAACGCTTTGTAATGATCTTTAGTACGTGCAAAGAGATCACTCGCTACTACTTTATTGGTTTTAGCTCCTAGTAAATAGAGACGTGAGTTTTCTAAACTCTGTGTCTAGTTGAGAACAAAGCTTCTGAATGTGACGTCACAGGAGCTGACACTTAGAATAATCAAACACATCTATCGCTGCACCGCCCGCAGCGGGTAGCCTATAGGGAACCCGCAACTGACGTCATATCCGGACTACAACAATGGAACAAATGAATTAAACTGATGGACAAACCATCAGCTGTCAAAATAATAAAATTGCAACCATAGAAATAAAAACAAGTGTAGCAATAGTAACTGCTCGCCATTTAAAACTTTTAATGATGGACAACGACTAAGTGAAAGTTTTGTATGTGTATTTGTTTGTTTTTTGTTTTGTTTTCCAAAATCAGAAGAAATTATTTTTTGACAGCTTGTTGTTTGTCCATCGATTCAATTCATTTGTTTCATTGTTGCCTTTTGGTGTTGCTAGTGCCCTATACGTTGTTTAAGAGCCCCCTGAGATTGACAGCCCATCTCCTCCCCCCCCCCCCCCACCCCCCCCCCTCCATGTCAACAGCCATCTGACTTTCTAATCTCTCACCGCCCTCTTTTGAATACCTGGCTGTAGCACTCACCGCCGCTGCCTGGATGCGAGGCTCGTACAAACCACACCCTCCTTCTGTCAAAGAGCTTAGTAACCTAGAGG
The DNA here is from genome assembly GCA_945910005.1 of Isoperla grammatica. Lineage (NCBI taxonomy): Eukaryota > Metazoa > Arthropoda > Insecta > Plecoptera > Perlodidae > Isoperla > Isoperla grammatica. The sequence goes on from OX246750.1 coordinate 7,727,700, forward strand.
TTGGGAACTGTGAGAATTTAACATTGTAATGCCCAATTTAGAAGGCTCAATGTTCCGTTCAAGTTTATTTGAATTAAAGTACAAAACGAATCAAAGACAGTGGAGTATTATTGTAATTTATGATCTACGTATATTTTGAAGCTTGTCTTTGAATTCAAGGAATCTTCAACGTACATTGAACCGTCTAAACCGTCATATATAGCCAATCTCTAACTGGGGTTACAACTGTATTTCGGTAAATAAAGAGTCTTTATACAACACAGCAAAGAAATTTATATAATGAGTAGTCCTCTTGTCTTGTAACATATTGTCACGTGACTGTTTCTTGAATATTGATTATTAGTAGTTAAACTAATAGCAAATCAATATTTGAGAACGAAACGAAACGTTATTTTGTAACATGAAACAATACATTTAATAATTCTTTTACAGAATCTAGGATCCTTAGATAGGCAGGTCGGGTTTCAAAACCATACCATGTTGTAAAGCACGGTTGTTGTAAAGCACTAGATCTTCAATGTGAAAAATGCACCTTAACATAACATTTGAAAATTACTTGTTATTGTTGAGCATTGTTGTCATTGATCCATCAAAAACCCTTAGATAGAAGTAATCTCATCCCTCTAGATCAGTTCTGAGCATCGTCTATGAAACAAACATGTCGTTTTGCCCCCAATATAGTTGCAAAGCGCGCTGTTGTTTGAATACACCAGGTTCAGATATACGGACGCTGCTAAACGTCTACTTTGGACTGAGTGTACATGATTTATCATGTGTCCCATGTAGCTGCGATAATCATACATCAACATGTGCATTTCCTCCCACAATACCCACAGCGAACACTGACAAACTTCAGTCGTATCAAATACCGTCAGCTATTCCTACTACAACGAACCCACAGCCAGCTAACTTCGGTACTCTGCGCGAAACTTTCGCGCTGCAAAGTCGGCAGTTCTCGTACAACTTCGGCTCCACGAAAACAAAGGAGTTTGGTAAACATACTTTCAAACCGCTTATCAGATCTTCTCTCTTGGAACGTATTATGGTGGCTCGTCGGAACGTAATGAAAAGATAACAAGGACGGGAATTGAGGGTAAATCTTATTCGTTTTAAGGGGATGGATCCACTTTATGCTCTGGCTGTCTGTATACAACCCTCTAGTTTCCATGTCCACTCTAGCGGTGATTTCTGTAACCTCATGATACAACGGACTACGATCACTATGTGTGTTCAAATATCTGTATAGGGAGTTACACAAGACGTAACAACGTTCACAATGATGACCTAAATCTGAATTTGCATTTGTATGAGCTCAATAGAAAACGAATTAGAACTTTAACATGTATATCCCCTAACGAAGTTTACGAAACTGATTATGGTTTGTGATTATAAGCTGAACTACATATTAAGGGAAACCGGTAAAAAGGAGTTCATTCATGTTGCTTTTTAGTAGAAATAGCAAAATAATGTTGGAGAACAGTAGAACTCTGATGAAACATTTCGACAATGTTTGCCAGTCGTGAATATACATACATGTCGTGTGGTTCACAATATGACCGTCACGCGCATTTGTTGAATACATCCTATAGACTGTACTCAATGCTCGTAGCGGATGTTTTAGCAGCTTGTTTATTTACTTTCAATTGGCAATTCAATGTTGGAAGGTTTCAACAGTTTTCGCGTTACTGAAAAGCAACATGAAGGAACTCTCAAGTCTCGTCCACTCTTTTGCAGTTTTAGAGACACTCATAATGGTTCCGTAAATTGTATCGGAGTGTATTTGTGCTGCTAGATACTCAGCAGGATTAGTTATGTTGGTACTTTCTCAGTACATTTTTTATATCGTCAAGTTGTCAACACCATGAATAATATCGATATGTCACTCCGACTAAAACAGTTGTGCTTCTCGTCTTTATTATAGGAACGATCATGTTTCAACTTGCAGATAGATATCGACCAATCACACACGAGGGAGATGTTCTTTGACAGATCGCGACCAAGTGAATCGTGATAAATCGGTGTAGCGAGCCGTGAGGTGCGAGAGAGAGAGGGAGAGAGAGAGATACAGAGAGAGAGAGAGAGAGAGAGGAGAGAGAGAGAGAGAGAGAGAGAGAGAGAGAGGAGAGAGAGAGAGAGAGAGAGAGAGAGAGAGAGAGAGAGAGAGAGAGTGAGACAGGTAGATAGAGACAGAGACACCGTATGGAGAGAAGGGGGTGGAGGGGGCGGGGGGGGGGGGGGGACGCCATATTGCACACTCACACTTCACCCTGTCCGCGCCAGTAACTCTATTATTGCGCCATTAGCATAACTCGCCGGCGGAGACTGGCACACGAGGGGGGGGGGGGGGGGGGCAATGAAGGAACTTAGCAGGCAGCACTAAAGTGATAGAGCGTCCTCTGTGGTTATCGTCGTGCCATGTCAAGATCTCATCGATAGTTCAAATCACTTCTGATTTTAGCAGCATACTACGCTCGAAATATCTCTATCCCTCCTTCTCGCCGCTATATCCCTGTTTGACGACAATTAAAAGAACTTTTTCTCGTCATTTTCACTCTTTTACCCAATGTACATTGGACTGCAGACATTTACTGGTTATCTCTGACGAGTCCCCGTGGGGTATACGAAGAGCATTATTATTATAATATTTGTAAGTAAAAATACGATAGAACATGATTTAAAAAATCGGCCCACATGACCCATACACGTATTTATGTTTTGCATCCTGAAATTAGTAGGCTTGATACTAAATCTAGGCTATAAAAATGATTAATGAAAGGCTGTGAAAAATTTAAATGGCGATTGTCACAGAAGTAATAAAATAAATGGTTTATGAATATAGTGTACTAATGGAAGAAGTGAGTTGAATAATGAATGAATAATGGATATATGGAAATCGAAATTCTCCTTCGGCAGCAATCAGTTCCTTCTGTGAGACTTGACGTTTCCTTGATTGAAAACCAGACAAAGATCAAACCTCGACTTGAAATTGAACCCTGTCCTCACTTGCCGAGAGGGGACCTTAATGGGGTTCAATTCCCAATCGGGGGTTGGTATTTTCAATATCTCGTTTTCATCAATTAGAGTTCTACAAAAGATAGTTACATGTTTTTTTCATTTTAATGATGTTCACAATAATAGTTTTCAGTTTGCAAAAAGTGCTCATTACAGCACCGTATCGAGATACATAGGTGATATCGGATAGTAAATATTTTAGTTGACTCCGGAGTCTTGGAAATCTAGTACGAGTTGACCTCGATCGGCAAAAAATATAGGGAACAAGTTCAGATGTTAGTACGCCCTTAATATATCTATATTATCATTTCTGCTATCGGTGTCGTAGTAGTAAGTAATACATACAATATACGAAGCCTGAAATAGAAGTAGAAAGTCTACCCGGCACCTCCACCAAACGCACGATTTCTTTATTATTTGTTGTTTAACGACGTACTAGAAGTCTACCCGGCACCTCCACCAAATGCACGATTTCTTTATTATTTGTTGTTTAACGACGTACTAGAAGTCTACCCGGCACCTCCACCAAACGCACGATTTCTTTATCATTTGTTGTTTAACGACGTACTAGATGTCTACCCGGCACTTCCACCAAACGCACGATTTCTTTATTATTTGTTGTTTAACGACGTACTAGAAGTCGACCCGGCACCTCCACCAAACGCACGATTTCTTTATTATTTGTTGTTTAACGACGTACTAGAAGTCGACCCGGCACCTCCACCAAACGCACGATTACTTTATTATTTGTTAATTAACGACGTACTAGAAGTCGACCCGGCACCTCCACCAAATGCACGATTTCTTTATTATTTGTTGTTTAACGACGTACTAGAAGTCTACCCGGCACCTCCACCAAACGCACGATTTCTTTATTATTTGTTGTTTAACGACGTACTAGAAGTCTACCCGGCACCTCCACCAAATGGACGATTATTTTATTATTTGTTGATTAACGACGTACTAGAAGTCTACCCGGCACCTCCACCAAATGCACGATTACTTTATTATTTGTTGATTAACGACGTACTAGAAGTCTACCCGGCACCTCCACCAAATGCACGATGACTTTATTATTTGTTGATTAACGACGTACTAGAAGTCTACCCGGCACCTCCACCAAATGCACGATTACTTTATTATTTGTTGATTAACGACGTACTAGAAGTCTACCCGGCACCTCCACCAAATGCACGATCATTTTATTATTTGTTGTTTAACGACGAACTAGACACCTATGATCGTATGACGTCTTGGGGTGTTAGAGAAAAAGGACTGTGAAGGACGTGGACTGCCTTTCGTCTGGCTTCTCCTCCTGGACCTGTCCAACTAGGGTGGCCCTATTCGTTATCTCAAGGACGAATTATCATGACGTCACAGTCTAACATGGCGGCTACAAAGAGAACTTGTGGTAGTCTTTGTTTAACAATAAGTGAAATGTCGTCCATTTCGCACATAAATTTTATCCTGCGGCAGCAAACTTCGTGTGTAGTGAGCTGCCAAGAAACGCTTAGGATGTAAAGAACTTCCAATTCACAAGAGTACACTCTGCTTATATTGAAAAATTCTCTACACAAGTGGTTCTCGTTTTGTAGACTTGAGATTCTCATAGTTCGACGCTTTCCTGATGCTCCCCTCCATCGCTATGTGACCACCCCTTACCCCCGTGACAACCCGACAATCATATCATATTTATCATTTCATATTATACTAGTTATAACCAGTCATAATTGTTATGCTGGGCTGTGGTCACATAACTAAATAAGTGGTGGAGCTTCAAACTATGTCAAACTTAAAATATCTGCACATTGAAAGTTCTCTACAACTTAATTCTCTTTTGTATGTGTATACACTTATGTAATTCATTGCGGGAAAAAATTATCTTATCCCTCCCCCCCCCCTCTTCCCCTCCTCCAGGAGGCTTTGTCCGGAATTCCATTCCTGTCAAGTTACGGGGTATAACGCTATCTGACAGGGTAAAACTCGACCAAGTTTTGACGAATTATCGAGGGTAAACTTTTGAATTCCCCATTGATGCACGTTCGGTGCTGTTCGTACGTGCCCCATTGTGTGCGTGCTGTGTGTGTGAGAGAGAGAGAGAGAGAGAGAGAGAGAGAGAGAGAGAGAGAGAGAGAGAGAGAGAGAGAGAGAGAGAGAGAGAGAGAGAGAGAGAGAACAACGTCCCCAACTCGGCAGCCAATGGGATTAAACCTCACCTCCATTTCACGGTGATCTCCACAAATTTCTTTCTAATCCCATCCGGCCGTTCTTCCTTTCTTTCTTTCCTTCTTCTCGCATCCCCGCAACAGACGGACTGTCCGCGGAGAAATAAATGTATTTATTCTGGCCACTCAATCATTGGAGGACTCAACTCTTGAGGGAGATCTATTTTATACGCTCACGCCCGAAAAGAGATAACAACGCAAAGACTGCACAGTCAACATTATTACGTCTTGTTAGTTTGCTAAAAAACTGATTTTGCTGAAATCGTTCGCGGATTTTTAAACGATTGAATTTCTGTAGTAGTCTGGTTCATCGCGGAACTGCCAACCACAACAAAAGGCTGGACGAAAAATTGGAACCTTTAAAAAAACAATAAATGTCCAGCATCGCGAATTCAATCGGCGTTACCAATCGTTTATCGATTATATACTACAGTCTAAACTTAACCAGTCTCAATACGACCTCAAACCCTATCTGCTGCCCTTTTCACGCACGTTTTTTCAACGGAAATCAATAAAGTCATAGCGTTGTACCGAACATTCGTACAGGCGCTTAGTAGAGAGCATAAGACTAGTTTTTTACGCCCGCAACGTTAGAAGTTTCCAGGTAACCCACCCAAATCTATAATTGGACTGTTTCATGTAGATAGTAGGAACTAAAGAAATAGAAAACTTGGAAAACAAATAACTGTGAAATAAAGTCTATAAACATACTGATAGTTTTCATTTAGTCACATAAAAATATTGCTTATCATTCACCAATAAATAAACATTAGAATTTGAAGGCACAATCACTCTGGAGCATTGGCTTCTCTTGTGTGGCCAGATAAGCTAAGTAAAGATGTTGTGTGTAGCCAGATCTTCTATAAACTAAGTAAAGATGTAAGAAAACTGTGAAAATGCTCAGAATAAACTCCATGGATAAATTTCAACACTTACTAAAACATTCTTCGCTTTAAATATTTCAAGCAGCAATTTCGCCCAAGAAGCGAAACGCTTAAAAAGTTTTCCATTTGAGATTCTTCTAATATTCATACACAACAAAAAATAAAAAAATGTGAGATGGATTTTTTTTTTCGCTTTCGGAGATTTGCGGCGGTCTGAAGTGCAGCTGTTGCCTAGCGACGTGACTTCACATAACTCAGTATGACGTCATCACCCCTCCCGCCCTCCCCCCCCCCCCCCCTCCCCTCTCTGTGTTCGGTAGGCCACACTTCTAATCACTACACCTATACCGTTAATAAACTGTGTATTTTCCCGTTCGTTTCACTTAAAAGATACGTAATTGCTGAGGTAGGTGCCGAGGGCGGTTGGAGGGGGGAGGGGGGAGGGGGGTGGGGGGAGGCAAGTCAGAAACAGAAAGGGGAGAGAGAAAGAGAGAAGCCCATTGAAAGCGAGGAAAGCCAAATAAACCGAGACAGAAAATTTTCATTCAGTCTGGGATTTTCTCGACATTAGTAAGTTATATCAAGTAAACGAAAATAATTAGAGGTCGTTTTAATAATCTAACATAAAATACAAAATAAGGAAGTTTCGTTCATAAATATCAAATAACGAGGGCTTGATCTCTCGCATAACCCCAGGATATCGGGTTCCCGAGTAGCAAGTAACGTCGAGCAGAAATATCCGGGGGGCAACGGATAGAGTAAATGATTTGATTTGATCAAGTCTTCTATTCAGGATAAGCAGATGATTTTCAGTATTCATCTAAAGCTACCGCTGAGCTAACTCTATGGTATAAGTTAACTGACGCCATCGCGATTGTAATCGTAATCCGGAAATCGAAAAAGAGTTAACTTACATGGTTCTTACGGTGCTGTTCACACAAAAAATCGTAACGTCTTAATTTGATTTTAATCATACTTCTACAATTGCGATCCCGATTACAATTACGATGTCGTCTATTGTGGTTGGGCCTTCTATGGCAAAATAGTATTAAAAATCTATGCCCTGATTATGAAGCGATCCCATTGTAACCTAGAGTAGCTTTGATTAGAAATAAACCGATATATCCAACGGAAAATACAACGAAATCATGTTTCCCTGTATGATATATCTTTGCGTTGTTATGAATGACGAACACGATTCCTTTTCATCATCGTTCATAAATACGGATAAAATCTACAACGATTCGATGTGGAGATTCTCCCAATTATAATTTTTGAACAACAAAATGTCAACGGTAAATGTTTCCTTTTTAAAAATTCTTTAATCGGATGATGCGATGCGATAAGATAAGATTGCCTATTGGGGACATAAACAACTCATTGACATACACAACTCATTGACATACACAACTATTTTCATACACAACTCATTGACATACACAACTCATTGACATACACAACTATTTTCATACACAACTCATTGACATACACAACTCATTGACATACACAACTCATTGACATACACAACTCATTGACATACACAACCCATTGACATACACAACTCATTGACATACACAACTCATTGACATACACAACCCATTGACATACACAACTCATTGACATACACAACTCATTGACATACACAACTCATTGACATACACAACTCATTGAGATACACAACTCATTGACATACACAACTCATTGACATACACAACTCATTGACATACACAACTCATTGACATACACAACTCATTGACATACACAACTCATTGACATACACAACCCATTGACATACACAACTCATTGACATACACAACTCTTTGACATACACAACCCATTGACATATACAACTCATTGACTTACACAACTCATTGACATACACAACTTATTGACATACACAACTTATTGACATACACAACTCATTGACATACACAACTCATTGACATACACAACTATTTTCATACACAACTCATTGACATACACAACTCATTGACATACACAACTCATTGACATACACAACCCATTGACATACACAACTCATTGACATACACAACTCATTGACATACACATACCCATTGACATACACAACTCATTGACATACACAACTCATTGACATACACAGCTCATTGACATACACAACTCATTGACATACACAACTCATTGACATACACAACTCATTGACATACACAACTTATTGACATACACAACTCATTGACATACACAACTCATTGACATACACAACCCATTGACATACACAACTCATTGACATACACAACTCATTGACATACACAACCCATTGACATACACAACTCATTGACATACACAACTCATTGACATACACAACTCATTGACATACACAACCCATTGACATATACAACTCATTGACTTACACAACTCATTGACATACACAACTCATTGACATACACAACTCATTGGCATACACAACTCATTGGCATACACAACTCATTGGCATACACAACTCATTGACATACACAACTCATTGACATACACAACTCATTGACATACACAACTCATTGACATACACAACTCATTGACATACACAAATAAATGGTAGCGAACAAGACAACCCCTTTGGTTTAGTTCATGAGTTCCTACTTGTGTGAACCTAGCTGCAACTAGTTCAATATGATTTTGTTTTATTTTTTATTGTATTGCTTATACTGCAACTTTTAAATAAAACATATTATAGAATAAAAGTGTGGCTGGGTTGTACACGAAAAATGACCCCCCCCCCCCCTCCCCCCCTAATAATGGTTATGATTTAAAAAAAAAAGATTGAAACAAGATCTAAAATTGTTACGATTGAGAAATTAGTAAAAAGAATTAAAATAGAAACACATTGATTTTTACATTTATCAGATTTCCAATGAGAGAAACTCGGGGGTAGCGCAACGGCAAGTGAGGCGGCAAACAGACAGCCATTAAATGTAACCTTGGCCGGGAGTCAAAGCCAGATATTCCCCCGCTGTCAACGTGTAGGATTATACCGTCCTCTCGCAGACAGCATTTATCTCAGGCTGTGACATCGCCTCTAAGACCTCAGGGGTCCTGTCAGACGTGTCACGACGTGTCGGGACGAGTCGGGACGCGTACGAGCTAAGCCTGGAGCTCGGGAAGTCGTGGAGAGTTGAGTAGAGAGAAACTGAAGCCAAAATGTAAGGCCTGCATTATAGGCTATACTAGTCCCAACGAAAGTATTCACATACCGATCTCAGGTCATTGTCTACTGCCCCTTTCAACCGCGCCAATTGAAAGGAAGTCAACAGATACCTGGCGTTCTTTCACACATTCGTAAATTTATTGTTCGGCTTAGTCGAGTGCACAGGCGGTTTGGCCACACCCATTAAATTTACACAGGTAACCAACGGAAAGTTTTAAATTATCCCCAATGGACCTGTTTAGAGTAGATGGTAGGAATTAGTGAAGTAGAAAATTAAGTTGTCATCTTGGACTCGGCTGTGTCGTAAACATCAGAATACTTTCGTGGGGACAACTTTATGATACCCTCGCTGCTAAGTGAATGGCTGGAAGCATCGTCGATTATGATTGCTCAGCAAAACCAAAATAATAACACAATAGAAGAATGTCCAAACTCATTTTGAATATAGTCGACTATAGCGTTAATTCCGAATAAAGAAAAGCAGTCACCTCACAGTGTTTTGTTTCGGACAAACATTGAATGTGCGTGAATCAAAGAAAGACGCAACAATGAAACTACCTAGCAAATTGATTGTTTGTCCGACCTGTGTCATCACAGCCCCCTTATTCCGGACGAATCCAACAATTAGAAAACTTTGTATAAATGTTAAGACGGCCAGTATAACTTGTTTTCACCGTGGCAACAACCAATGGGAAGCCTGGATGCAATGGATAAAACAATAAAATAGTTTACTAAACATTTATCCGAAAGTCATAATACCGGACTTTAGAGCCTGAATTATGAACTCTATATTTAGAAAGCTACTTTCTTCTTTTCTCCAGCTTCCCATTGGTTGTTGCCATGGCGAAAACAAGTTATTGGCCGACTAAATATTTATCAAAGTTCGTAATACCGCCATAGCTGCAGACTAACAAACTAGCGAAAAAAATACAATTTGAGACGCACCTTTATTATCATTCATTTAGCTGAGATAAGATAAAGTGAACATATAACTACGTAACTCAATCAATGTATGCTTGATCTAGACGGCGTGAATATTATTATCTTGAATTTAACTGTATTATTGCTTCTATACGGTGTTGTGTTAATAACTGGCAATAATATGATTTGAGCATTTACATTTCCAGAGAGTAATATCGTTACTGAAGTGTTCCTTCATTCAAGAGATCATGAATGAGGAGAGAGAGCGAGAGAGAGAGAGAGAAGAAGAAGGAAGATCTATAGATCATAAACCGAGCCGCATCATCTCGCTCTCGTCTTTGAATTGCGATGCGAATAAACTTGATAATAATATAAACCTCTAATTGAATTGAAATCTCTGGAAATATTAGCCTGAATGCGTCATGAAATAAGATCGCTTCACAAAGAAGGAGGAGAAGAAGAAGAAGAGGAAGAATCTTATCTTCTTGACTGTACAGGGTGATGTGAAAGTATAGGTAACTTAGAAGGACAGTCAGAATATTAGAACAGAGTGAGATTCATAACTCAGATAAGAAATAACATAACTAATATAATAACATAATCAATTAATTGATTTATAACATATTTAAGTAATATTTTGAGAACACCATCGGCGAGTGAGCGATAACCAATCAAAGATCGATATTTCAAATACGAAACATATGAATCAGTGATTGGACAGTGCGAATACCTGCGGACAAATGTCAGAATCAACAAGGCCGATTCAGAACAACTTTGAATTTATTGAGTGCTTCGTTGCTAGGACGGCTCCAAAGTCACCGTTTACTTATTCCTAAGACAAGAAGTAATGAAACTGAATCCTTGTGAGAAGTTACCAAACTTCTGCCTGAAGCGGGATTTAAACCTGGGACCTTCTGCATTGGAAGCAGGGTCATTTATCTAAAGTTCGTTATACCGGGCCAGTGTCTCCAATAATATCTCCAGTAAAAATCATTTCTTGTTACTGAGTGGGCATAGACAATAAATGCAAATGTATTTATTTATTCATTCATTCAAGAATGCAATCTGTGTCTCAGCTTTCAGTGTGACCACAGACCGTTCTTTAACTAACTTGTTATTTGTGTTGCAGGTTCAACCCGGATCCATTCGTTCAGGAAGTCACCTCACCACCAGCCGGTGAGTTCCTCTGTTCTATTATTCAACACACCGCCACCGCAGTTAAACACAGCCAACTTACTTCACGGTTCGGTCGCCGTAACAAACGAACTGTCGACTGGCGTTAACATTTAAATGCAGTTTAACTTACACGAATAATGAATGTGCTAAAAGGTTACCTCGAAGTTTGGCTTTGTCGCGTGAGGTAAAAGCTGTGTTTAAGGGGATGTTGGATAAACTCGGCGGAAGTGAAACCGTGGGGAATTGACTGTTTTTAATCATATCTCAAGAAAGTTTAGTCGTTCTTAATGCTCATATTACCCTGTGGCTTCGTATAAGCACCACTTATTTAATGTTTATTCTATTCAATTACACAGGAGGACAATAAACAAAAAGAAACAATATGAAAATACCGAACAAAATAAAATTGCTAAAAAAAAAACGACAAAATATAAATACATAATTCAAGCAGTATTTTGACAGCTGAAATAATTGGAACAATACGGCTAACGTGCACTTAATGCACTATCTATTATTACAACTCTTACTTTAAATGTGGAAAGCCATTCATTCAACATTATAATAACAACAATACCTTTTTAAAATATCGATCTTTTATTGGTTATCAATCACTCACTCGTCGATGGTGTTCGGAGCCTACACGATGAGCTCAGTCGCTTTAAATTAAAGTCCCGCACTGCAAATCAGTTTCGTTACTGAGTGGGTAGACTCTAAATGTGAATTTATTTATTTTTGTTTTATTTAATCTGATACATTATCTGACAATCAGATGACATAGAGAGAGTTTCACCAACTTTTTAAGCTCCAATAATCGGAGATTTTTTTGGGGAAAAAAACATGGTGACTGCCATGTACCATTTTGTGCCATTTGAATGTAGTGTTTGTTGAAACCATGGTTACTAAGTCGGAGCTTGGTGATTTGGGTATTGTTGTCTTAGTTATGACCAGCTTATAAGCTCTGAGGTAACAGTGCAGTGCTTTGAAAAGAAGATACACTCTTAGAGCACGGATAGTTGTTACATGCTCTCCAACTATACATGCTCTAAGGATACACTCTTCCCTTGTGTTTTAGAAACATTGTAAGTCCAAGGAGATGATATTATTTTGTATCACTTTGTGCCAATTCTAAAGCATTATTAGGGGTTTCTTAGGTGGACAATGGACATTATAGCTGTCCCAACGAAAGTATTCTGATGCTTACGACACAGCCGAGTCCAAGGTGACAACTTAATTTTCTACTTCACTAATTCCTAACATCTAATCTAAACAGGTCCATTGGGGGTAACGGTGGGTGTGGCCAAACCGTCTGTGCACTCGACTAAGCCGAACCGTGCATTTACGAATGTGTGATAGAACGCCAGGTATCTGCCTGTCCCTGTCTTGTTTGGCTGTGTAGGTACATCTTCCGCTTCCTTAGGTTACTTTGATGTGCATCATCCCCTCACGTGCGCTTGCAATGGACTCTACTCCGGTCCAACGGGCAGTGGACCAATCAGAACCGTCCGTTGAGAGGCCGGTTTAAGGTACTCGTCTATTCTATTAGACGCTTTACGATGTTTTTATACCACGTCCTGAGTTTACTGCCCGGTGATAAACTGGGTGATACGGCGGGTCTTGAAAACACTCACCGGCTACACCGGCTCAATGCTTGGGGGGCCGGGGTACTTAGTATACACTTGATGTATATGTGTAGCCGATATGTGAGGTACTTGTCTACTCTGCATGCCAACCTAAGAACCACCCTGCCAATCACTTACCTCAAAGGGAGGCGATAGTATTGTGGAGATCATAAATGTCAACTATCCGCATTATTCAGCAAAGCACTCACCTTCTCAGCCGGTAGCGACAGCTGAGTGTGAAGAATGTCGCCTCGACTCGACTATGGACGGGTATCGCTCTCTGTATATAGGAGAAGGTCCCCTTTTTGTAACTGTGTGTCCACCCCCTTGACTGCCGCTTGAGATTTTAGACAAGATTGATATTTGCAACTGTCAGCAAAGGAGGCGACGGCTAAGTCGCCTATTGGGCACGCAGAGTAGTACTATCTTAACGTTATGCACTTACGTGTCTCGACCTTAACATATGTATTTAATATTTATCGTAAATAAATGGTATCGTCACCTATGCTAAGCTAAGCTATGGTGAGGAGAGAGCGAGAGAGAGAGAGAGAGAGAGAGAGAGAGAGAGAGAGAGAGAGAGAGAGAGAGAGAGAGAGAGAGAGAGAGAGAGAGAGAGAGAGAGAGAGAGAGAGAGAAATGCGACTCTCCATGTAAAACCACCTTGCATATTTACAAAAACTAAAAACAAAAAATCTATACGTAAGCGACCATATTATCCACCAAGAGCGGTCCCCTCTGTTGTGCCTGCTCGTTTTGGTAGGGGGGAGGGGAAACAAGTAGCCCACTGCCCCCCTTCCCCCCTCCCTCCCACCTGCCTGCCTCGCATCCAAAGCGTTTGATCTCCGCTGAAGCAGCGCGAGTTGCTGACGTCACGAGCGGCGACAAGGGTTCTGTGACGTCACGGTTGTTCGATTGACGCGCTGTCGTAGCGAGACTACGGCCGATATTAAAACCAGGACACGAAATTTAACTATTTCTGTGTCATTTCGTAAAAGCTAAACGAAAGTATAAATTGACACAGAATGCCTTTAAAAGAACTATCTGGAAAATCTTTCTTATAATATTACCACCAACCAGAACCAACCCTGTAGGCTCCGAACACCATCGATGAGTGAGCGATAACCACTGTAGAACCGGGATTTGAACCCAGGACCTTCTGCATTGGAAACAGGGATGCTAGCCACTGGACCAACGAGCCACTTACTGGACCAACGAGCCGCCTTTGAGGATTGAGTCCTGGATCGAGTCCTACGGGAACTGTGGTCATAACAAAGGCAATGGAAGTAGTGTTTAATATAGAGAGAGACGACGTTTATTATCCCCAATAGACTAGCGTGAATCGCGTCCACTCCCCGTGTGAAATAATGCAGCGACCACCTGTTGCAGACAGACACCTGTCCAGCCACGGTCTCGGCCGTCTAACACCTCTCCTGGGGTGAATTATACAGGGAGTAATCATCGAACAACGGGTCTATACTACACGAAATTAAAAGAATAAACAAACAAATAAATTAACAACGAATAGATCTGTGACCAATTTTGTGGATCGTCAATTTCCAAACTTAAAAATACAACCAGAAACAGTATTTGAAGTTTAAACCCTGGATCTTCTGCATTGGAAGCAGGGATAAACCCACAAGTGGAGAAATTTGATTTTGATTATTTGGTGTTTAGCGACGTACTCGGCAACTTAGGGTTCTGAATCAGGTCCATTATACATCGCGGGGGTCATCATAAGAGGAGTCCAGCAAGAGAGGGCAGGGCTTGTTACGAGGAAGAATCTTAAGGGGACAGGGTATCCTTTTGTCGCCTCATACGACTGGCAGAGTCACACTGGGCGTATTCTACCCCGCGCCCAAACGGGGAACCACTAGACAAACGAGCCACACAAATTGATCCATTGATTATGAATTTTTGTTTTAAAGAAAACGAAAGTACGCAATTAAAAGATATTCAAATTGCTGCTTTTTTTTGCCAGATCACAAAATATCTTGCAAAAATAAATACTATATAAGGAAGAAAACATTAATAGAATATGAATGTCCCTTGCCGTCACCATTAAAAAAAAAAAAAAATGAATTCAAATTAACATCATTATTCAAAAACAAACTGTCATGTTTATCACAAAATAGTGTTTTCAAAGGGCACACATTTTGTGTAGATAATTTAATTGCCATAGGGTATGATTGTCTTCATTGCTGTATTCCATCATATCTGTTCAGTGTAACTGTTCATTTGTGTGTTCAGTAACTGAATAGCACATTTAAAAACATAAAGTAAATATCCCACTGGACGTTCACAAATATATACTACTAAAAGAGCACATTCACATGTAAAAGTGGGTCAGCATATAAATGTGCGAATGCAGTTAATTGGATTTCAATTTCCGCTACAAAATAGTCGTAGAGAGTTGTGCCGATAGAGTTTTTACTAGTACGTATATAAAACACTTGTTACATTTACATTTTAGCTTTTATGTGCGTGTTACATGCTAAGTGGGAGCCGTGTTTTGCACGTTTACTCCCATTAGCCGGCTTTTAGTCCCTCGTTTAACATGCGCTTGCTCGTGTCACACACTGGAACACACTGGATAGACCTTTTTCAGAATTGATCTAGGACCCTTAGATAGAGCTAATCACGGCCCTCTAGATCTTCAATGACAACAATACACAACAGTGAAAAATGCACTTTAACATAACATTTGAAAACTAGTTGTTATTGTTTAGCATTATCTATCAAGGGCCCTCTAATGTTTAATTTGTTATTTGGCTCTGTATTTTGCCATGACTGACTGACAAATTTCCTGTACACCCGAAAGGGTAAATAATTTTAATTATTATGGAAATAAAACCTACTTACTTACTAACTTACTTAGAAAGAGCTAATCACGGCTTTCTAGATCAATACTGAAAATCACCTATTGGACTCGCTGTACTATTCATAATTGTATCACTCGAGTCCAACATGTTAGAAAATGACGCTTAGCCATTAACTTGCTACATTGATTGATTTATTTTATTGAAATTAAGGCCAGTGTTGGGCACAATGCAGCCCGCTTTAGCCTGATGATTGATGAATGATAATGAGGAAGGGAGGAGGGGAAGCCTGGTACCGGCACGTAGCCTACTTATGTCGAAAAGTACCAAAGGGACCATCGGCTTTACGTCCCATCCGAAAGGACGGTGTAACTTTGACCAGTCATATAGGTTCCTCCGCTAACCTAGACTGCCGAGCAGTTGACGAGAAGAATGAAGCTGTTACACAAGCTTTCGAACCCTCCAGTCTTCTCTAACCACGGTAACTAGTGTTTGAGAGGAGCGTGGACGATAGTGGATACCCATCCACCTTCTGACCTAGGCCGAGGTTGCTTAACTTCGGTGTTCGTATGGGAACCGGCTAAGCGACCGTGGCTAAACTGTTGGTTGATTCTGTAACTTTCTATCTATCCTATATCCTGAGATGAATTTTGCCTGAATTCATATTTTTCAATCAATATTAGATTACTTTCTACACAACAACTTTGAATTCTGGCAGAATTCGTTTGAGAATATAAAATAACGAAGTTTCAGAATAGGGCTCCTCGTTGTTTTGAAAGCAAAACGAAAAATAATGAGACTTGCATATGCAGATATGTGCCCTGGGGAGGGATACTCAAAGTAAAAAATCCTGTAAAATTAACAAGTTTTGCTCTCATGTATATAAGAGAACTCCATATAACAGTAATAATGTGAAATATATACGCAATTCGCATTCATACGAACACAACACTGTATGAAAAACGTTTGTTAATTTGATGTTTATTGTTCATACACTTGAATAATTAATAAATTCAAAGTAACAGCGTCATTACTACGAAATTTAAAAAGAGTTTCTCATGAAGTATTGAGTTTCTAAGGAAACCAAATTGCATACGTTTCACTTTTTCCATGTTGTGTGGTGTTCTCGAAATATTATGACACACCGCTACGCCACTGGTAATATATTCTCTGTCATACAGTTATTTACTTCAGTCAGCTTGTCAAATTGGCCATTGCTATTGGAAATCAATATCACCGAGTTCCACGTATAGATAACACAGTTTGCAAGCTGCACCAGGGTCTGAACCAATGAACCAGGCTGATCCGATATATAACAACCTGTGGTCCACGCCGCGGTACAGTACGCGTCAAGACAATCTGCAACACTCTCCTTGCATGCAATACTTTCCCCTTGCAAGGGCCAGTTACACCAGCCAGTGTTCTGTATATCCAATACTAGTCCCAACCTTATCTACTGCCCTAATCATGCACGTTGTTTCAACGACGATTCCTGACGTTCTTACACACATTCGTAAAGATAGTATTCAGCTTAGTAGAGTAAACAAGCCTGGTTAGTCACCCTCTGTGTTGGAATGTCAGGTATGCAACCGAAGTTCATAAATCATCACTGATGAACTGTTTGAAGTAAATTTTACGTAGAGCAGTATAGATAATTAAGTTGGTACTATCTGACTAGGCTATTTCTTAAGCCTGAGATTAGTTAGGTTGGCAGAACTTTAATAGTATAGATTTTGATCTAGGTTATTCATAAAGTACCTTAAAAAAAAAAAAAAAATCACATTTAGAGTCTACCCACTCAGTAACTAAACTGATTTGCAGTGGAAGACTTTAATTTAAAGTGACTAAACCAACCCTGTAGGCTTCGAACACCATCGACGAGTGAGCGATAACCAATCAAAGATCGATATTTCAAATACGAAACATATGAATCAGTGATTGGACAGTGCGAACACCTGCGGACAAATGCCAGAATCAACAAGGCCGATTCAGAACAACTTTGAATTTATTGAGTGCTTCGTTGCTAGGACGGCTCCAAAGTCACCGTTTACTTATTCCTAAGCCAAGAAGTAATGGAATTGAATCCACATTAGAAGGCATCTTGTGGATGCTGACTTCATAGATGAGTGAGACACTATCCAATCAGATGTCAGTATTTGAAAAAGCCACCCGCTGATTGGCTCCGGCTCGCTCATCTACGACGTCAGCATTCACATGGTTTCTGTGGGACAACTTCTATATTATGCTAGCAGCGCTTTTTTTACCCCGAAACACAAAACACTGTAACCAGAAACTTGTCGAAGAAATAGGAGTCTTTTTATTGTTTATTAAAGTATCTTATGAAAGGGTACATATTATGTTGTTTTTTTATTTATTTTTATGGTTTATTGTGGTAAATAAATGACTTAAGGCTGGTCCACACAGATTTTTAAGACATACGATTTAAGGTTTAACGCTTAGTCGTAAAGTTGGATCATAGGAAACACGTACTGGCGTTCACACAAAGTTTTAGTTTTAAGACGTAGTTTTCATTGTTATTTTTAAAACAACGTCTTAAAACCTTATGCATTATGTCTTAAAAATCTGTGTGGACCAGCCTTAACAAGACGTGTAGTGTCTATTTGCGACAGTAACCAAGCTTCACCGATCTCTCACCTGATACCAGGGGCGCTAGTTGTTACCTGTTACACACTAGGCCGGTTGTCATGACAACAGAACGGAGCGCAGTCACGCGGACTATCGGAGCACTAACGAAGCTTGTTATTAGGTTACGGTAACTGTATTGTCAACTGGTGAACCGTGTTCGCCACGGGCTAGCTCGCTAAATAACGACCGAGACAACGCGTGTTTAGGTCGTATGTCTTATCTTACATGTTGAGACTTGTTCAACTCGGATTATGGTGTAATTTAGATTATGACTAAACGGTACATGTGCTTTATATTCAACTGGAACTCAGAACAAAAAAATAAATAAATAAATTCACATTTAGAGTCTACCCACTCAGTAACGAAACTGATTTGCAGTGGGGGACTTTAATTAAAAGTGACTTAATCAACCCTGTAGGCTCCGAACACCATCGACGAGTGACGAGAACAAGGGCTATGTTCTGTATAACTTCGTTACTGTATATCCTGAAACGAAGTCTGTTTGAATTCAAACTTTTTATGTAGAAAGTAATGTAACATTGAACGAAAAAGTCCGAAATCAGGCAGAATGCATTGCAGGATATAGAATAAGTTACAGAATAAGGCCCCGCTATACCCTCGCTGTACTACGTCGAACGAAACTATTCTCAAACCGACCTATCGCCCCTTTCTTGCTCGTTGTTTCAATAGAAATGAACAAATTTCTGACGTTAAAAGTGCACCAACCGTACTAGTTTCGCCCTCTGTGTTAAGAATTACCACGTAACAAAAATATCCCTTATTTACCTGTTTCGAAGTAGATAGTAGGAACTAGAGAGCTCGAAACGTAAGGTGGATATAAAACTGTTGAAGATATAGTTTTTCTACACTTTATAACATAAACAAAGTTATGACAACGCAATATAAACAGTATGAACGTTCACACACATTTATTTTGCTCGTTAAAGTTAGGACAGAGTGTCGTGGATGTGAAATGTATAACATTGAGGGTTTGGGCGCTCTCGATAAAAGTATGAATTTATTTTTCAAACGTTTTATACGACCCCTTCCCTCGTTATAAGTCTCTTATCATGGATATTTAAGATGACAGTTATAGTGAGATGAACAGACCCTTTGGCGTAATCGGTAACTTTGAAGCGGTCGGAGCCGCGAGCTACAGACTGATCAATCTCCTGTACTAAAGAAAAATACGTTTTACTGGAAGAAATAACGATCAAGAAATATATTACGTCCTAGAAAAATACATACTATTAAAACACTTCCATAGAGACCCAGAAACGTCGACATGCCAAGTAAAAGTAAGTGTCAACGACGTGGTGGAATAACCCGTCTTGGTTTTAATTTTAATACTATTAAAAAAATAAATTCACATTTAGAGTCTACCCACTCAGTAACAAGACTGATTTTCAGTGGGGAACTTTAATTTAAAGTGACTAAACAAACCCTAAAGGCTCCGAACACCATCGACGAGTGAGCGATAACCAATCAAAGATAGATATGTCATATGAAACATATGAATCAGTGATTGGACAGTGCGAACACCTGCGGACAAATGCCAGAACCAACAAGGCCGATTCAGAACAACTTTGAATTTATTGTGTTTATACTTGTAAATAATATAGTCATTTTAAATTGAACGATAACAATCACTTTATACCGTATTTTTGTTTTCCATTCAAAACTGGGTACTCAGTATTCTCCAAGTATGTTTTAAAACATAGCTAAACTGATTTTTGAGATGCGTAGAAAACTCTTATTTTGAGTGGGTTAAAGCCGAGCTCCATATATTCAGAACAAAAGGTAGTCCGGATTGATTTTCTAAGAATTCCCTTTTATATTTGATATTGTTTTGTTTTTTTATATATGTGGTTGAACTGCTCAAACTCAACAGAGTAGGTGTGTAGCCTACTTTACTTCATACTTCTTGTATCATACATTCTAAGGCAGCGTATTCATAGATTAGCGAGGTTGTGTTAATTTAACACATAAACCTAACACATACGTAACGTTCGTTAATTAATAATTAGCCGGCTAAGTTTAACAACTACATGAGTCATAATACTTGTCCGTGATTATTCCAAAGTTGGTCTTAACTTTGATTTACATTCTCTGTTGTAAACTCTACTAAACTTAACTGTAATCCAAAACAAAACTTAACTTTTAACAATATTATGGTAGGAAATATTAACTCAAACATATTTTCGTACAAACTTTTACTGTATAAATATTCTGCTACAACAACTATTTAAGGAATGGCTTAATTTAATAGCTGCGATGCATTATGAGCGTTTATATTTTAAAATACTGTATGGGCAGTAGGCACACGTATTGTTTAGTACAAATAAATTATAACAAATTGTTAACTGATTAAATATAATGAAGAAAAATCGTATTTGTTGGCAAGAAGGTATAGAAAAAAGAATGGAGGAAGGTATATAAAATAGAGGGAGGTGAACAGAAGGGGAAAGGCAATATATCTCTAGAAGATACTTTGAGGGATGTTTTGGTCTTATTTGGTACCCTCATCAAACAGACCAATCATTTTATCCCATTTAATACTCTACTGAGTAAAGATGTGCAAATACGGTTTGCGCAAAATACTAAACAGTTCTTTATTCGTGAAGGAGGAAAGTAATAACTTACAATTTCGCTCCAAGGAAAGTATCGTGTTTCTGTGATAAGAATTTAGTACAGTCAGGGAATTATAAGATTATGTTTATGTTTTTACCATGTTTGTGGCTGGTGTGATATTTTTTATAAAGCTGTTGAGATTTGAGCGCATAAATTGAAGATGGTTGGTTTAAAGTTAATGAATATCCAGTATGCGTAGCTACATGATATCTAATAAAGGACTAGCTATTTTCCACAACTATTGTAGTCAAA
Organism: Isoperla grammatica; assembly: GCA_945910005.1. Taxonomy (NCBI): domain Eukaryota; kingdom Metazoa; phylum Arthropoda; class Insecta; order Plecoptera; family Perlodidae; genus Isoperla; species Isoperla grammatica. The sequence goes on from OX246750.1 coordinate 7,749,063, forward strand.
TACAAACAGAATTATCAGCAAAGGATTATATGACTCGTTATGACTACAAAGCCACTGTCTACACGACAGTATCGATTGTTTGCTGTTTCTCTACTGTAACCGGGATCGACCCCTGGGCCTTTAGCAACAGCAGACAATCATGAAATAACTAATCAAGTTCTAGTGAAGTATCGTTTTTTCTACACATGTCTACCACATAGTAACAGCGTGGCTCTTATAGTGAAAGAAAGTTGCCTAGCTATAATAAACTAATACACTAGAGAACGAAATAAGCTTTTGTCTAGCATAGATGATACTTTGTAAATAGGACAGGGATAATCTAGTAGAATAAAAACTAATAGCTGTGAAACAAATTTCAGATGTTTGAATGGCCAGTTTTAATTAGCTTGAGTACGGTAGCTCGTTATAAGTGACGGTTAACTAAGTTAGTCATAAACTTACGAGGGCGAAACACACAGACAGATAGACGACGACTTACACTGACTGAATGGATGAATGAATGAATGAATGAATAGTTAAATGAATGAATGAAGACCAGACGGAGCTCACTATGAGGAAAGTGGATGCTTAATGCAACTTCTACTCGGCAAACTAGCTAAATACATTTATCTCCAAGTTTTTCTCGCGCTGAGAGAGTGTTTTATTAAAATGTTGTATGTAAATATTAAATCGCCAAACAAATGAGTCTCTCCCTCTCTCGCGTTCCAGGGCCGAGATCGGGTATGGGGGTGGGGGGTGGGGGTGGGGGAGTCTCTATCGATTAGGGCTGAGGGCTTCGCGAACGAGCCGGGCGCTCTAATCAGAGGTCCCGCGCAAAGGGAAATAAAATCAAAAAGTTGGGCTCCCAGCGTTGAGAACGCGTGACGTCATCATTGGCGGAGAGAGCCGAGGAGAGACGGAGATGCACGATACGTGTAGGATGACGTCATCACTGGCGGAGAGAGCCGAGGAGAGACGGAGATGCACGATACGTGTAGGATGACGTCATCACTGGCGGAGATAGCCGAGGAGAGACGGAGATGCACGATACATGCAGGATGACGTCATCACTGGCGGAGAGAGCCGAGGAGAGACGGAGATGTACGATACATGTATGATGACGTCATCACTAGCGGAGAGAGCCGAGGAGAGACGGAGATGCACGATACGTGTTGGATGACGACATGGTGAGGCGGAGAGAGCCGAGGAGGGACGGAGATGCACGATACGTGTAGGATGACGTCATCACTGGCGGAGAGAGCCGAGGAGAGACGGAGTTGCACGATACGTGTTGGATGACGTCATCACTGGCGGAGAAAGCCGAGGAGAGACGGAGATGCACGAAACATGCAGGATGACGACATGGTGAGGCGTAGAGAGCCGAGGAGAGACGGAGATGCACGATACATGCAGGATGACGTCATCACTGGTGGAGAGAGCCGAGGAGAGACGGAAATGTACGATACGTGAAGGATGACGTCACGGGGAGGCGGAAATGCACGATAAACGAAAAGTAAACGGAAAATAAATTCGATAAACTGGAAAGCCAATGATAGAAAGCAACCTCGTCAGTCAGACAAGCCATATGTGAAAAAAAATTAGGCTAATAATTAAAATTAAAAATTATTAATATTTCATTTTCTGCATTTTCATAAATTGTAATGATTGAATAGGGATTGAAAAGAATAGATAGATTGAAATGATAAAATAATATTCAAATACTAAGCATTAACTTGTTGATATTGTTTTAAACCACTTTCTACCTATCAAGAAAAATGTATGTCCAATGTTCTTCCGGCCCAAGCTTCTACTAACAGCTAAACTCCTCTTTATAATAGTTTATTTTCTTGCCACCAGAACGCACCTAGTCCATTTGAGTGGCCAATATGTAGAGATAAGCTCCAGCCTCCAAGCACTGGAGGTACCTTAGATCAGCGCAAAGGATGCCGGGAACGAAGTGACTCACAATAACTCAAAGGCTTTAAGAGTCAGTGGGACATAAGACGCTCGTCGGTAGTCATGGTTACCACACAAAGGACGCTGCCTCAAAGCGGGAGCTATGGAGGGGCTTTTGATCTCAGATGATGATGATCCGGTTATAAGACGCAGACACTTGTGGAGTCAGCAGACGGGATAGTTCCAAGATGTCAGTATCACGGCCACATAGATCCTCGCGTGCAATCCAACACAACACGGCCACATAGATCCTCGCGTGCAATCCAACACAACACGGCCACATAGATCCTCGCGCGCAAGGAGTTCGAAGACATCACGGCCACATAGAGTCTCGCGTACAACGAGCAAACATGAGATCCAACCAATGATATTCAACAGCTATAGTAGGCTAGATCACCAGTCCCCTAACCTTCCACTGAGTAGCAAGCTTAGCGATTTGAAGCCATCTTGAAATGGGCAATTTACATGCTAATTTGGACCTTTCAGTACTGCTAGCGCTGCCAATGGTAGAAAGTTGCATTAGAAACTCCTATTCCCGCCTGTGTTATTTGCCCATTTCAAGATGGCTTCTAATTGACACGCTTGTGGTTCCTAGGCTGCGCATCTAGCCTACTATAGCTGTTGAATATCATTGGTTCCGGCCTCTGAGCTCTGCCTGCTAGAAGTCACCGAAAACCCCTCTAGAAGGTAGTGCCCTTATTATTATTGGGAAAATATCCATCGATTCCAAAGAAGTCAAGTAGTCATTCCAATGACTTAAGAAATTCGTATCGTTGAAAATTGTGTGTACCCAATATCCAGTGACTGTTGGCCGGATCGCTAGCAACGCTCTCTGTGCACTTGTAACGCTATCCCATAGCCGTCAACCCCTAGGCGGAAGTTGGCAAAAGTTCCGTAAATCTCAAAGTCAATTCACGCCACAAAAATGACAATTTTCGTCGATTGATTGATTGATAATTTGGTGTTTAATACCGACATTATCAAAGTTATTTATTGAAGTCAATGTCAAAAAAGTTATGACGGGAAATGAGACTTGAGAAAAGGTCATTTCGCATGTCTGCTCTCGATACTCGTTGCATGGGTAGTGAATACAGTCGATCCAGAGCAACCTTGTGGATGCTGACGTCATAATTATATGAGTGCGCCATTGACCAATCAAATATCAGCATTTGAAAAAGCCACCCAATGATCGACTCCGTCTCACAAGGTACTACTTCACTTTACTTGCGACTTGCGTCGTTTTTGCAACAACGTAATTGTAACGCGTTTGGGGATTACATCTGGCAAATACTACCGGGCCGGGGGGGTTTAACCGTTTAAGAACAACAGCGAGCTTTTCTTGTTAATCATTGATCCCCCCCCCCCCCCCAGTGAAAACACGAGCCGGGGGGGGGGGAGGGGGGGGGGGGCGGTATATCGCCGATAGATAATCCCGTGCAACACAGCGAATTAACTAAGCGGATCACCGCAAGTGCTCTGATAATCGAATCTACGAGGGGTGGATCGTCAACCAACGAAGGAGCTCAGATCGGATCCAAGAGGCGCTGACTGGTTTTATTCTTGTGCGGTCGACTGAACACGCTGGAAATAGAATCTGTCTGTTCTCGATACAAAGACTCGAGTCTTGATATACAGGGTTGCCAGTTGATCAAGACAGGGTTGATCAAGACGTACGTTCAATAAGTCGGTTCGTCATGTCTATGTCTGTGGTTTAATGAAGTGCTGTAGTCTTGAATCTTGAAATTGACGACGTCATATAAACTTCAAATGCTCAAAGACGAGGGAGTTAAACAAGCTTTCTGTGTTGACTTGTGATGTTAAGTTAGCTTTTAATACATGATTTTCAGAATTTATCTAGAGGGCCGTAATTAGTTCTATCTAAGGGTCCTAGATCAATTCTGAAAAAGGTCTATTGTCGGACGAGATCGCGAGGGACCTATAGGGAATGCAAGTGCGCCAAAAAGTAACTACTTCCGGTTCAAGCTTGTTTTCACGGGATAGGAAAATAACATGTAAAATAGAAATGTTGGCCTAGAATATGCTCCCATTTATTCCCTATGTTATATTACCCAATAATAAGGGTATCGGATTAACCGTGAATTATTTGTTTCTTTATGATAATTTTTGTAAGATCCAGTATTTGATACAATTTAAACTGTAGCAAGTTATCAGAATGTCTACACAATGCTGCTTGCAACATCTACGCAAATTGAGCCAACCGAGCTATGCTGAAGCTCTCGCTACCACGAAGTTAGACAACGTTGTATGAAGACGGGCAGGCGATGGCTGTACTATGTTGCCAAGCGTATCGCACAGCCTTCACAGCACATATAGGTGGCGTTCGCAATGTTTACTTCGCACTGACATTCTGTGTGTTGCTAGGATACTTGACGTGTTCTTCGTCAGTTGATGGTCAGTTGTTTTTATTGCCGTTTCGTGTTTGACAGATGTTTGACAGAAGTTAATTTCACGCGAGGGAAATATAGCGGCGTTTTATCTGACGCTCGTGTTCGACTGATTTAGCTTGTAATATTATTTATGAACACCTATTACCGATATCAAGACACAATGACACTGAAAACATTACTAAGAGTAATATGTGTTCCCTATGCCTTTAGAGTACGAAAGGGTAGGCCCTAGGGCTCCGCCTGCAGAGCAATGTGTCCATGGCTTCTCAAAACCTCTTCAATTGACACTTCCCAGCTAATTTTCGACAGATGCCAATATAGCGCATAAACACACTTGTCTTCCTGACGGAATGTGACACCAAGGACAAATCGAACCACGGGCAGGTAGGCCTAGGCCTAGGCCTATGAGCAGATGACTAGGGTCCTAGGGCTAAAGGTGCATTCACAATCTTTACTAGTACTATGGTTTAATGATTAAGACTAAGCCACAGGCTTCTTTCATTGGCTGGGAGGGAAAATACTGCGCTCTGATTGGCTGTGACTAAGGTTTGTCTTATTCTTAATCATTAAATTAAACCATAGTACTAGTAAAGATTGTGAATGCACCTTTACCTAACCAACCTCGAGTTTGGCACACACTTTGTGAATGGAAAGTAATAATTTCGTAAAAGCTTATTTTTAGAGTAGTTTGGAAGATTATTATCGGAACACTCTTCGTTGCCCCTCAATTACTTGCTCGATCCAAACTGCAACCAAACGTGAGACCTCGAAGTGTCAGCTGTCTGCTGTTGACATTTTCAAGAAGCCTGCGGTAGGCGGGGCTAACCTAACATAACTTCGCGGGAAATTAAAAGTATTTCAAACGGGAAATGATTGTAATACGTTTTTGCTAAGTATCTATATATAGATTTAGCCTTTAATTTGGAACACACGTGTACTAAATGTTTCAATTAATTATTTTAAATCTGAAGAACCACGGGTCCGCCATGTTGAATAAATCCCGGTCCGCAGCCTTTTACTGCTACTTGATCTTGTCACGGACAAGGCTGTGATGTGCACTATGTGGCAACGCCGCCTCGGTTTGCAGAAGTTTCGATAACACCAAATAATTCAAAAAGTGTCACACTTTTAAATTCACAAAAATTTAGAGTATATTATGAACAATCAGTGTTCACAACGGCATAATTTTGAAACTAACTGTTTGAATAGGAAAGATGGCATACACGTTCAAACTTCAGCGCCCATGCTAATCTTATGGACCTAAAATATGAGTTTGAACCGGAAGTAGTTACTTTTTGGCGCACTTGCATTCCCTATTGCATCGACGGTCAAGTATGTGGTTGTTTTCACTCTTGTCATGTAAGAGAGGCGGCGAAAAGCTATTTCGAATAATCTTGGCAGTTACGTTGCATTGTAACCGTCGTTATGTATAAGCCCGCCAGTCTTTGGCGCTACCTGTCGAGTAACTGATGAAACTACACAAGTTCCGCGTTACCACACTGAAAGCGCCACGCGTCTGAATAGGTCTGCTTGATCTCCGCTTCGGAGGCTCGTTGAACTTCCAACTTGCAAGTTCGACTAGCCTAGCAGAGATCAAGCAGACCTCGGAGCAATATAAATAAACATTTACAAGACGTGTGGTTATTAACATTTAGAAGGCACGGTTGTTAGTACATGAGCGCAGCGAGTGAGAAAACGTTGCTGGATTCAGATAAAACCAATTGAACTTTAAAGCATAACCTTTTCGAACTATTTCCGGTTTACTTTGCGTTCCTATTTTCTTTTACTGTTATGTTTTCACTTGTGTAAATTGTGGCGCTAAATAATTCTAGTGTTAACATAACGAGCGCAACGTGTAGCATGGATTCTATTTCTCAGAACAGGCAATAAATGTCAAACCAGAACATTTCTCGGCGGGAATTCTCACATGGGGTCAATTAATTGTATTTCGACGCCGTTTTTACCCCGTTCATAATTAACTCCGAGTGTGTTTGTTGTTTGTTTGTTGTTGGTACGCCCGCAGCGCCGCGCCACAGTGCTGCCGCGTGCGGGAGACGGCGGAACTTGCACAGCGGACAAGTCAAAGGAAACGCTGTTCTCTGCTCCCGGGGGGAGGCGTGGTGAGGGAGGGGGCGGTTGTGAGAGCCACGCTGTTCATATTTTGTGTGTTTTGTGGAAAGAAGATCGAAAAAGCATTGGTAATCTCTTTTATGTTTCATGATCATTGATCTGTCAGCGTTCCACAAGTATTTAACACCATAGGCGTTTAATTAAGGGGTGAGTCTTTGTCCCCCACCCCTGCTTTAACTATACTTAACTAAGGTCCCGTTAACTTGCAAGTTGGTATGGTCATGGATTATGTGTGGTGACGAAAGTATAACAACTACCAACCTAAACCTAGTTGCATCTCGTTCTAATGCCTCTGATATTGTAGTGATACTATCAGCCCGTCTGTTGGCAGGCGCATTCCAATCACTGTTGGTGCACTCCACGCAGAGTGCTATGACAAGCAGGTACGGGGTTCTTCCGCGGTGAATTCCCATGAAATAAAAAGCGTGGAGGGAGCGTCTCTTCTGAGAATTTTAACGCTACCTTGTTTCTTACGGTGGTTGTCGAGTTTGATGTTACACCACTATTAAAAATCCCTTTCCTAAAAGGAAGCTGGAAGATTTTATTTATCTAATAGCCTTAGGGTCAAATGGATAGTCTTTCCTCACGTGCTCCTCAACTCATCCTTTCCTCAGACTCGCAAATCACCAATCACAGAGCAGCATTGCCATGTGGACTGCTCTGTGATTGGTTGTTGGGTGGGTCTGAGGAAAGGCTTAGTTGAGGAGCACGTGAGGAACGACTATGCATTTGACCCTTAATTTGGAATTTGAACCTATAAACAACATGGAGCGGAATCAAATCAGATGTGATCAAAGTTGTTCTTCACAGGCATAAAGTTATTCCCTGTCTGACCAGATCAAGGACTAAGGGTGCGTCCCAATGTGATTTAGCCTGCTACCCACCAGCCATACACGAGCTTTGGACACTATACCTAATCAAGTGAACTAGACAATCACTCACGTGTGAGGTTATGTTGTACACATCAAAGCTGTATATTTCAGATAATGTAATTTCAGAAGAACATATCAAAATTGATGATGTATTATCAATTAAACATGTTTTTTGTTATCTGCTATCAAATTCTGATTAATAAAATGATAACAACTCGAGTGGCACTTCGTCTGACATTGTTAGTCGGTATTCTAGTGTACAGTTTCACCAACTACCCACTACCGACAAACTAACCCACAAGCCATTAACCTACTAACAGCTTTGGTCACCATCTTGTGACGACACTTCCGTCAAATTAGTCAGCGAAGCTAGTCGACTAGCGTGAAAAAAGAGCATTGGGACGCACCCTGAATCCCCAATAAATCCCGGGATGCGACCAGAGTTAGGATATGCTCCGATATCAGTTATAAACCCGACAGGACTCGAACCCACGTCATCACACGTGCGTTGGTCTACACAACCCCCACCCCTCATCCCTCCAATGTGACGTCATCATTCTAATATCCATCATCTACACGGAAACACATGAGAAATGGAGATAGTGTTGTGTGTAGTGAATATAATAGAAAGTCCGTTGCCGTGGTTACGCTTAACGAGAGACCTACCTCCTCCCCCACCCCCCGCCCACCCACCGCCCCGGAATAATGGCTCCTAAAAGATGGATGAAAGAGAAGTAACCCAATAACCGTTGTTGCATCTCGTACGTTGTTAGAGAATGCGCGCGCGGCGGACGGGTTCGGAAGCTCACCAGAGAACTCTAGAGGAAGTAAATTTATGTAAACCCGAAACAAGTCGGAGATGGGGAAACTCGTGTCACGCATCTTACTAAGGGAGGGGGGGGGGGGGAGGGGGGGGGGAGGGGGCATTTGAATATACCACAGCGTCTCGGATAGTAGTACTTTCCAAATACTTTCGAAGATATTGCAACAGGACTATAGACGCATTCAGGTTCAGACACATTTGTGAGTGCATTACACATACATGTTAATAAGACCTAATAATTGGACTGTACACTGTTCCTTGTCAAGATAAAACAATTAAAACCGCAATATTTCGAACCCTTATCAGAGCTTTTCAACGGGCGAAACCACACTAGTTCGCAAACTGACTGGGTCAGTTAGGGTCAGAAATATTGCGGTTTTAATTGTTTTATCTTGACAAGGAACAGTGTACATTCCAATTATTAGATCTTATAAACGTTTTACCTGTTCTACTATGTTTCCGTTTTAATTACATACATGTTACACAGGCTGGTTGAATGATTATGAGGAAAGTGTTTAATAATAGAGTTATTAATAATGGAATAAGGAACCAATAAGATGTGATCTATTTTGACTTGTTCTTGTATAACTTCAATTGAACTCGAAGTCAACGTGGATTTAGTTAAGAATTTGGAAGAAATCGACTACAGCGCTGCAGCTATGAACTAAGAGTCCTCATACAGGGTTGCCAGGTGAACGTTTGCACCGTGAATCATTGAATGGTCTGAGAGAAATTGGCAAGAAAAGTAAGACAACCTTGTGTATGCTGGCGTTATGGATGACAGAGCCAATAGCTTTTTCAATAGACCTTTATCAGAATTGATCTAGGACCCTTAGATAGAACTAATCACGGTCCTCTAGTGCTTCAATGACAACAATGCACAACAGTGAAAAATGCATCTTAACGTAATGGACTATTTACAGCTACGCGTTGCGAGCGAAGCAAAGGCGCGAGCTCCAATCAGTGGCCGAGTTTGCGTGAAACTATTAACTTCTTTGCATGAATCTCGGCCGCTGATTGGAGCTCTCGCCCTCGCCTCGCTCGCAACGCGTAGCTGTAAACGTAGGATTACGTTTAAAAATTAGTTGTTATTGTTGAGCATTGTTGTCATTGATCTATCAAGGACTCTAATGGTACGTTTACAGCTACGCGTTGCGAGCGAAGCGAGGGCGCGAGCTCCAATCAGCGGCCGAGTTTGCTGAAACTATTAACTTCTTTGCTTGAAACTCGGCCACTGATTGGAGCTCGCGCCCTCGCTTCGCTCGCAACGCGTAGCTGTAAACGTACCATTAGGTAAAAGTAATCACGGCCCTCTAGATTCTGAAAATCGTCTATTACTGACATATTTTGTTTGGTCATATGGCTTACTGATCTATGAAATCAGCATTCACAAGGTTGCTGTGGAACGACTTTTCTTTCAGCGAGGTCCTCGTTTTAATCCGCAACGACTATCCACGATGTAGCTGCCATCTCTACGGGCGTATACCGAACTAAAACAGCTGCTACCCCGTCCCGCCGACCTTCCAAGCTCGGCATGGCGAAGCTTTGCCCCGGGGAATCGCAAAGTTATGATCACAATCATCCTTCAACTTTTTGTTTGCTTCTGTTATGAATAAATATTACATTTTGTTTGTTGGAAAGCAGCGACCGGGAACAGTTGTCGATAATACTGGCACTAGGGAACTTATCAAAGCAAAAAACAAGATGGCTGGTATTGAAAATTCGCGTTTCATTTTTACTTTCGGTTGTCACAAAGATTATATTCGAATATTACCCGAGTTAATAATCCTAGGGATCTTAGAGAGAAAGTCATTGCATTATGTTTGTGCACTTTTGACAAATTTACACGTTAACTTCAATGAAGTAAGAAATAATTGTATTATTAAGTGAGGTTCACAATAAGAGTTGGTTTAGTGAAATAGCAATAAGGTTTAAGAGAATTGGAACATACAATAACAATGCTTTGGTTCACAACCGTCACAGTGGATTGAAATAGGCATAAGATATGAATCAATTCCATTTCTTATTTCAACTTCCCATGAACCATCATTGATCTCTCAATATTGTTCCTCTGCAAGCGGCAAGGGTGACAACAGAAAGGGTTGTTTTATGAGGCAAAGTATAACATAAATTAGTTATTTAGTTTTCATCCCAGCTACTTCCAATTAACAAACTAGTTGACAATTTCTTGACAATGACAATTTCATTTTCATTTCTTTTCTTCTTGTTTAATATAATTTGAATTCAGAATGTTCTCAGTACAAAAAAGGAATACACGAGTTTATATTACAAACGAAGTTCAGATGTTTCTTCTCATTTTAATATATTAGCTACTGAGACACTGAATGCTAAATAACCAAAACACAGTTGTGTTTATTAGTCTCATAATACAAGTTGTTGCATTCAAGCTCGTTCACAGAGAATATTAAGTAATACTTAACCTCGATCATGGAAAATGGAATATTCGCCGACAAATTGAATTATTCATGTTAACCAGTGAGTTACGAGTGTTTCCATTACGTGAACTGTTCAATATTGTGCTTTGAGGCGAAGAGTCGGCGCTTCAATAAATTATAATAAAAACGACTCTGCGAGCGTTAGCACCGCCGACATTGTAAATTAATCACATTAATATTTTAATCTTGTTAAAATATTCAACACGGGAAGCTTAAAATCGTTGAGACTTTAACGTGTTTTGTTTGTAACCTTAAAACCCTTTCAGGTCTCATTACTTTGTATATTACGTAGAATCGGTTTATAAGAAGTCCATTTTGGACTAAATTAAGTAGCTGCCACGAGGAAGAAATTCAAGAAATCTACACAAAATAAGTTTTTTTCAAAATTTAGAATGTTTGGATTAAATCATACAATACAATATCTCTTCTGATCGAGATACAATTTTTTTATTTTCTTAATTATGATATACCTGCTTTTTACCATCTTAAAATACTTCTGTTTCCCAAACGCAGCTCTGTTATTCATTAAAAAAAAACAAAAAAACGTAGTTTTGTCTATGGTGTGATCGCAAACCATGAGGGGATGTTATTCAGTGGTTGTTATAAGAATGTGTGCCTGTCGACTACCTTACCCGAGCCCAACAGAACGGTGCGAACTGCGAAGCAAGGAATGTCTGGAATGTGCGAGCCTTGTGTTGAGAGACACTCCAACGAGCACAAATACAATACGTGTCACGCAACAGGTATATAGTCGGCTCGGCGTATCATGCGAGGTGTCTACGTCATTCTTTGAAGAAACGCGCGCAATTTAAACACTACTCGCCGCGGGATTTCTCAATACCTGCTTGTTATTGTCCACTGCACCAACTGTGACTGCAAAGCGACCTCACCACGACTGATTACAGACGCGCGATATTATCACTACAATACCTGTGGTATAAGTATGTGAAGCTAACTAGATTTAAGTTGGTAGTTGTCACATGCGTCACTTAACTTTTACATAATCCATGACGAAAACCACTTTGCAAGTTAATTCGACGCGACTTTACACGCCTGGGCCTGGATTCACAAAGATGCGTAACTCTAAGTTGTCCTAAGTTAGGCAAATCCTAGTTAGATAAATCAAGATAAATCATGTCTAGGTATTAATACACATTCACAAATCAAATATTATTAGTTAAATTGTTCATATTTTACTATATTTTATCTTTATAACATTGCAAAACGACATATTGGTGATTTATATCACTAAGATTTGCCTAAACTAGGACGTCGTAGCACTTAGGCACCTTTGTGAATCTGGGCCCTGTTGTTCTACAACTGTTGTTTTACTTGCTTGGAATGTGCACTGGCAGCGCCTGTCAACAGACCCGCTGGTTTGTCCAGAACAAAACTTAATACAAAGTAGAGTGCACAAGCGTCAAGTCAAGCCCACTACGGTTGATGTTTTCATAATTTTGAAGAAGGAAGAAAGTTGCAACGAATCGTGTTATGTTGAACATTTAACCCCGCACTCGGGTGTTCCGAATGACCGAATCTATCCGGAACACCCGGCCGACCCCGTGGTCTGTGAGTAATACGTCTGTTGTTTCAAGGCTTAGGCGCTTGTTAAAACTTTGCGAAACTTCTCGCTCGATTCTCTCGAAACAGCCAACCAATTAGAGGGCCGCTAATTATTTAGCGGAGCATGTTAAGTGGGTTGTATCTTATTACCGGCGGTACGAGGTAGAACCGGTATAAAGTGGTGGAACTGGGTTCGATCCCCGCTATACCAACAGTGTTCGTTAAGCTACATAATTAATAAATAAAAATAATCTGTATATTATATTGTATATGAAATGTTATAGATGTATTTCTAGATTTTAGCATTAATGCGAGAGTAGACCGATTTACAAATAGAATCCAATTTCGAGTAAATTTCACAAAGTTAACTACATTATCAAAAGGTCCCGGCTCTACCAGTTCTAGTTATTGATCCTATCCAGGGACCAAACTATGGATGAGCTTGGAGATCAGGGACAAGAGAGAGAAACTAGATAAATGAGAAGGCAGAGGGGGGCGCCTCTTACGATGGGCAGAGTCGCCAATGAATCCGTGCACGACAGCGACCAAGTTGTGAGGTCTAAGGGTGGTTTCTACGAAAGTAAGTTCGCAAGTAAATAGGAACTAGAAAAGTAGACAATAAGGTTGGTACAATTAAACTTGATTATCTCGTAAGAAAAACAATACTTTAGGACATCTATGTGAATTTGTTGAAATCTGTTTAGAAAAAGTCAGTCAAGAAATCTCTTCTTGTCGAGAACCCATTTTTCGTCTAGACTCCATCACGGTTGGGAATCAAACAAATAACATCCAACCCCCCCCCCTTCCCCCCTCCACCTCCCCACCACACCCCCCGCCAACACACGACACTAAATTATACGTTGCCTTTAACCGTCCGGCACAGAGGCGTGTTGGTAAATAACGGCGTCTGTTTTATCGACTGAGAGCCGACCCCCCCCCCCCACCCCCCCGACACGCTCGCAGCTAAACGTTAACATTAACACACACTAAAGACTGTATTCGATAGAATAATGTCGGACTGTCAATAAAAACGCGAGTGATTACCAGTGGAATGTAACCAATCCAATTTCGAACACTTCTCGGCCAATCAAATGTTTGCAAATAAACACGGGAGACGTTTCTGTTTGTGCGTTTACACTGCGCTGCGTTGAGTACTGTGTGAACACACTATTGGCCTCCTATTGGCAGATAAAAACAAAACTGCAAGCTACTCCACTTTGATTGAGTTAATTACGTTTATAGGTTCCATTTACAACTTTTCATAGATTATGCTTTTACACGTATACTTTTGATTTGATAGAAGACTTGGGTATGTTTAACTGACTTGTACACTCCAATTTAATAGGCAGTAGACCCCCTACTGTAAGATATAAAAAAAGTGGCAAGACTCTCCACCTTTTTCGAGTTAATTGCGTTTATATGTGCTTGATACAACATTTCAGAAAGTACTAACCGGGCAACCCGGCACCTCCACCAAACACTAACTTCACATTGGTGCAGCCAGGAATATATTTCGGGAAGTATTGTTGTTGTAAGTCATAATCAGATTACATTTATCTCTTTTCTTTACTTATAAAATATTATTTTATTATAGTAGAAAACATTATAATTAGTCTAAATTTTAATTTTAGGGCGATATTATTATAAACATAATTAACCAGCAAACATACCAAAAATGTAATGACAAATCTTACTTGATCTTAAAAAGTTTAATACACTCAGGATTGTACAATACAGATTAATTAATTTATTATCACGCGAAAAATATTATTAAATGTTGTTTTTAACGTTTTACGGGTTTTACTAAATCGGATAATTTATCAGATTGTAAGAGGGTATCATTGATATTTGGTTTTATCGCACTGTACAAACAAGAGCCGAACACGATGATTTTTTATTATTTATGAATTATATATCTTAATGGTTCGGTTTATGGAATATGGTACAAAGTTTAACTATAGTTATAATTTGTCGGTATACGTATTTGAGTGTAATTTATTTAATACTTATGGTCGGTGCACAATAGCCCGGGAAGAAGCTTCCCGTTACCGTTAACGTTACCGGGCAATGTTAAATTATAGCGAACTTTCCCGTTACCGTTACCGGAGCTCCTTCCCGGGCTATTGTGCACCGACCATTACTCCCACTGTTCCTACAATAAATGTTATCCTACCCACGCTGTAATAGTTTAAATTAAGTGTAGGTTACGGCAAACCTACTCTGTATGCAGTTCAAACCTACTCACCGCCCCCTCGCATTACAGTAACCTAGCAACAACCACAACAAAGACTAAGCGCGGCGGTGGGTGGTATTGCAATTGCATTCAGTACACACAGACTTACATTTCGCGCAATAAAACAAGTGATACGTTCGTCCAATGAATTGATTCGACCATTCATTATATCTGACGATATTAAAGCTAGAGTTGTTTATTGGCCCCGTCTGCCCTTCATATTGTCATGTTCGAGATAATAATATAAAGTACTCGGGTGTTTTAATCAAAGTCGAACTAGCTCATAACGGAGCTTTATCTCTTTCAATATGGCGCTTTACATTGAATGGACGCGGACTGAATAGTTGAAATAGTACTTTGGACTTTGTGACGTATCTGTATAAAGCTCTACTGATAAATGTGACGTTTATACAATCATGTGAAGGGAATGTATGTATTGGAAATAGAGTGAACAGCTAACTGGGGCATTGTAGAGGAAATTGGGAAACAAAGTCAATTTGTTAAGAAATTGATTTTTAGAAAATGGATGATTGATTGATATTTGGGTCTAAACGTCTGATATTTTTGAAACGTGGCTAATCGAGACGATGAGTGGGTGAAATATGAAGATGAAATAGAGGGATGTTTGGAGGAAAGGGGCAAGTAGGAGGGGGAAGGGGAAGGGGAGGAAAATAAGTCTCTAGATTGATTGATATTTGGGCTTAACGTCTCATTTTTAAACGTGGCTAATCGAGATGATGGCTAATCGAGACGATGAGTGGGTGGAAATATAAAAGAATTTGTACAGCATTGTTAAGAAGTTACCTAATTTGTGGTAGAATTTTTAGTCTCAACTATACTAAACTAGCGGGAAATCAAAGTCCTTAATTACATTTTGTAATGTGATGTGATGTTGCTGGACACCTTCACACCTAACTGCAAAACAGAAATACTTATTGGAATAATAAACCATTCACATGAAAGAGCATTACATTCTCTACAGGACGACATATTTTGAATTTCACCATTACAGATCGAGATCGGGTATTCCTCAAGGTAGGGGAACAAAGCAATAAATAATCAATGAACCAAGCATTCTTGAAATATTAATAAAGTCAACTAATTTCATATCGTTTCAACAGTATTTGCTCTTAAAACCAGCGCCTTCTTGACTTCCGATTCGCTCTTGTTTGTTCTTTGGTCGGTATTTGTACTGGGACCGAGGTAGAGCTACCCCAGGGCTCACGTCAGCACACAGTCAGCACACAGTCAGCACACAATGAAGCGACATTGTTATTGGATGCGTCGCGTGGATAAAGAAAATGGCTTTTCATTTAGACTCCGTCGGAAAACTGCGGGAGGGAGATTTCCACATTTCCACGCACGCGAGGAGCGACCCAGCGCAATATCAGAGCGTCATCCCGCCCACCCGAGGTGGCTAACTCACGACTGTCACTGAGCCGGTGTCGACTCGGGATTCGATAAAGAGAGAACGTTACTTCGCTCGTAAGTTAAAATTAACGACCTAGAATACAGTAAACTTTAGATTGCCAAATAGGTTTTGATAGAAAATTATTGAAAGTTGGCAGCAATGACGTAAAATAATTCGTTGTCTGATTCTGCAATTTAAAGTACTCAAACAATGCAATATAGGTAATTACAAAAATACAAATATGTCAAACACCCTTCATTTTGTTTTCCTTTACTACTACTCTGGCGTTGGGTTTAAACTATACTGAGTAAATTAATATACTTCAAAACCAATGTGATGTGTGATCGATTTGATTCGGCCTACGTCGTATGACATATAGACCATTTTCAAAACAGATCCAGGACCCTAATAGATAGAACTAATTACGGTCCTCTAGATCTTCAATGACAACAATGCTCAAGAATAAATACTAGTATTGAAATGTTATGATAAGGTGCACATTTCATTGTTGTGTCATTGAAGATTTAGAGGACCGTGAATAATTCAATCTAAGGGTCCTAGAACAATTCTGAAAATTGTCTATTCATCAATTAGCGAGCCAAGACGATAGTATCCCTCCAATGAGCAGCCGTGTTTCACACGTGGTCGCATGAAACACGGCTTCTGATTGGACGACGCTTCTCCACACGTAGTTTATCTCGCAGCGCCGAACTATGAACAATATGATGTAACCATTCTCTTTCATTAAAAAGTTCAAAGCACGTTTACGTCAAGTTAAGTTTTGTGAACTAACTTAGTCGCGAGTTGAGTCTGCACAATTCGTCGGTGTCGTCTTCGCTGAAATTAGTCAAATTATCGCTACGTGCGCCCGCAGCGAGCTCGAAGTCGACTCGTATTCGACTTTCGATACTTCGTAGTTAATTGACGCGTGCGCAGACGCCACGGCGTACATCATTAATTCTACGAAATGATGCAACGAGATCATACGCTACGTATCTCAGTACGTTTAATTCGCGTACGTTAATTATATAATTTAATTATAATTATAGTGTATAGTCTCATCTATTAAATGAAAGTGTTTTGTAATATCTTGAGTGTTGTTAAAACGAACTAAATCCCGGATTAAACGTTTCGAAATATGTTCTATTTGTCATTTCAATTTGTTGTTAACTTAAGTTATAATTTTACGATATACTACATCTACATATCTTATTTCTATTTGTCATTTCAATTAGTTAACTTTATTTATAATTTTAAGATAAACATATATACTACATATCTTATCAAATATTTTCACCTTTGCGGATGTGGATTAACTTTGGGTGCAAATCCAAAAGTGAATTATAATATTTTATTTATATTATATTGCCCACTATGTAACAGACAACGGTGTAGAAATGAGAAGAATAATTATGTATCGTTATGTTCGGTTTTTAATTTTATAGATTTGTACATAACTTTTTTCTTAACAATGTAATTTTGTAAATGATTTAGATTTATTATATTCCTAGTACTTGAGACCATAATACGTTCATTGTAATCTCATTGTTAAAATAGAGTAGAAAAATTAGAAGTAGTTTTAAATTTGTTTTAGTTTTAGATGTACCTTAATTGTGTTTTTACGCTTATCATTTTGCATACACTATATTTTGTTTCTTAGCTTAAGAAGAAGGCCATCAAGCATTGCAGCTATAAATATGTAATGTTTCTATACAAAAATAATATCCGAATTAATGTAACCCTTAACAATAAATAAAACTAAAACTAAAATGAAGATGCCGACTCAGCAACAAGCCCTTCCAACAACCGGGTCTTCTTGGCGATGGTATTTCATCGTCCGCTATGTTTGCCCAGCTGCCCCCCCCCCCCCCCCCCCCGGCAACATCACGTGACCGAGTATATACAAACACAATCTGTCGGTGTCTGGGGGATTGCATTGGGACGATGCCAGCCAATAACACAGGCAAACACTGTACTGTACACTATATACACTATATATATACGGCAGCCTGTTGATTCTGGGAGCTATGCTTACCGCTTGGCTGGCCTGCTTGCGTTCTAAAGGTCGCCGGTTCGTTTACCGGTGACCCCAGTCATGAGTGACCTCGGCCGTAATGACGGATTCACATCCTTGACTGAGGGTTATGTATTTATTCCATTTTATTTTAATACACCCTCATATATTGCTACTCATATACACTTTAGTACACAGTATCAGTATACTTCTTGCCTTCATGCTTAAATGATATAATTAATTATATGGGACCTACTTATACCTAATATAACGTAACAAAAAAGTATCAAAAACACTCAATCATAAACTAACAATATTTAACTTTGTTTGTTTGGTGACTTGGGAGCCGTCCTAGCAACGAAGCACTCAATAAATTCAAAGTTGTTCTGAATCGGCCTTGTTGATTCTACATTTGTCCGCAGATGTTTGCACTGTCCAATCGCTGATTCATATGTTTCGTATTTGAAACATCGATCTTTGATTGGTTATCGCTCACTCGTCGATGGTGTTCGGAGCCTACAGGGTTGGTTTTGTCACTTTAAATTAAAGTCCCCCACTGCAAATCAGTTTGGTTACTGAATGGGTAGACTCTAAATGTGAGTATAACTTTATAGCAGACTCGTGGCCGGTATTAAGAGCAGCTAATAAAAAAGTTACTGGCTAATAACTTGTTTTCACCATGGCAACCACCAATCAGAAGCCTTATAAAATCCACCTAATAGCTCTAGCTGTTCATAATACCGCGTCTCAACATAATTAAATAAGTTATAAGAAGGTAAAGGTTGTTTAAAAAAAAGCTTAAAACGATTAAAAAAAAAAAAAAAATTAGGACTCAAAAATAAATTATTTTAGAAATGTTCTGCAAGTTGTAGGTTGTTATAAAATCACGAAGAACATTGTCTCGTATGTTATGGATGGTCCTCGTTGTGGCCATTGTGACGTAGTGAATGTGTCGTTTCCAGAGGGCCAGTGTGACGTAGTTGATGTCTCGTCACCAGAGGGTTTGGTTGTGGGGGTGGTAATCGATCGGTCTCACCCTTTGAGCGGGGCGCCTTGGTCTCGCTCTGCCGGGCTTGAGTCGAGCCCCCCCCCCTCATTCTTCCTCCCCCCCAAAACCCGGGACCCCACAACAATATCAAGAGCTGTGATGTACATTGTAGTGCGATCACGGGACGTTTTACGCGCGCTTTCATGAGTTTGCCGCCATAACCACCATTCGACCTTGAAATATCGCGTGTGTATTAGTTGTAAATTGTTATACAACAACTATGTGTGAAAGAATACACAAAATGACAGATTTCAGTTATAGAGGACTCAGAACTGGAATATAGATACCGCTGCTAAGCAACCTCCTTTCATCGCTATTGGTGAATAATAACAATAAAACGACAATGAAAATTGACAGCTAAACCACTCCTCTAAAGTTTATTTTTTGCCACCAGAATGCATCTAGTCTGTTTTGAATAATACAATAAATTATATAATATTTACAGGCGTTGTTTGTACGATAGTTGTAATTTTAGAATTATTCCTAGGTTTATATATTAAAGCTACTTTAGTAGCTATGAAAACACCCATAAATTGAGACTTATAGGATGCAATGAATGTTCAAGTATATGAAACCAATAATGACATATCTACAAATTGGTAAAGTTAATAACAGTTGGTAACACTCTTTCCACCCGAAACTATCTAAAATAATTCGTTTTCGAAATTCAATGTAATGCTGCCCACCCACAAAACCAACAGATATTTCCATCGCCAATTCATACGACCTATTTCAAGATTCACGCTTTAAAAGTTTTTTTTTGCCGATATTTTAAAAACTTTAACAAACTTCTGAAGTAAGTAGGCTTAATTAAGTTCGACTTATTCGCCGTGTTTGCATCATTAGATTCGAATCCACGTCACTTGGATCGGCCGATTGGGCGTGAATTAATGATCCGAGTGCTTTAGAGAAGGTAAAAATATTAAAAAATTCTAAAACGAGAATTTAAAAAACGCAAAGACCTTTACAAAGATAAAACAAATAAAAACGAGAAGTGCAGAATTGAACTATCTCCGACAGCAAAACGCTCTCAACCAATAAACGCAGACCAACACAAAGAAGATTATTCAAACGGAGTTGAGTGAAAGCAGTGAAAGCAGTGAAGGGTTTATGTGGGCAAGCTTTCATTCAATTCCACTTGAGACTAATCCAGTTATACGCGAGAAAGGTAAACGTACCTACGAATGAAAGCCTTCAAACCGCACGGCGACTTTCACAACCACACCGCTTTCTCAGGGTGCCGTAGAAAGGGATGAATTTATTGATGTAGGCAGATTTATTTCACAGGTTGTGTTGAAAAAGAAGTAAAATGTTTTATACTATACATACAAACGTTGGTAATGGATTTATACAACTTAGATGTACCTGCAGTTCATCCTCCTCCATTCATTCCTCTGGATCTTCAATGACAACAATGCACAACAGTGAAAAATACACCTTAACATAACATTTGAAAACTAGTTGTTATTGTTGAGCATTGTTGTCATTGATCTATCAAGGACCCTTAGATCAATTCTGAAAATCGTCCATTTTGAGCGGCTCTGTTCTAGATTATACTAAAATCATATAATATGACAATGGCCGCTGTGTCGTCACGTGAGTTTCATCGAGGTCTATTTTAATCATCTCTCTGTCGGTATAATTCACAGAACGAGACATATAGACAGACAGACAGACAGACAGACAGACATACAGACAGACAGACAGACAGACAGACAGACAGTCAGACAGACAGACAGACAGACAGACAGACAGACAGACAGACACACAGACACACAGACAGACAGACAGACAGACAGACAGACAGACAGACAGACAGACAGACAGACAGACAGACAGACAGACAGACAGACAGACAGACAGACAGACAGACAGACAGACAGACAGACAGACAGACAGACAGACAGACAGACAGACAGACAGACAGACAGACAGACAGACAGACAGACAGACAGACAGAGGACGGAGGCGAAACCTCCCATTATGTAAACCTCACCGCCTGATTGAAATAAGCTTTTACATTCTCGGATATTACTCATTATCGGAAAACCGTCACTTGAAACCCGACAGGGTTCACTCGCCCGTTATAACAAGATTCTGTTTGTTAAATGTGCCAGTCTCTCTTTGAATAGCGATGGGACATGTACATTGTTTTCGTTGAATCAGCATAAACGTTATCGGACGGTTTAACGGCGTTGTTTGATGTTGGAAACACAATTTCGTGATAATATTTGTTTTGAATGATTCTGGGCTTGTAGGCATATCATGGCCTACAAAAAGTATTGGAAGAAGAACAAATATTGGATGAAATACAGTCAGTTGATCAAGTCTACGTTTAACAAATTTAACCGGAATAGATTTTTAATGTGTATCTTGATCAGAATCAAAATTACTTTTTAAATCCATTATTTTGTTAAAAGAGTTCTTTAGAAATGAACTGGACTGTACTTCAAATTGTCTGTATGTATCCGATCCGAAATAAACGCAATATTGTGAAATCCATAAACTACAAAACCAATCCCGACTGGTAATCGAAACCAGGTCACCCATTTGCGCGCGTTGATCGCTAGATATCCCCGGGACTGGCAACTTAATATCTAGATATTGTGTTTGATAACACCTCCAACTTGTTCTATTTCATTCGCCAATTACGTTGGTGCTAGTACATAATCATTAATCACCTGTATGTCGGTTTATCGTTGCTAATTCTAAGTCTAGGTCTAGATTTGTTGTTATCGACAATCAGTGATCGGAGGTCACATATTTATTTATTTTATTGTAATTAAGCCAGAGCACCAATGCCCTCTTTAGCCTGATGAGTGATGATTGATGAATGATAATGAGGAAGGGAGGAAGGGAAGCCTAGTACCGGCATGTAGCCTACTCCTGTCGAGAAGTACCAAGCGGACCATCGGCTTTACGTCCCATCCTAAAGGACGGTGTAACTTTGACCAGTCATATAGGTTCTTCCACTAACCTGGACTGCCGAGCAGTTGACGAGAAGAACGAAGCTGTTACACAAGCATTCGAACCCTCCAATCTGCTCTAACCAACGGTAACTAGTGTTTCAGAGGCGAGTGGTCACCCATCCACCTCCTGATCTAGCCCGAGGTTGTTCAAGTTCGGTGTCCCATTGTTGATATAACGTCAAATCTAGACTAATGGTGTGTCCGAAAGCCGGCTCTATCGTTGATAAGTCCAGTTCTAGATATGAGGCTATCAACAATCATCAACAAACAATGAACAAAGGGTACACATTGTTGATGACGTCAAATCTGGAATTAGCAACGATAGACAAGAGTTCGGACACGTCCTAAGTCAGAATTAGCAAAGATAAACCGATAATTCCGACAAGTTATCGACCTCCCTCTCTAGTAAGTGATAAGTGAGGTGTCACGTCACTTAGTGAAGTACCTTACCGTAAACTGGTCAGAGGACATAAGCTTAAGTCGCGAGCTGGCCGCCTTAAAAACTTTTAAAAGCTTTCAATTTATATCGGAGGTGCACCGCCTTAGGGATGAGCTATGTCCAGATTACCACCCTTCAATACCACCGCCTGCGCGCTCGGCTGCCACGACAAAGTTTCGAGGGCTGTGCACGGTTATCGCGGGAATGTATTCCAATCTCAATCCACATCTTCCAATGGGGCTTTGCACTGCCACATTCTCCCACTCGCAGCGCCAGCGTAGTGCCAGCCCTCAGACAAGGTCTACTTGATCTATGCATAACTTAGCCATGAAAAAAGGGCTGATTTATCCATCCAGGAGGCTCTGGACTTGAGCTCGAACTATGGTGGCGCTACTTCTATTCCAATGTCTTTGGCAAAATGCTGCCATCACAGCCTGCTGGATGGGTCAAGTAGACCTTGTCCGCGCTGATTTACCCATCCAGCAGGTCATGGATTTGGGCTTGGACGGTGGTGGCGCATTCTACTTCAAGTTTTGCGTGCGATCAAGGAGCCTTAAGCCTGTATTACACGGTCAAACTTTTTCATCCAACTCCTTGAATTCAAGAACAAAAGCACATCAAAAACAGTCAGTATATTGTAGTCAAATACAATAAAAGGAATTATTTATTGATGCTTTTGTGTCCTTGAATTCAAGGAGTTGGATGAAAAAATTTGACCGTGTAATAATAAAATTAATCACGGTCCTCTAGATCTTCAATGACAACAATGCACAACAGTGAAAAATTCACCTTAACATAACATATGAAAAGTAGTTGTTATTGTTGAGCATTGTTGTCATTGATCTATCAAGAACCCCTAGATAGAAGTAATCACGGCCCTCTAGATCAATTCTGAAAATCGTCTATTGTATTCTCTATGGCCCAAAATACTCCGTCTAAATAATAACTCATTTATTATGTAGTTGCAAAAACGCACCTTTCACAATTATTAAGTTAATTTGAAAATAGGAAATCAAACTAAATATGAACGACATTTTTTCTTTTAGATTTTTATAGCATTTTAAAGCAATTTGAACCAACATAAATCGGGAGTTCTGCCGAGGACCGCAGTCTCTACAACGTCTGGGTTGTTATTATGACGTCATAGACGAGAGCTCTCAGCCTTTGTCAAGTCGAGTGCTACCACGAGAGTGGTGTATTAAATTAGATTAACGCGCCATTATGAAGACCCGGCTTCTATTATTCTATTATAAGAAGAGGTGCTTCAAACAAGGAATCGTCATCAGTCACCTTGCTAAAGAATCAATACGGTGTTGCCGTATTTCCTTTCGTCTCAACTTAATCCTTTCACCAATATTGCAGCAAATGGGCCCACGAGTGGGATTATTTCCATCTCTAAACAGTGCTGTTACCTAGCGGAGGATGGTGGGAATTAGAAAAAAAAATGTCTGAACTCGAGTAATACACAATTCTATATAGTTACAGATTTTGTTAAAAAAGAATTTGGCTTTGCATTTATAAAAAGTAATCACCACCAATTTGTAAACTTATTCCTTCTGATGAAATTAAAGTATAATATTATGAGCTTATGACCAGCTATCATGTGTATATGTGTTATGACTGATAATGTTTAGTAATCGGAAATCATGTAAATATAAGTGTAATTCATAAAAGTGGTATAAGTAATATACACATGGCCCTACCACTCTCATGTAAATGAAGGTTATGTATTATTTCAAATTATGCTTTTGATGAAAAACAGCCTCGAAATTCGGTTTCTGGAACTTATATTGACAAAAGCAAGACCAAATTGCCTTACGGATCAACATTTTTAATTTAGGAAACATTCTACTAAGTTAAAAAAAAATAACTACAAAAAAAACAATATACATATTCATGGGCAGTGGGATGTATAATACTAAAAATGTTTTAACTGTGATCCATAAACAAAAATTGTTTTTACTTCTTTCAGCACTGAGAGAAAATCATGCAACAAAACTACTCTGCATGCAATTAGACGAAGTGTTTTAATTGTTAGTCCTTGAGCAACGTGACAAAATAATCAAGAGCTTTTTAATAAACTCCAATTCCAAAGTTCGTCACAAAGAAAGGGTAGATTCGTAACGAGTGAACCTTTATCTCGTCTAGCGAAGTTTTATTGTTAGCAAGTTTATCGGCCTGTGTGTAATTACCTTTCTACGGGTTGGTAATAAAAGCGACGACTAAAGTGATGGTATAAAGACCAGACGTCTCGTTTGCAACGTAACGAATCAACTAGAACCAGCTAGTTCAAAGAGCTTGGTCAAGGCTGTCCAGAGTGCTTTGACAAGGATGTCCAGAGAGCTTGGATGGTAAAAACCAGACGTCTCGTTTGCAACGTAACGAATCAACTAGAACCAGCTAGTTCAAAGAGCTTAGTCAAGGCTGTCCAGAGTGCTTTGACAAGGATGTCCAGAAAGCTTGGATGGAAAAGACCAAACGTCTCGTTTACAACGTAACGAATCAACTAGAACCAGCTAGTTCAAAGAGCTTGGTCAAGGCTGTCCAGAGTGCTTTGACAAGGATGTCCAGAGAGCTTGGATGGTAAAAACCAGACGTCTCGTTTGCAACGTAAAGGCTCGTGTACATCCACTTTGCGTACGTGTGAAAATTATAGAAAATTATAGAAATTACGTTAGCCGTTCCCATCGAATGTTGATAATTTTCGTAAGTTAACGAAACCCAATCAGAGTTCACGAATTTCCCACCAATAGGGAACTTGCAACTGACTTCAGAGCCAACAAATGAATCAAACTGATAAACAAACAAGGAGCTGTCAAAATAATAAAATTGTAACATTATGAAGAAAACGAGGTATGGCGATAGTTTAACTGCGCACCAGTTAAAACTTTTAATTATGGGCAACCAAGTTGTGAGAGTTTTGTGTGTTTCTTGTTTGTTTTGAAGATTTGTTTTCAAAATAGAAATGTATAGAAATGTTGTGATGTGGTTTGGTTTGACACTTCGATAAATAAACAATGTAAGCTGTTGGTATGTTTTCTCTCTATTGCGCATGCACCAATTAACCAAATTCTAAAAATTAGAAAAAAGTTGGAGTTGAATCAACTTTTCGCGTCGTGAAACGTACGATAATTTTCCTAATTTCAATGTGCATTGTTACATGTAAATTCAATATGGCCAACTCGGTAATTTCTGGAAGTTACGTACGCTAAGTGGATGTAGACGGGCCTTAACGAATCAACTAGAACCAGCTAGTTCAAAGAGCTTGGTCAAGGCTTTCCAGAGTGCTTTGAACAGGATATACAGAGAGCTTAGAAATACTCCATTATTCTAGAGTATTTTGGCGAGAGAAGTTCCATACCTAAAATAGCAAGTTATAACACGAATTCACTAGATGGCTTCTTAATAGAAACTCGACTATAGCAAGTTTACCATGTACAATTAACATTAAACAAGGACTTGAAAACAACTTTGATAAATTCATCAACTCTAATTAGCAATTAGAATGTTGCATGCACATGATTCAGATTCTATTCATAGTTCCCACGTGACGTCACAGCGGCCATGATTGTGAAACATTTGATCTAAGCCTTTCCTAGAACATCGCTGCACTATTTGCAAATTGACTTAAAACATTTTTTGAATTCAAACTTACGGGATGAGATGGTAAAGACTATAGACGCGTTTGAGTCACCCCCCATCCATTCAGAGAGACGTTCAGACAGATACTAGACAGACAGACAGACAGACAGACAGACAGACAGACAGATAGACAGACAGACAGACAGACAGACAGACAGACAGACAGACAGTTAGACAGACAGGCAGGCAAGCAGACAGACAGACAGACAGACAGACAGGCAGATAGACAGACAGACAGACAGACAGACAGACAGACAGACAGACAGACAGACAGACAGACAGTTAGACAGACAGACAGACAGGCAGACAGACAGACAGACAGACAGACAGACAGACAGACAGACAGACAGACAGACAGACAGACAGACAGACAGACAGACAGACAGACAGACAGACAGACAGACAGACAGATGGGAACATTACGGCAATCTCCCGAACTATGAACACTAATTAAAACCAGGATCCGAGACAGCGATTAATTAATTTACAAGAAACAAATTAACTCACGTTTACAAAACGCCGTCAAATTGAAAAATAAGTCTGGTTAATTTTCAAGTCGGATGGTATAATTACAGAATAAATTAATTTAACAGGATTCCTGACTGTACTGCTGACGTGTTAGTGAGGTTTGTAGGTGGGTTTTAATCCGTTCAAAACCAGGCGACAAAGTCAATCCAGGGTATCCACAACCTTCCATATTAGTCTAACAACTCTTCTAAAGTCCTTTGACACTAAAGAAAAATACCAGGGCCAAGATTCACAAGAGGTCCTAAGTCTTTTTTGGCCTTATCTCTAATACCGACTTAACTTGGAATCCCTTGTGAATCCGGGAAAATATCTTGGAACAGATTTTAAAACATATTATTGGAATGGTCATTATGTCCTTGTTCTCACAAAGAATTAATAACTTCTTCACATTACCTGGGTTTGGTTTTACAAAGAGATTCAAAGTTAGGCCGGTCTTAGAGTTAAGACCAGAAAAAGACTTTGGACCTTTTGTGAATCCGGGCCTTAATATCAAGAAATTTCCCCTCCTCATTATCACCTTCACTCCACACGGGTGAGAGTGCTCGGGACAATTGGAAACGATAGGCATAAATAATAATTTTTCGTATGAATACCCATTATGGGTGCACACCAGCCTTACCTGATGTACCCCTCTTTAGTTGACTAACTAGGTTATTAGGGTGTTTGAATAGCTGGGAAGGAATGTCCGAGGGCTGTTAGTAGGACTCAAGGAAAACCTTGGAAAAAAACTTCAGTCAGGACTGCCGGTGGCCGGAATCGAACCGGCGACCTCCCGAATTAGAGTCTCGCGTCTTACCGCTGAGCCATCTTTATCGAGAGTTATAATATTCCCTTGGTATCTTCGCTAGACATCGATAAACTGGTCTACAAAACAGCTAGTGAGACACATAACACCGTGATGTGTGGCGGTGGATACTCCCCCTCCATCCCCCCCCCCCCCCCCCCCACCATCGCGCTCGCCGGAAAATTAATACAAATTGTATTTTTAATGACAGCTCTTTGTCAACGCTTGGTTATTGTTCTAAACCTATTCGGCTCCCGATAAATCCATTACTCGGTACGTCGGCGTTCTACCGCAAATAATTTGTTGTTTTAATGATGGTATTGTGTGTTTTCGTTGTGAGCGACAGCAGTTGGTAGTCCTGTCGCGACCCCCCTCTGCCCCGCGGACTGAACACGGGGATAATGAATGATAACAAAACAGAACGTTGTTCAAAACAACAACACAATCATGACGGAATATTGTTGGGAGATGTGAGATCGAATGTAAACGATGCATAGACATAACTGTCAAGTTATGTATAGGATTTGTTGCTATGGAATTGTTTTATTACATACCATTTTTTCATACGAGAAACAAACTTCATAACACCACAAATCCTTATAAGACTCTAGTAATTGAACTGTACACTGTTCTTTGTCACAACATAAAAATAAAACGCAATATTTCGAACCCTGATCAGAGCTCTTCAACAGGCGAAACCACACTGCGTGGTTTCGCCTGTTGAAGAGCTCTGATCAGGGTTCGAAATATTGCGTCTTATTTATATGTTGTGACAAGGAACAGTGTACAGTTCAATTACTAGGGTCTTATAACGTTTTACCTGTTCTACTATGTTTCCGTTTTAATTAAACAAATCCTTACTTAACTCGACTAAGTTTTTGCAACAACTGAAACAATTGCAAGAACTTTGTTAGTAACAAATTCTCAGTTATTAAAACTTTGCTGTTGGGTTTCGCCGCGTCCACCGATAAAAAATAGTTCGAATTAAAAAAAAAGAAAAAAGAAGAACTAAAAAGAAGAATTTTAAAAGAAGACATTTTTATCGGTGGACGCGGCACACGACAGCCAAGTTTTAAATTCTCAGTTATTAAACATCAATGTAGCCCGGTTGTACGATTTTAGACTACAGATCTAGATCAAGTTATCCTTGGGATATACAACATTTCAAAGCTGCTGATAGTGATTGCCATGTTGAAAACAAGTTATCCCAAGGGCAAATAATTATACAATCGGGGGTAACGAGGTTTTCTTCATACACCCTGGTTCACACATCCGGTTTTAAAGACCGTAACAACTCAATACACAATACCAGTACGCATAGAGATGACTCAGCAGTAAGACGCGAGACTCTAATTCGTGAGGTCGCCGGTTCGATTCCGGCCACCGGCAGTACTGACTGAAGGTTTTTTCCGAGTTGTTTCTCAGTCGTAAAGGCGACTGCTTGGACTGTCATACTATCAGCCATCGGACTCTCCTTTCCAAACACCCTAATATACCTAATTAGTCACCTGAAGAGGGGCACATCAGGTGAAACTGGTGCGCACCCTATAACGGGTATTCATACGAAAAATGAATAAATTATCCGGTTGGCAACGATGGATGCGTAGCGATGAAAACGTGTGGTATTTGCTTACCGTGTGTGTACCGCATTCACAGCAAACATCGTGTGTACAGCGCTCAATAGACAACAAGGTACTGAGAGGCCAGAGTGCATGTATCGTGCTCGCGCGTGAGTCATTCTGGGGAATGCTTGGAAAGACGGCCGAAAGATGAACGTTGCACCGTTGCAAGGCATAGGGGGGGGGAGGGGGAGGGGGGGGAGCTAAACCACACTCCCCCCCCCCCCCCCCGCACACACACAAAAGTCACCCGAGTCTTAATTTGTATTATCAACATCATAAAAGGGTTGAAAAACCAACAACAACATTAGACCTTTTGAAAGCAAATATGTTCTTATGACTACAATTATTCAACGTTTCCGCTTCCGCCGGTTGGGTCTTTGCCCCAGAACCCTCCCAGGATGAAATTCTAAGTGCAGTACAGAATATTATACATGATTTGAAACGTTTTTCGACATCGTATGGAAACATAGAAAAGTACCTGGAACTCTGCATAAATTAAGGCTGCACGGAACAGGTTTTCTGTTTTCAAGAAGAACTTGATATGATTGTGTAATATTGTGAATGAATGATAAATAAAGGTTCTTTAATATGTAGTTGTATCACAATAGGTACTTTGATTTTTTTATTATTGATCTGGAGTATTTTACTTTATTTTTAAATTTTATTTAAGTGTGAAAGGTGTCCAGCAATATCACATTACAAAAGGTAGTTAAGGACATCTGAAACACGGAAATATTGATTGGAACAAAGAAACTGTCATAAGAAAGAGCTCCAAATTCGCTACAGGATGACATATTTTGATTTACATTTGGGATAATTTGACCACATTTTAAAGCAAGTTCAACAGCCTTTATAGAAAAGGAAGTGAGAAGTGAGAAGTAAGTGGTACTTTTCGACATGAGTAGGATAAAGTAAGATTGTGTGTGTTTGTGTTTCAGGCCCCGGCCCGAGATGAGGCGAGGCTCCTTCAACCCCCTCCCTTCGGGGGAGCCCCTCATCGTGGTGGAGGAGTCAGGGGTGACAGATGAGGAGGACAACTCCACCAGTCAGGCATCCACCCCCTGCTCGCCCGCACACAACCCCTGTCTACTGTCCCCGTATAGAGACATGCGCAAGAGTTCTCTACCTACGCCATGTTGTACGTCTGGCATCACAGCCAGTCAGGTGCGGCGGCTGTCTGAGCACGGTGAGCACGTAGCCTACCCCTGTCTGTCCACACAACCCCTGTCTACTGTCCCCGTATAGAGACATGCGCAAGAGTTCTCTACCTACGCCATGTTGTACGTCTGGCATCACAGCCAGTCAGGTGCGCCGGCTGTCTGAGCACGGTGAGCACGTAGCCTACCCCTGTCTGTCCACACAACCCCTGTCTACTGTCCCCGTATAGAGACATGCGCAAGAGTTCTCTACCTACGCCATGTTGTACGTCTGGCATCACGGCCAGTCAGGTGCGGCGGCTGTCTGAGCACGGTGAGCACGTAGCCTACCCCTGTCTGTCCACACAACCCCTGTCTACTGTCCCCGTATAGAGACATGCGCAAGAGTTCTCTACCTACGCCATGTTGTACGTCTGGCATCACGGCCAGTCAGGTGCGGCGGCTGTCTGAGCACGGTGAGCACGTAGCCTACCCCTGTCTGTCCACACAACCCCTGTCTACTGTCCCCGTATAGAGACATGCGCAAGAGTTCTCTACCTACGCCATGTTGTACGTCTGGCATCACGGCCAGTCAGGTGCGGCGGCTGTCTGAGCACGGTGAGCACGTAGCCTACCCCTTCTACTGTCCCCGTATAGAGACATGCGCAAGAGTTCTCTACCTACGCCATGTTGTACGTCTGGCATCACAGCCAGTCAGGTGCGGCGGCTGTCTGAGCACGGTGAGCACGTAGCCTACCCCTGTCTGTCCACACAACCCCTGTCTACTGTCCCCGTATAGAGACATGCGCAAGAGTTCTCTACCTACGCCATGTTGTACGTCTGGCATCACAGCCAGTCAGGTGCGCCGGCTGTCTGAGCACGGTGAGCACGTAGCCTACCCCTGTCTGTCCACACAACCCCTGTCTACTGTCCCCGTATAGAGACATGCGCAAGAGTTCTCTACCTACGCCATGTTGTACGTCTGGCATCACAGCCAGTCAGGTGCGCCGGCTGTCTGAGCACGGTGAGCACGTAGCCTACCCCTGTCTGTCCACACAACCCCTGTCTACTGTCCCCGTATAGAGACATGCGCAAGAGTTCTCTACCTACGCCATGTTGTACGTCTGGCATCACAGCCAGTCAGGTGCGGCGGCTGTCTGAGCACGGTGAGCACGTAGCCTACCCCTGTCTGTCCACACAACCCCTGTCTACTGTCCCCGTATAGAGACATGCGCAAGAGTTCTCTACCTACGCCATGTTGTACGTCTGGCATCACGGCCAGTCAGGTGCGCCGGCTGTCTGAGCACGGTGAGCACGTAGCCCACCCCTGTCTGTCCACACAACCCCTGTCTACTGTCCCCGTATAGAGACATGCGCAAGAGTTCTCTACCTACGCCATGTTGTACGTCTGGCATCACGGCCAGTCAGGTGCGGCGGCTGTCCGAGCACGGTGAGCACGTAGCCTACCCCTGTCTGTCCGTGCACTCTACCACAACCGCTGTCTACTCTTCCACTCTTATCTCATCTCATCACATTCGTTCCATCTGTCTTAGTTTAGGAGATAAACACGAAAAACGATTCTAGAAGAAATTGGTAGCAGCGTGTTGACCTAGTTTCGTTTCTCTCCGCTTGATCCTGACGGCGCTGGTTAAATCAAATGCTACGAGGAGAATTGTGACGTCATCGGGGTACCTGCATGGCGTATGCATGACGGAACAACGTGTGCGCTACGCATAACCAACGATGATCTGCCTGATATTAAAAACCCACGTGTCAATGCGTTTGTTGATCATTAGAGCCGGGATGTTCATTCGCTAAGAGCATTATGACGTCATACAACAATTGACGGAAACTCGAGCTCTCATTTTACTGACGAATGGGTGGATGGATAATTAAAATGTTTGCAGTTATTTGATTCTAAAATATTTCGGTACAACATGTTAGGATTTTTAATGTTCATGTCAGCTCATCTTTGACGTTGACGTAGTTTTTATTGCCGAATGTCGACGAGTGGTTCTTGAAAAGGGGTTAAAATTCATCTGTATTCTACAAGTTGCCATTTCGATTCTGGATAAGAACCCTATACACGGTACTGAAAAAATTATACTTATGCCTATTAGCATGTCGTGCTTTTTTAAGAACTAAAAAGCTTTCTTTAAATATTTGAACCATAATAGCAATATATAATATTAATTCAAAAATCCTTATCAAAACTCTTTTTGTGCTTACGTTTCTGGTCCGTATTCATAGTCTTCCCCTACCCCTAGGGACGCCTGTTGTTGCCAGGCAACAGTTTCATTCATGCTATTTCACATCCTAGAAAACAAATCCTTAGCAACAACGGGCGCCCCTGGGGGTAGAGGACGACTATAAATACGGACCGCGCTTATGTTTTATGCCTGATGTCTTACGCATTACGTTTTCGTCTGGACCCTCCTTTACTAACTAACTATAGTATTTTCCATTTCAACTTACACAGTTGTAAAATCAAACCTCATAAGAAGTTGTTGGTGTTATTAGAGACCATAAATGTCAATCATGCCTTTCTTCCGCAAAGTACTCACCATCCCTTGTAGTACAAGCAGCTCCAAGCCATATTGGCCTCCACCGACAGCGCAAAAAATACCTTACTACCCCCACTGTATCAACAATTAAACACAATTATTTAGTTTTAATTATTAACTTTTGCGATCCTCAAATTCGGTACGTGATATTAACTTAGATTTTAGGTTATTTATTTCGAAGACAAAATAATCAGAGGTCACTTGATTTTGGAAGCTATGCACCTACCCTTCTTGCTGGTCGGAGAAACTTTCAACCTGATTGAAGTTTACAACCTCATTCAAAGAGAGCAATAAACCAGCCGCGATTGAACCCAAAATTTGCCGCTGTGCTAGATGATATGGAAAATACAGTAACTAACTAACTATCTAGTTAACTATCTAACTAACTAATGACGCCCAATGATTCCAGGCACCGACGCGGCGCCATCACCGCGCGAGACGGCCTTCCTAGCGACGCTGTCAAGCACCCCCGCCCCCGCCCCCGGAGGCAGAAGACACAGCGTCGTCACCATATCGAGGGCGCCGCCTCCGAGCGTCTTCTTCGGCCGGGGGCGGCGAGAGTCCATTGCGGCGTTCAGCTCCGCCGCTCAGGGCAGAGTTTTACCGGGGGCGGTGAGTACCTCAAGGACCGGCGCGCGGACCGGTATTGTTTTACGAAATATTTTTTTCTTGCAATTTTTCTCGCTTAAAGTCGATCGATGATAACTGCACATGCAATATAAATCATTCAAATTGTATGTACTGCAAGTTGAGATTAAGCTTGTGAATATTGTAGAAAAAAATATGCACCTACCGCTATTAGTTTTTTATTTATTGAGTGTTGAAATGCGTTGGAATTCCCTATGTTATACATTGTAACTGAACAAAAACCTACACTTTCAATCGTATAACTTTGCGTAGCACCTTCAAAAAGTAATATATTGTAACAAATTTTCGTCCTAAATGTAGATAACTTCATGACTAACATGAATACGTTTGAAAAAGATGATCGAACGCGATCCGTTTTCGAGATATTCGCGTTGGTGTGTCAATTTTACATCAAATCTACTCAAATTAGAAACTATAAATATACTTTATTAATAAAAAAAAAACATAATTTCAAGAAGTACAGTATTAAATGCTACTCACATGTAATAATTCTTGAAATTCATAATTTAGAATAAAAAAAGTATTTTTTCATGTCCATTTAATTTGAATAGTTTAGTTGTTGTATTGAATGGGTAGTTCACTTCATCGATCGACTTTAAAATGCTTTATGATTGTTAAAAATGTAACCTAAATTCATTATTCTATTCATAGGTTGCACGTACGTCACATCTTTGCGCGTGGCGGCCACATTTGTGATCAAACTTTGACGTTGCCATGGAGAAACAATTGAAGGCTGTTGTGGTAGAACACAGAAAATCTTAGTTCTTTAAAATTCAGCATGTTTTTTAAAATAAAATTGGTATGTGTCGTATATTTTTAACTGTTTTATTGCTTAAATGTTTACTTTTTAAATTCTAAATTAGGCTTATTTATCGAATTTGATTAGTATTTGCCAATGATCTAGGATTGGTCCTCATCAAATGTGTCGCAATCATGGCCGCTGTGACGTCACGTGGGAACTAGGAATATAGAATTTAATATTCTTTTTTTATGAATATTTCTCTATTCGAATAAATATTTCCATTTTTTTCAAATTAACTTATTTCATTGCGTAAGATGTGTTGCAACAGTTAAATGAGCTAATTTGAAGAACTGACAAATTTATTGGAACAAAGAAACATTAAAAAGAATAAGTATTAAATTCTCTATAGAATTACATGTTTTGGTTTACTTTTTGACAATTTTAAATCATTTCAAAGCGATTTCAATCGATCGAAATCGGGAGAGTTTCACGACATGACAACGCGAACATGTCCGACCATGGCCGAAGCTCTAACAGGTGTCTTGTCCCGCAGAGTCGCCGAGACTCGACCTCCTCCGTCCCCCGACCGCCCTCCACCTCCAACTCGGGGTCACAGTTTAACCTCCAGTTGGACATCATGGACGACATCGCAGAGATCAAGGCTGCACGCAAGGTGAGTTGATGACGTCATATGTCACGTGACTACGGACGTCTCCTATTGGCTGCTCGGGTAACTCATAGATTATGGACACTCACAACCATGTATGGTGCCTCCCATTGCCTATTTGTTATTATTATATTGTTGTGATACGTACATAATCGGTCAAGACTGGTGTTAACATAGTCATTGTACTGACAAAAAAATGTTAATCACTTCCGTGTATTTACCTTATTTATCTCTACTTACAAGTAACAACTAATTAAATGAGTTATTATTATTTTACCCAAACCAAACTGTAGATAACGTTGCCGATTTTTTGTACCCGTCCATTCTAGCAAGTATCCCCTCTGCGTATGATGGTATTGGTACTAATTTTACA
Source organism: Isoperla grammatica (assembly GCA_945910005.1). NCBI lineage: Eukaryota > Metazoa > Arthropoda > Insecta > Plecoptera > Perlodidae > Isoperla > Isoperla grammatica. Next base: position 7,784,070 of record OX246750.1, read on the forward strand.
TAAACGGTGACTTTGGACCGTTCATAGCAACGAATAACTGACAATAGCATCTCATAATCAAATGAAAAGTAAAAGGTTACCCATCAAAAACCAGTTCTTGCAAGTTGTAACTGAGTGGTTAGACACCCCCCCCCCCCCCCCCCCCCCCCTTAAGGAAATTTCACACCCCAATGATCGGGGGCGAGTGACGAGTCTCCACGCAGATTGGCTGTGACTAACAAATTGAAAAGAATTCATTTGTCAGTCACAGTGTCGTCAATCACCAGTCAGCAGTGCAAGCGTCAAGACCGTAGCTCATTTCGCGCAGTCATTTATCTCAATCGGGAGTTTGGTAGTTCGCCGCGCGGCCACGAGAGCGCCACTGTCCGGTACGCCTGCAACAAGTCACGCAGGCAAGCCCGCAGCACAGAGCGAGTCGAGGACTTGCCACAGGTTACACGTACGTCACATCTTTGCTCGTGGCGGCCACATTTGTGATCAAACTTTGACGTTGCCATGGAGAAACAATTGAAGGCTGTTGTGGTAGAACACATAAGTACTTAGTTCTTTAAAATTCAGTCTGTTTTTTGAAATAAAATTGGTATGTGTGGTATTTATTTTTATTTTTGTATTACTTATGATTACTTTATAATTCCTTAAAAAGGCTTACTTGTTTAATTTGAATAGTATTTGCCAATGACCTAGGATTGGTCCTCCGCAATTATGTGTCAATCATAGCCGCTGTGACGTCACGTGGGAACTATGAATTGAAGTGGGACACGTTAGAAATTGATGTGAATATAAAATAGTCGACTGACAACATTAATCATCAGCTGGGTGTGTGTTCATCCCTGTTCTGATCTCTCAGATATCCATGAAATTAGACCGCTTGAAGTAGGCTACAATGTCTGAATGTAAACTCGTTTTGTTTTTGTTTATGTTTATCAATTCTTTTAGTCCTTTGCATAACGAGAATGACGGTATAAAATTTGGGTCAAAAGATGACATATATCAAATGAAAGCTTGAGACGAGTACTTTTCAAAAAACCATGATATACCTCTGGCAAATCCAGCTTTCTTTGTCAAAACTAGGGTCAAAGGTCAAATTTGTAATTTTTTAATAATTTTTAATTAAATAATGAAAAATGTTTGCAAGTTTAAACATACACTTTTAGTAAGATAAATGTATTATATTTATTAAAAAAAATTTAATTGCCTACTTAACCTTTTTTGACCTTGATTGGGGTCAATTTCCTCAAAATGGGTAATTTCTAAAATTGTCTTCGATTTATTGGCCAATATTCATTATATCAACGTACTACTCATAAATAAGTAAAAATGAATATTTCTTATTGTAATCACATTACTTGCACGGTATTCATTCAAAATGGCGGTCAAAGGTCAATAGGTAAGTATCGTCAAACTGGGTCTAGTAACTAAAATATTACTTGTGGGTACTCTAAAGACGCAGAATTTTAACTGCAATTACAATAACGAATAACAATATAATGTCTTAATCGTAAGAGAATGTAATTATCATATAACTTATAAACTACTTAAGATTGTTACTGAATTTCTAATTAATGTCCTTAGACATCAGGGTATTCTTAAATGGGTGTGCAACTGCAACAAAATACATTTTTAGAAAAGAGAATGACCATGCTGAGATACGTGATATGATAGTATGATATGATATCTGTCCTAGCAGTCACTGTCTAGTCGTCAAATTAATCAAAATTGAAGTCAAAATCACTCAAAATTGAAGTCGTCAGATTAATCACCTTCTGATTTACTGGAATTCTCATGCTGGCTACCAATATTTGGACAGTCCTTCAGCTTACACGCGTGGGTACACTTCAGCTGATTGGCCAAACACTCATAGGTCGGCATCTTGCAAACACGGCAACAGTTACAGGCTAGGGGATCCATAACGGTCAAAGGGTACTGGAGCTCCAACCATCCACTCGTTGCTCAGATCTCCTTCTGCCGTGGTTTTCCATCCATAGCCACACAGATCAGGAACATCAGGGTTGGCTTCCAAGCAACGTATCAATAGATCGTGTTTGGTTGATAACTCACAGTCGCAGGATATGAAGCAGTAAGCAATCGTTACAAGGTGGTAGCTGATTAGACTTCATATCATCACACTAACTTCTAAAAAGCTCGTAGCGCAGCTGGTTGACGCATGACAGAGTCGTGATCAAAGAGCAGAGTTTACAAACAAACTCTTCGAGTTTTTTGATGACATCGATAGAAACTCTCCAGTCCTGACCCATCTTGCTTAGCTTGACACAGCAATGTGAGTTTTTTCTCATGATATTCAAAGTTCTCTTTTTTCCCTTTACCACTGAATGAGCTCACTCAGGTTGGAACTCATAGTCGTCCCCTACACCTATAGATGCGCCCGTTGTTAACAAGGTAACAGTTTCATACATGTCATTTCCCATATAGAAAACATACCCATAGCAATTAGCAACATTGGGTGCCTCTAGGTGAAGTGGCCGACTATGAATTCCAACCTTTGTCACAACCAGTGCATGGAGGTCAGGGAGGGTATTACATACTTCGAATCCCAACGAACTCACTAGTTTTTGCATATCTTCGAAGTGTGTTTGATTTTTGGTAGTCAAGCGTCAACCAGCTGCCCTACGAGCTTTTTTAAAGTAAATGTGATGATATTAAGTCTAATCAGCTACCACCTTGAACGATTGTCTACTGCTTCAAATCCTGCGGCTGCGAGCTAACCACCAAACAGCGGTCTGGATACGTTGTTTGGACGCCAATCCTGATGTTCATGATCCGCGTGGCTATGGATGGGAAACCACGGCAGAAGGAGATCTGAGCAACGAGTGGATGATTGGAACTCCAGTACCTTTGACCGTTATGGATCTGCTAGCCTGTAACTGTTGCTGTGTTTGCAAGATGCCGACATTTGAGTGTTTAGCCAATCAATAAAAGTGTACCCACGCTTGTAAGCTGGAGGATTGTACAAATACCAGTACCAGTACCAGTAGCCAGCATGAGAATTTCAGTGAGTCAGAAGGTGATTAATCTGACAACTTGGACAGTGACTGCTAAGGTCGATATAACATAATACTAGTATCATATCACGTAAATCTCAGCATGGTCATGCTCTTTTCTAAAAATGTATTTTGTTGCAGTTGCACACCCATTTAAGAATACCCTGATGTCTAAGGACATTAATTAGAAATTCAGTAACAATCTTAAGTAGTTTATAAGTTATATGATTATTGCATTCTCTTACGATTGAAACATTATATTGTTATTCGTTATTGTAATTGCAGTTAAAATTCTGCGTCTTTAGAGTACCCACAAGTAATATTTTAGTTACTAGACCTAGTTTGACGATACTTACCTATTGACCTTTGACCGCCATCTTGGATGAATACCGTGAAAACAATGTGATAACAATAAGAACTATTCATTTTAACGTATTTATGAGTTAGTACGTTGATATAATGAATGTTGGCCAATAAATCGAAGAAAATGTTAGAAATTACCCATTTTGAGGAAATTGACCCCAATCAAGGTCAAAAAAGGTAAGTAGGTAATTTAATTTTTTTTTAAATAAACAAGATACATTTATCTTACTAAAAGAGTATTTTTAAACTTGCAAACATTTTTCGTTATTAAATTAAAAATTATTTAAAAAATTACCAATTTGACCTTTGACCCTGGTTTTGACATAGAAAGCTGGATTTGCCAGAGGTATATCATGGTTTTTTGAAAAGTACTCGTCTCAAGCTTTTGTTTGATTTATGTCATCCTTTGACCCAAATTTTATACCGACCAGGCATTTTTCGAGCGTTATGCAAAGGACTATTTTGGGATACAAGAAGTAGGCTATTACATTTGGTGACTTGAAGATGTGTGCCGATGTTTCACCGTTTACTTATCCACAATCCACATAATACTAAGACTGAAAAATTAGTATCTGTGATCTATTTCGGTACAAAAAAACCGTTTTGTACCGGCAGAGAAAACAAAAATTGTACACAAAATGATCACATGAATTTTTCTTACTACGCATCGTGTGGATAAAAAATGTTAAAAGATAAGCTCACATTTTCCCAAAAGAATTCATAAATAAGTAATATTATTAAGCGAGCGAAGCGAGCGTTTCCACTTGACTCTTATGGCACTTCGTGCTGTTTTTTTTTTTTTTTTTTTTTTTATGTCCGTCGATAGCGGTCGAACGGAAAGTCCGATCAACTTGAAATTTGGACCATCCACAAGCCTCGATGTGGATTGAAGGTGTATAGTTTTGAGGCAAAATCGTTCGAAAAGTTACAAAGTTACACCATAGTTACTGCAAAATATTTTTCTGAAACAAAATGGCGGCAAAATGTGAGATAGCCAGATTTTTCTACAGATTTTTCCGGTTACGAATAGGTTCACTTCATGGCGATCTGATAAGTATTGGCAAAGTTACACGAAAGTTACTCGAAAATATTTTTCTAAAACGCAGTAACGGCAAAATGTGAGGTGGCTATCTTATAGTAAATTTTTGTCCGGTCACGAATATACTAATGTAAACGCGATCCAATACGTATTAGAGGCAGAAATTACATTTCTATTGCTGTCAATAAGTGTTAGTAACGGTGGCGGACCGTGTTGAAAACATGACCACGAAAATTCTTAGCAACGCACATTGCACTGCATACAACAATGTCGGAAAGAATAATAGCCATGGAAATAAGAACAATTTTTGCAATGCGCATTCTTGAATTGTTGTTAATTGTTGTTCGTATTGGCATTGAAAACTTTTCGCCAGAAAGTTCGTAGATATTGACGCGCTCGCTTATCAAAGCGTCAAACAGAGCGTTTTCCTAGTTGGTAATATTTAGGGGTAGGGGGGGGGTGAGTAATCAAACACAGTGATTACTGATTACACTCAACGGAGGGTCGCGCAATAAAAAGACGAACCACATCACTAGTTGGTTGAAGATGACACCCCATTATTATACCTCCCCTCTCCCCCTCCAAACTCTCACATGACACTGAAAGCCGACACCGCACAGTTTGAATAGTGCGCTAGTGATTCGTGACTCGGCCACGCACACAGCGCCACCGTACGGTGCGCCTGCAGCAGAATCCCTAGGCAACCAGCATTGCCATGTTCTCGCATTTACTTAGAGCATCACAAAGCTGGAATAAGCTTTACAACTACTGTACTTGTAATTGTATTTATTTCGCAATGTTGGCCCCTTGTACAATGTGTTTGGGGTATAGTTACATATTGTCATTTACTAAAACTAACCCTAAAAAAGCTTTACAACAAACATTGCATTTGTTACAGAATATAGTCTCACAATTTGCCTACATATTGCTGATGAATATAAAATAAAAATATACAGTTGTGCTTACATGCTATTTTCCCTTCTAAATAACCTAATTAGTAGAAACATGGTGTATACTGTATAATCTTGCGCATAATGATTAAACAGCGATTTTTCGTTGTTGGGGGATGGTTTGTTCTCTACCATGGCACTTCATTAAAATAGCTGCAGCAACCTGAAAGAAAGAAAAACTGTTTCAGAATTGATAATTGATAAAATGCTGTTTTGTCTAAACGATAAACACTAGAATTCTTAAGTTTTGGAATACATTTTAAGAAGTTAAGAACAGTTATTTGGATGCAAAATTATTAGAGCAAAACATGTCTATGTTTTTGCATACCCAGTAGCGAATTCAGTAACTCACAATGGGGGAATGAGGAAGAGCGGGGGCTGAAGATTCGAAAGAGGTAGTGGTAGCTGGGGCAAAAGCCCTAACATGGTATTTTTGCTGAAGCATATTCGACATTTTTAACATCTATTATGGTACGTTTACAGCTACGCGTTGCGAGCGAAGCGAGGGCGCGAGCTCCAATCAGCGGCCGAGTTTCACGCAAAGAAGTTAATAGTTTTACGCAAACTTGGCCACTGATTGGAGCTCGCGCCTTCGCTTCGCTCGCAACGCGTAGCTGTAAATCGACTATTAGTTGTAACAAGTAATTAAAAGTAACATAAAAATAAAAAAACATTGTTATTATTATGATTGTTAACATTGATTATAAAAGGGCTTCTCCAGTGGCGTCACTAGGGGGTTTTGGGGGGGGCCTGCGCCCCCCCAATCGCAATCTGCGCCCCCCCAATAATTTCCTCGTTCAATCAATTTTATTCCTTAAATTTCCAATCTTAAAGTGCTAGCGTGTCTCTTTAAAAAATCGAAGATCAAAAGTCTTTTGATCAACAATACTTACATAATATATTATAATATTTCATTAATAATTATGACATGCTAATGGCAATTAATCAAGCCTTCATTGATTAAAATATAACCGTTAATCAGCATTTATCTCCTGCATATAATTTATGAAAGATATTTAATATTATTACATTTTGTACCACAAAGAGTGGTCACTTTATTGACAGATGTTCTTTAGATGGAGTTTTGTGACAAGTCGTATTAGTGGATAGTACAATATGTCTAATCTTTTGTAAAGTAATTGAGGAATGACTGACATTGTTATCTTATAAATTAATAATTAAAATACTATAACAAATATACCGTGACAATCATAATATTATTTCATGCAATCAGTCTTCTGGTATACTAAAATAGTTGTGTGTGTATAAAATCCTTTTTAGGGCCGCTCTATTATCCTTATGATTCCCTTGCTCAAATCGCTGTAAAGGCTGTTTCGAAGCCCCCGTGTAGCCCGCGCAAGTCCAATCAACTAGTTACTTGCGCCGGGCGGACTGGCAGGTACGGAACTACGGAAACCCGTACGGGGCCCCCCCGGGTGGGGGCCCCCTTGAGGGCCACCACCCAACCCCCTGAAAATATATCACGGTATATAGATTATGAAACAATAGTAAGAAGAGCATAATATTATGTATCTCATGTCAGTGAAAAGGGACATATAGAGTTATATAGACATCTAGACTACAAAGATTTCCGCTTTCTTCCTCTGAGCTTACTTTTTTATAGTTAAGTTTGAAATATAAAACATGCCAGTGCTGGAAATTTCTTTAATTTAATTTTAAAGTGGTGTAACAGTTCAACATGTTGTTCGACACACCTATCATCATTTATCGATTTTTACACGTGTTTATATGCGTTCTAGACAAATTAATAGGAAACAAGAACTCTCAAGATTTCTGCTCGCTAGCTCGCTACTTGAGAGTGACTTTTGATAGTTTGCGAGTAAACTTTGTTATATCTGAAAGTACCATTTTGCCCATTTATAATAGAACAGGCTCATATAAAAATGAAATAAAGGAGTTTTCAAGTCGTGTGTCATTACAAAGCCACTTTCCGTAAAATAGCTGACTGAAAATCGGGCTGATCACGTGTCTATAAGCGTTCAAAATTTAAAAAGGCGAACTTTGTTGCAATATCTATCGGCGCCTACTGAAAACCGATCCAGCGCAGCACTAGCCATAAGATTACTTCTCAAATGACAGGATCGAACTCCTATCCTAGACCTCTGACGTTAGGAATTATCAGTGTAATATTGACTTTACTTTAATTGTTTTTCATGATAGGATTTCGCCTCAAAACGCGTTTTAGTCCACTAAGCATCATGCAGGGTCGAAAATTGTTTCGCCTTCGGCGACGTTGCCTCCGGCGGCAGGGGCTTCGCCCCCGACCCAGCTGCATACTCAGCTACAACACTCGTTACGAGTACAAATTACACGATGCGAGTGGACAACTAGTAGTCGATATTTGTAGAAGGTTGGGAAACAATACAGTTTGAAATATACAACTGCCAGTGTTGCGAAAGTTTCTTCATCAATTTCGTTTTTGAAAGTGGTGTTCACAGTTCAACACGTTGTTCCACATAACTATCATCATTTATCGATTTTTAAACGTGTTTATATGCGTTCTAACAAAATAGCGGGCTGAAAAATTTTCGCCTCCGGCGGCTGGGGCTCTGCCCCAGACCCCTTATAGCTTCGCCAGGTCCCGGGGCCCCTAACATCGTTTTCCGTACGGGCCCTACCCCCCCCCCCCCGCCAATCCGCCTCTGCTTGCGCCCCCCCAATCCCAGAATCCTAGTGACGCCCCTGGGCTTCTCCCTTCCTTAATCAATGGTTCTAATAATTACTTTATACTTATTTAGTAGGAAATTTATGTCAAATGTTTTGTAACTGAGTGAAAGAGCTCCAAACTAAACTAATAAAGAATACAATACAATACGTTTCCGAATGAGAAAATCCGACTGTTTGTTGTACAGGTGAAGCTCAAGATGTGGCGCACGCCCAGCCAGGAGCAAGTGTGTGAAGTGGAGGCGTTGGACACCCCTGGCACGTCAGGCGTGGCCCCTGTACGGTACCACGGCGCCGCAGAGTCCAGGAGGTAAAGACAAATGTAAATATTCCTACGTCATTATATGTCTCAAACAGACGAGCTTTCTATTTAGATTGTACCTCGTTTGCTCATTCATTCATTATCTCACACCTATTTCCCTACCCCTTCTCTCCCCAAGTCACAGTTGGTCAAAAACACCCTCTGTAATTATGTCACAAATTATTATCGCCCCTTTCCCCACATGTTTTTAATTTTTACCGTCTCACATAGAAATGTACATGTTTTTCTATTTCATCGCGTGTTATTCGAATTTAGAAAGACTGGCAATTTTTAAAGGATTGGAATTAAAATTTGTAAGATAATTTACCCTGATGTGGTTAAAATATAATATAGGAATTATATTGACGTTATATCACGTACCATTGGAATGGGTCCTCTGCTCTCTATAGTAACATATTGTCACAATTTGATAATCCCCCCGCCCCCCCCCCCCCCCCCCCCCCAATTCAGAAGCGTGACGTAATTTATGTACAGTCCTTCGTACTCTGACTAAATGAGGTTTCCCGTGATTGCAATGATCACTATTCTTCATATAGTTTTATTTTTCTTCCCTTTTCCTCCTCTCGCTGTCCGTCTGTTCTCTTCCTCATGTTCTCTCTCTCTTTAATAACCACGGATAGCCATCTCTCTTTCCCCAATACCCTAAACTCTTTCTACTCTTAGGTTGGAATTCATAGTCGGCCCCTACACCTAGGGGCGCCCATTGTTACCAAGGTAACAATTGTTTGCATGCTATTTCCCATAAACAAAACAAATCCATAGCAACAATGGTTGCCCCTAGGTATAGGGGCCGACTATGAATTCCAACCTTAGTTTCACATCATCAATATTCATGTATCAGTAGTGCATCTTTCAAGAAGTGGATTGAAATTATGTTTTTAAGACCTAGCATATTTGTAGTAACTTTAGTAAGTATTGCATCCTTTTCTTCGTCGCAAATTAATTGGCTCCCCTAGAGGGATGAAAACGTTTGTGCGATGCTCTTGCTTGTTAGTTGCTTGTTATTGTTGTCTACACAAAATAATTTATTACGTTTCTAGCAATGCGTTTCCATGTTGGTTTTCTTTAGATTTTATTTTAACTTGCTTTTCCGCTTGTCTTAATTTTTCTTTTTGTCTGAATAAAATGTCTTATTAATGTAATGTAATGTTTACCCGCATCTTTCATGTCACATGATATGATAGTATCAGTGAGTTACTGTATGATGTAGGTGGAAGTTGGGTACACTGGGCAAAACACTACAAAAAAAATGTATTTGAAATAGAAATGTATTTTGGAAATACAGAAAAATACACGCACAAAAATACAATACACAATAAAAAAACACAAACAAATTCATTGCTTGAAATCATGGTCTCTTGTCAGGCTAAATTAGTAAATCATTAAACATGAATTTCGAAATAATTTACTTAAATTAAAAAAAAATAATAATAATAATAATAATAATAATAATAATAATAATAATAATAATAATAATAATAATAATAATAATAATAATAATAATAAGAGTAATAAAATAATTATAATTAACATTAATAATAAATTACATTCGATGAGGAAGGGTTTTGATTCGAGAAGTGGAATCCATACTATGCGGGCGGATCACTTCAAATAAAATAATAATTAAAATATTAAAAATAATAAACTCATTTTTTTAAATGTATTGTCCAAATTTTGGGGATTCAACTTCCCACGAGGAATCATGATGACATTGAAACACTGCTCATTGTTCCACAGATATTCAGACTTCGTGTCCTCGCCGACGATCCAAGTCCCGCAGTCTAAGCGTCGCGCATCGGAGCAGCCCCAACCGGCTCCGAAGACATCGTCCACCCTCCACCCCCTCGCCGGCATAGTCTGCTCCAACAACGACCTGATCTCAATCCTCTCTTCTCTCGCCTCGTCAGCGCAGGAGATCAGCGAGCGGGGGGTGGAAGAGAAAGAGAAGTCAGCGCCGCAGAAGAAAGAGACGACCGTGTCCAGTATAGACCAGAAGCGTAGTCGACTCAAGGGTTCGAGATCCAACAGTTTCGATATCTCGATACTGCTCGGTACGGGGAAGCAACCGCGCGGGGAAAAGGAGGAGAAAGAAGCAAAGGAGAAGACGCCGTCTAGCTGGTTCGTGAGACGTCACCAGCCCAAGAAGACGGACGCGGAGAGTGGGGGGGCGGAGGGGAAAGAGGGGAAGAAGGAGAAGGAGAAGGTAGTGTGGGACGGGCGTAGCGGCTCGGTAGTGGACGCTCAGGTGTTGGGTAGCGCGATAGAAGTGTTCCTGGCGAGGAGGGGTAGCGGAAACGAGCTGTCTCCGGCACAACAACCGGCCAAGGCGTGGGAGGAGGAAGAAGCGACAGCGTCGGATTCGTGTGATACGACTTCCATCTGTTCTACACTCAAAGACTTGTTCGTCAAGTGAGAGGGAGGGAGGGTGGTGGCGTACTCCGGTACTGTTCGTCGTCTTCGGCAACAACCTAGTCGTGATTAGCCTCGTTGCCCGTCAGAATAACTACATCTCTGTTTGGAACAGAATGGTCCCTACTGTATTATTAAGTCCCAACCTAAGCAAAATTCCTATTCCTTAAATATTGACAAAAATATACCTATTCAGAATTCATAAATTCATAAATAATGATACATCACTGGCAATTACAATTTTACAATTACTCATAGCTTAAAATATATTTGATTACACACTATTTAATTTTAAATGGTTCCAGTATACACGCTTTTATCATTTTACAAATTGAAACTAGAACTAAATAATTTTACATGTAATAAAGTTCAAAGACAGTGGCACTAAAAGATCTTATCAGATATTCAAAACAATTATTTTTTATGGTGTATTGTTCTCGATTGCAATTACTGTACGCTTGCACATGATAAGGTCAATCTACTGTGATTTCAGAACATTGGTCTTAAAGTGTTCCACAAAAACATGCAACAAGTATGCACACAAACACATTGTTTGTGTGCATTACCAATTTGCCATTATATGTCGATCATTCCATATTATGCAACGAGGTTAATAACGACAAGAGTTGTATGTGTAAAAATGATGAAGGTGATGAATGGGGGGAGGGGGACATTCCTTGTTACATTGGCAATATGTGGAACGCATGTCAACAACTTGTGGAATTCCCTATTAGGTAAATCTAAGAATTATTTTATCTTATAAAAATGCTTTTTTGTGGCAAAGAAGTAAAAGAAAAAGAAGGGGAGCGCATAACTTGACAATCATTAAATGAAATAATTTAAACATGTTTTTCAAATACCGGACTAGATGGTTAATAATAAGAAAATGATTGTTCAAGAGACACACACAGCCCATTAATATGTAATTTGAGGTATGACAAAAAATGTTAAATATTAATTATTAATTACCTAGTTGGCAATTAAAAGTTTTTCAATGTGAATTAACAATTGAAAAATATTTACTATCCATCTAAATATTTAGCAGATTTTCAAAATATCGACCATCGGTGATTTGCTCTTAAAAACATGTCTAAACTATTTAGTATACCATTGACAGATTATCAAGGGTGAAATAGTGAACGTAACAAGAGTGAAATAAAACTTAGCACTGTTGTTGCAGATGGATTGCCTATAAATATAATGTATTAATTAATTACTAGCATAGGTTTATTGTGCATGCGTATTATAATAAGGTCAAGACATTGATAGTGCGCTGGTCGCAAGAATGGTACAGACAGTTATATGGCCCCAAATTTTGTACTCATCAGTGTTAATCGTGCATCATTATTGTCGATACAATGTACGATGTGTGTAAATTCTATCGAGAGTTTTGCTCTCTGTTGGATACAATGTTAGGTAATCTAAATTTTAATCTAAACTGAGAAATGCACAGTTAGTGTGCAGATATTTGCCATTAGACGCTGGATTTGTTATAAAATAATTGGCGCATTTACTCGCATGGTTTTCTACAGTCGTTTGATTTCCCGCGCAGTCGGAAAATGGCAATCCCGAAACGTGCAAACGCAATGTGGAAATAGGAGAAAAAAATGGATGCGAGTAAATGTGCGCTATAGTTGGGTCTAGCAAAACCCAATCCACTTATAAGCACTGAAATCAAAATCAAAATCTCCATTGTGACATAATCGTACAAAGTAGTACGACAATTGCGCCCATACGTTTGATTCTAATCAGATATTTAATAAAACAATGGAGATGTTTTTTCCTAAAGTGATGATTCAAGATTCAAAATAAATTATTGTAAATTATGTATGATACATGTATAATATTATGTTAGCTGTAAAATATTTTTCAATGTTATTAAAGATAGTTTTTAGTCTACATATTTAAGTAAACAGATCTTGAGACATTGTACTCAAGACGGGGGGAACGTACGTTTTCGGTGTTTATTTTTCGATGTTTATAATGTTGTTCATCGTGTTGATCGCCCTTGTATGTAAACAACTCCGACTGACTTGACGTTTACCTAGCCCTAGTAATGCGATGGTGGTGCAACCTGCAACCATTGACAGTACCGGAACGTAGCTGCGAACAGGCCTATCCCGTATACAATAGTCTCTTCCTCAAATACAAATATTACATTTTGGAGCTGTTCTATATGTGAATCAATGTTTTTACAGTGTCTATACCATGTTAAAATCTACTTGTAGAAGGAATGTAGACATATATTATTTTATTAAATCTCACTTGTAATCCAAGTTTTGAAGTGTTTCAAATTTAGATTGAATCTTGTTGTTTATAAATCTAAACCAATTGCATTGGTGTACATCGCAGTATTTTCAGTATTTTACTTTAATCTCTCACCACTTACAGATGTTATGACAGTGTTCAATTGCTGCCCAGGGCAGAAAGTGTTTAATTGGAAGGCGAGTAGACACATTATCTAAAACTTAGTATAGTCCTGATCTTTGTAATGTCTAGACAGTTTTAGTAATTGTTAACAGTATTTAGTTATATCTTGAGAATGCTACACGATACTAGAAAAAGTGATAAACGTGCGAATTGTGCTTTTGTAAGAACTAAAGAAACTGGACTTTTTAAGTTTAAAGTATTATTGTTAGGAACTGGACAATTAGTAATTTGTAAATTTGTTTTTACATTACCAATAATTTTAACTGAGAGGAATATCCAAATAACTTATCAATTAAAGCGGCCGATTTTCAAAACATGATCTGGAAGACATTTCTAAATACTAGTATGTACATTAATGGATGAGGTAGTTTTATATTTAAAGCCAAAGACGCAGTTTTGAATAACTAATCTAAATATTTATCAGTATAATTTGTTTGAGGTACAAATACATGGAATCACATTAGCAATTGTACAAAGCTTTTGACGCATGTCCACTGCTCAGAGAAAAAGCAATGTTTTCAAAACATGTAAATCACATGCGTGGCTACTTGCTATAATACATAGGTTATGTAAGTAGGTGCCAATCGGCTGGAATGGTATATGATGTTAGGAAAGGATCCAACAGCTTACCTATTTTTCTCTCGAGTGAACAAGACCTCTGTCGAAACGTCTCGTTATATTTGTATTATGTTTTTTATGTGTACTTCAAACTCGCAAATCCGTCATCTTACACGAAAGTAAGCTGTTGGAGCCTTTCCTCACATCATATACCTTGCTAAAATACATAGTTAGAATGTTTAAGCAGTCAAACGTTACTTCCACTCAAATTTAACTACGATACTAGGCAGATTTGTCCTGGCTGTGACGACACATTATTACTTGATTGAATGAACACCTAACAAATCCCGACGTCACCAACGAACGGGCAGAAAGATACAGTTTGAAAGACTCGCCGTAACAAGACACAACATCAGACAAATGAACAACAGCCATCAAGTTATTCTCCACAGTAGTTCTAGTTAGCAGTAGTTTACAGATGTTTTCCACTAAAGGAATTATTCATTTTTAGTTGTGCCCTTCTAACTGTGCAGCTACAGCTCGTAATTCTATTACTGTACTATCTTGTAGCAGACCTAGAACCAAAGACAATGTGTTACTACGTACACAGAACGATCTTATAACTTACAATGAACAATAAACTCGTTCTGCTCATCTTCGTAGATTCATATTAATCTCTTAGCATAACTGTCTCGATAACTCTTGCTGTATCTAGAGAGACGTTATTCCCTACATCAACCATAGACTCATAGTGTAAGAATCGAATGACTGTAGATACTTGTTGTTTTAACAATAACAATTTATTGATATCTATATTTTTACTAGATAATTCAGAATTTGTATTGATGGAAACGATTTCCGTTTTGAAGTTTGCAATCAAAGGTTGGACAGAAAATATAAATTGTAACAACCAATGTTTTTGAATAATGTTTTGATAAAACTGGCATACGTGAGCGAAGTACGACGGGGATGAGGAGTTAATTTTGGAAATATAATAAATTGACACATAAAATAAGAGGCAACTAAAGTAATTAAAAAATTGTATTTGGCAATTTCATGAATAAATTGCCCGTGGGTGTATTTAAAAAAATCAACATCTTGCATAGAATGCTTTATTTGGAATTCGTTTTCGAAATTATTTACGACCGTACACCAACGGTGAGAAAATGTTTGCAATTGGTTTGCTTCACAATTATTTGCCGATTTGGTAATTTGCTTTGCTCACTGGTAACAAAAGTAGCTTCTTATTCATGAAATCATTGAACCTAAATTGTGGCGATATAATAAATTATGTAAACGTTTTAAATTAAATTGTGAAATCCTGGAAGCAAGAATGGAAGAAAGAGTTCAAAAGTGCCTTTGCAAGGCACCAATAATTGCCAGGCTGCAAAGGGCAAACTTACCTGAATGTAACCCCCTTTGGCATCCTCTTCTGGTCAGAAGGTGGATTGAAGCAAATTATTTCAACTAAGTCCGTGCAAATAGACCGGTAAGTGTAAAGCCTACTGCTTGCCCATTGAGGTAGAGCCACGAATATAGCTGGTGGTGGTGCTAAAAATATTAAGAAACGGCTACAATTGAAATTGAAACTGACAAAAATTCAAAATATTTCAAAGAAAAAACAATAAAAAAAATCATAAACATTAAATAGCATGTACAGTACAGTTTTGACTGAAAAGTGTAAAGAGAACACAAAAAAGTTTAATTAAACAGTTTTTAGCTTGGCTATATAAAACGTTATGAAAAAATCAGAAAAAACCTCCTTTCTATTGTTGTTTTCCAATGGCACCTTGAACAATTAAAGTGGCGCTCATTGGAAAACTGCAAATCGCCGTAAGTTACAATTTATGTTTTGTTTCAATTTTGGGTTTCATTACAAATCAAAAATGTAGTAAATAGTGTTGAAAAAATATTATTTACATTATAAGAAACAATTAATATTAAGACACGACACGTTTCTTACGATTATGCAAAAATAAAAAATAAGACGGAAAAAATTCCTAAATGGGTTTATAAAAACCCAAGATGTTAATTCCATCGTGTTGAGGTGGCCAATCCGGGCAATTCCTCATTCAAGAGGTGGCCAAGTTCCTCAAGGCAATCAATCACTTGAAACTACGCTAGGAAAGTGATCGGCCGCTGTTCTCGAATACAATGATAATAATATTATAATATTATAGCAGCCACTGTAGACTCAACGAAAACATGTTTCACATGACATATTGTGTACAAGGACAGACATGAACTAATATAGAATCTTGCACCTTTCACAAGTTGTTTGAAGACAGTATATGTGAACCACACTAGCATACATTTTACCACGTGTGATAAATGACACATTAGTTTTGTGTCCCACTCGGTCACATCTGTAAAAAGGAAAAATGTGTAAAAATGGGTTCTATAAATTCTTGTAATGGAATATTTCAAAATTGTTGAGGGGTGGTTACTGGTTAAAACGTTTTAAGTCTTAAGTTTAATTCCAATAAGTAGTGTGTTATGTACGGAACCCATACGTGTACGTTAATGTGTCTTATCCATGTAAATCCAAATAATGTAAAATAATTTGTACATTGATCTAGAATCTTAAAGTTAAAAATATTGTCTCAAAATCAAGTGTTCTGTACATTTTATTAAACCAACTCTTACTCACCATCCGTTTCTCCCTATTCCATATGAATGTATACAAAACTTACATTTTAAATTGGCCCAAACATTGTAGTAGATGCACTTTTGTCCTTGGATTCAAGGAGTTGGATGAAAAAGTTTGACCGTGTAATACAGGCTTAATGATCAAGTGACATCGCAGCTCATCCAGGAAAGTAGTCATGTGGAAACAGAACACAAGATATGGTTTAATGTAATAAAACTTGCTAAGCAGTGTATTTTTTTATTTCATCAAGTGATTTTGTATCGTCATCGATATAAATTAAAATCACTCATTACAGTACTATATACTAGTGCTAGTACATAGTATTTTTCACTTATGCCTAAAACTAAATTGCTTTTTCTTATTAGTACCAAGTACAAGCTGCAAATACAAGAGTTCTCAATGTCTAGTGCCAAAAATGTGGGCACATGAAAAGACAAATAAGAAAATTGCTTTTAATTGATTGCTAGGAACAAGGAAGGAGTTAGTAGGGAAATAATAAGGAACACAAAGATTTCATCATTTGATCATTTTATTTTCCTGAACAAATCTTTGAAATATGAAGTTACTTACTAACAAGAACACACATTAAGCTTAATATAAAATGAATTATTATCGCTCCACTCGTGTAACCTCGGACGCCCGATCGACCAACGACGGTGTGCCGTGGCTTCGGCAATCTCGCGTCCTCGATTCGTTACGCTCGCCGCGTTACACCAAACGTTAATCGCACAATTATTTTCGCTACACTAGACCGTGTAGCAATTTGGTGGATTCAACATTTCAATTGTACGTCGCGAATGATTCGATCGTTTGCCTCGCGTAATATGCCACCCACACCACACCCTCGGGGACGTCACGAGAAATAAAAGTTACTAATATTCGCATGGAACTCCCGCTAACAGTAACACGAAACCTCACAGGCGGCCCGCAATGAATAGTACGTTTCAAGTTATTAATAATGCAAAGATTAAGAGTTATCACATGGAGGTCTCGGGACAATTGGAGCCTACGTCAGCATACTCAAGGTACATCTTTTGGGCAAACCACCACCTAGTTCTATAGGTTACTGGAATGGTCAAAAATGCATTCAATAACTTACTGTAATCAAACAGGAAATGTCATTATTGGAGCGTACGTGTGTTTTTCGCAAATTAGTTTACACATAAGGGTTGATCTTTATAATTATTTGGAATCAACGTAGCAGTAAGGTAGGTGTAGAATTTGTGTTATTTATAAGGGGCATATATGCATTTTAAAGTTGGCCGCAGTCGGCAACAACGATCTTCTTCGAAGTCTTTCCGCTCTGGGAGCCGTAAGACTCCAGCTGCAAGCAAAACAAAATGGAACGTAACTACACAGCTCCAGAACACAAGGACTAACTACAAAGGATGTAAATAATTCTTGAAAATAAGGTAACATTTTGTTTTAGTGGACAATATTGAAGTAGCCTAGTACGCTTTACAACCTTGAGATGAACAGAAAACAGCAGTCCAATTCTTTGACACCTGTGTCGTAACAATTTTTGGCAGCCGAAAAACGAATGAAGTTACATTTTATTCTTAAATTTGAATGATTTTACATTCAGTCACAAATTTACAACAGTGTTAATTTAATACAGCATACTAATATTTGTCTACATTACAATTAATAAAAGATTTAGAAAAAGAGGAAAATTAGATATGAATGATACATAGTGTATGTTAAACGCAATGACAAGACTGAAAGGTTTACACAACAGACAAACGACCACACGAGGCGTCAAGACGCCCGCGCACATCTGGCAACACTGTACATACCTTCTTCACGACGTCCATGCCCTCGACGACATTGCCGAAAACAACGTGGCGGCCGTCCAGCCAGCTAGTCTTGGCCGTCGTGATGAAGAACTGACTTCCGTTGGTGTTGGGTCCGGCGTTTGCCATGGACATGGCGCCAGGGCCGGTGTGCTTCAGTTGGAAGTTCTCGTCCTCAAACTGAAACACGGGAAATATAGAATCACTCGGGTGCGTAGCGTACGGGCGTCGGTCAACGACTAGCACGGGAATGGGAATGGCAGTGATAAGAAAACGAAGACTCACATGACCCAATCGTTACAGAGATATTTATTAATTTATTAACCATGTGACTTGTATAGCAGGATACAAATATAATAAACAAATATAATAATACCCTACTTACTAATGCTAGACATAAATACATGTACAAAATATACAGACATACCGTACATAGGCCCTACAGAAACAAAATTTTTCAAACAAGTACCAATCAAGAGATCAAGTTGTGTTATGCTTGCAGGAAGGAAAACGGTTCAAGATTACAGGCTATTGGCAATTGGGCACAAATATAATGGGGTGACTGATCTAATCATAGGAAGAAGTGCCATGGTATGGTACACACCTTATTTCCGTAGATGGACTTTCCACCGGTGCCATTGTGGTTGGTGAAGTCGCCACCCTGGCACATGAAGTTGGGGATGACACGGTGGAAAGTGGAGCCCTTGTAGCCAAAGCCCTTCTCGCCTGTGCAAAGAGAACGGAAGTTCTCGACAGTCTTCGGGACAACATCGTTACGGAGCTAAAAAAAAAATGAAATACATTAAAAAACATGTAGCATTCACCTAGAAGCACATGATACGTTCCTACACGATTGATAGAAATGAATACTTGATGAACACGACCCTTGTTGCTTTACGTCTATTGCAATTGCAGCGAAACAATGAGGGTTGATATGAAAACAAAAGGTATTTCAAGATGTTGTAGTTACCATAGGGCCTGGCCTAATTTAACAACCAGACAAGAGAACCAAGGACCAATGTGCAGTATATACTAAACAAATATAAAAGCTTTAAGTCAGGCTACATTTCGATGGCGGTCATTAGGGGGGGCGGCGCTGTCTGGATCCCAGTCAGATTCCGTGTATCATTTTATAGGCGAAAGCGGGCCAGTACATTATCAAAACCAAACTGAAATAATCTAAATTCTATGCTTACACTACTCGGTACCTAGTGGGTAGGTCTAGCCTATGCATTCAGCTCTGCTCACATACTAGGCTAGCCTAGGCCCTAGGCCTAGGCCTATGCCAGTCCGGATTCTGCCCGCTTCAGAAATCGTATTAATAGGTACCGGTATGAGACAAAAGCAAAATACAGCCAGGGAACTATTGTCTTAGCTACAATAGACCCCTAGGCCTACCCTGGCCCAACCCACTCTGCCACTGCATTTGGCATCCTAGGGCTATACTCTAGCTTCTAAGTTTACATTGAAAGGTAGGCCTATTTCTGCCTAGGCCTAGGCCTAGGCCTATCAGTCTAGCCTAACATACAGCCTAGGCCTAGCCTAGGCATTAGCAGGGGCCTGGCCCTAGCTTAAGCCTAGGGTAAATAATCAATATCCCAAAAGTAACCACTAGGCCCTAGCCTAGCCTAGGCCCAGCCCTTAGGTACGGGGAAAAAGTGGTGAGGTCAAGTACAACCGTTCGCAAGTCATTAAATGAAACGATGGCTTCCAAGAATGCCCTACCCCTTGCACCCAGTCATGCAATTTCGAGCTCAAGGTCAACGGCTGACCTCAAACGACCAACATCCGATGCAGGGCCTCGTGGTCGGTATTTACCGAACCCTTTGCTACAGTTCTAAGAACCATTACTAGTTAATTAACGTATAATATATCAAGGAAAATGTCAACAATAGCTTAATTCTAAGGACTATTCAGGCACAGTAGGCTAAATAGAGAGCACAGCCCAGTAGCCGGCTTCCCACGCCAGGCCTTTCTACTGCAGCAATGGAATGGTGCGGTGCAGATATCGCTACTTTACGATTTCTAGCTATAAGAACGAGGTGGACGGACTTACCTCCATAACAATTCTTCCCACGGGCGCATTGTCCGCAGTCATATCGAAGAAAACTTTAGGAAAACCCATTTTCTTGGCGAATTCTCTGAAATTCGTTAGTCGGTAACACGTCCCCGTTCGGCTTCCAGTGACCAATCTAGGAAAAGAGCATGATTGGCGGTAAATACCTAGCGCTGCCGTTGCCATTTTAGCTGTACTTGCCGGTTGGGCCTATTATATAATCACTGAAATATATACTAACACGTTTCAGAATGAATTGATACAAAGATAATTTGTATTTGTTTAATATTTATTGCACACTAATAACTTATTATTAATAAAGACTTAAAAATACGGGATATAATAAGACGAACTATATCCCTCGCGGATGGATACAGACTCCGTGCAGCAACTTATGTGAACCAGTAGACTTTCATAAAAGATTATACATTTTCTTAAATCTAATAAAACATCAAATTTAGATTTCTAAAATACTATTTAAATTTAGTTTACCATACATTTTCCCAAATAAATTAGATATGAAATTGACATGATACAATAAAAAAGCATATTTGAACGGATACTCTCAAGAAACACGTAGTAGCCAGCAAATTTGTCAAAAGAGTTTATTAAATACGCTTATATAAGGAAAAATGTGTGTAATATACTAATTTGGATGAATTTTGCATGAAAACCACACATTTTTTCATATATTACTATTTCTAAAACATAGTTTTGAGCATTTCATAAGCTAAAAATAAAATTACTGTGATTTTTCACCTTAATAGGTTCATGTACGTCGACAACGGCTAAGCTACAAAAGCGGGAGTCTTCGATTACATAACATATTTCTTTCGCCCACGCCCTTTCTTATCAGCAACCAGTAACCGCATGGCAACTATGATTATTCCACATAAATAATAAAAATTGTATACAAAATAATGCCTACTCACACAATACACAGGAAAAGCCCCATCCCACAAACATAGTACCGTGAAAATATGAGAAAAATGTTTCTCGAGAAATCATAGTATAGCATAAATTAATAAATTATTTTTTATTACGTGCTTTCTTTTATCTTGCTTTCAAGGCTTCCATTTCCATTTTCAGGAATAACACTTATATTGGCAAAGTAAGAAGTCAAACTTGAAATATGTAAGTGTTGTGTATAAGTTTGATGCCAATTTAATTTCAAGTAATCTTGACATTGTAATATAATGTACCTAAGGACTGCTATCTTGTCGTGGTAGGAAGCTTTGACTGCTTTGGTGATCCCGACAGCTATGCCGGCGGAAGCGTATGCTTCTAGCAGGGTCACCCTAGCCGGAGAGGTTGAGGTGGAGAAGCCAGACGAAATGCAATCCACGTTCTCCCCTCTCATTTTCCCTCCCCTTTACTTCCACCTTGTCCCTTTTCTCCCAACACCCCCCAACGTCATGATCATTTGTCAAGTACGTCGTTAACAGTGATGATTTCAGGCATGTCCCGGGGAGGGCGGAGCCCCCCCCGGCAGTTATAAATGCCCCCCCCCCCCCCTAGCAGATTGAAAAAATCACATGAAGTAATGTAAATTTGAAAAAAAAAAATGCAAAATAGGTACAAGAAAATGAGGTATATTTTTCCACCTCATATAGGACTAGGAAATAAATCGATTTCCACGAAAAACTCATCTACATAAATGTTGCAACATTTTATTTTCTATTTAAACGATGTTAGGTAAAGGTAGGAAAGGCAAATAGGAATCACCTCATATTCGAAAACTGAAAGGATGGCATCAACAGAGACCGTAACCCCCTCCACCCCTGCCTTTTGTCACGGCGTCAAAAAAAAGCCATAAAATGTGTTACTAATTTAGCAACACCCCAGATTTGTATCAGCTCCCCCTAGGAAAAATGTCTGAAATCATCACTGGTCGTTAAACAACAAGATGATGATGTAAATTAATAATTAAAATAAGAAAATTTAGTCTGACTTATTGGCAATATTTTTATAATGGCAGGGACTTTAAAGTACTATCATCTTAGTAAAAAGTTCTTAAGACATGTTTTCTAGAGAATATTGCTTTATATGCAAAATTATTTAGATTGAACAAAAATTATTGTCTATACAATGCTATAGGCCTACTGTTTGACTTCGACTTTGACTGTTGTTTTGTTCTGTAGAAGAGTTCCTGTTTTCAACACCTGTATAATAATAATGTTTTGTTAATAGATTTAAGTATTTTTGCTCCGAGAGAACATGCTTCTAGACAGATAGAATATGCCTGTACAGTTACAAAATGAAACCAAAATAATTGTCCCTCTACATTCATATTTACAAAAAGTACTTACTTACTTACTTACGCCAATATACTTAGGGGACAAATTAGGCTGGCCTCTCACTAGCCCACTACAAGCTTATCTACATTAGGCTTTACACCTATTATGGGTTTCACTGCTAGGTGCAATCATCTCAGGCTACGAAAACACATTTAATTCTCTCACTAGCCCACTACAAGCTTATCTACATAAGCCTGTACACCTATTATGGGTTTCACTGCAAGCTGCGATCATCTCAGGCTACGAAAACACATTTCTATCACTAGCCCACTACAAGCTAATCTACATTAGCCTTTACACCTATTATGGGTTTCACTGCTAGCTGCGATCATCTCAGGCTACGAAAACACATTTCTATCACTAGCCCACTACAAGCTAATCTACATTAGGCTTTACACCTATTATGGGTTTCACTGCGAGCTGCGATCATCTCAGGCTACGAAAACACATTTCTCTCACTAGCCTACTACTGCGATCATCTCAGGCTACGAAAACACATTTCTCTCACTAGCCCACTACAAGCTTATCTACATCACCCCTCCCTGACCCACTATATGCATCAATCCCTGAGTATACCACTCTTTATTTAAATGTCCTCTTTTTACCACCACAACTTATGGCAACCCACTCGTGCCCAACCAGCGATTAGTATTACGCGTGTTGCCCGCGAATCACTCGTCTGTGACGAAAACATCTGTGAGACTGTTTCGGGACCAGACGTCTATTTCGGTAGTTTCGGAATAGTTCTAAAGGAATGCTTAGGAATAAGTAAACGGTGACTTTGGAGCCGTCCTAGCAACGAAGCACTCAATAAATTCAAAGTTGTTCTGAATCGGCCTTGTTGATTCTGGCATTTGTCCGCAGGTGTTTGCACTGTCCAATCACTGATTCATATGTTTCGTATTTGAAATATCGATCTTTGATTGGTTATCGCTCACTCGTCGATGGTGTTCGAAGCCTACAGGGTTGGTTTAGTCACTTTAAATTAAAGTCCCCCACTGCAAATCAGTTTAATTACTGAGTGGGTAGACTCTAAATGTGAATTTATTTATTTTTATTTTATTTATTTTCTTAGGAAACCTGCCCAGGGACAATCCATGTTCCTAGCTTCAGTTGACTACCTAGGTATTGCGGCATTATGAATAGTTGGAAAGGAATGTCCGAGGGTGAGGAAAACTCTGAAGAAACCATCAGTCAGGACTGCGGGTGGCCGAATATTGAACCGGTGACTTCCCGATCGAATAGAGTATCGGGTCTTACCGCTGAGTCACCTCTTCTCATTAATCTCTCCTCATTCGTAGATTATTTCGTCATAAAGTAAGCGATTCGTTGCCAATGGGTGAACGATATTTGAAAAGGGGGCTCGCCGGAGGATCATTAATCAGTAATCATTAATCAACTATCTCTGATGAAAGAATCTGTCTGTAGACTTGGAATTACATTCTAGTGACTGGAACAAAACTATTATGAGAAGGAGTTTAGCTGTCAATTAAGTAAGTAGTTTTATTCATTGGACTGATACATAGTATAATATGTGTAACTCTAACTCTTCGATTAGATAGAGGGAGAGAGCAATGAATAATCCTAAAACTAAATCTAATTTTACCTAATATTAACGAATACATATAATATTAATATGATACAATTTGTACAGACAATACAGTACAATGTACATTGTACATAGTGGTAAGTTTACATATTCATTATATTTACATTACATTTACATAGATTACATTTAGGCGGAGAGAAAGTAGAAACTTTCAGACGTAAGAAATGATTTCAAGTGAAAGAAGACATGGAGGAAGAGGTTCGTATGTTGTTGGGTAGCTTGTTGTAGGCTAGAGGGTTAGGGCTAGAAAGTTGTGGACCTTTCGAGAATAGAGTAAGTTTATGATTTGGGATGTGAATTTGGAGGTTTTCTCTTGTAAAATGATATAAGATAGAGGTGTTCAGCGGGAAAAGATTGGAGTTGGAAAGGACGAATGACGGCAACTTAAATAAGAGAGCAAGCAAGAGTAGGTATTCCTTTGAATAGCTCTCTACATGCATACCTCCTGGAAACGCCGCCTATGATGCGAATGTCTCTCTTTTTGAGCTGTATTTATGTACTTTATAGAGAAATCCAAATAAACACCCCTACTTCTAAGTCCCCCATACACTAATATCAACTAATATCATACCACTTATAACTCCATGACCATACAACCACATACAACAAAACGCCCGAGAATGGAAATCACTTCTCAAATTTACCGCTTGTACCTGAGCCTTTGTCGACTTTTTCATCCATGTGACCGGTTGTTTCGTGCGTCGTCGTCGTGGCTTGCCGACGTTCGTACTTCGTAGTTTAAGATGGCGTCAGCCGATGCTATTTTGTCAGTATAATTTTTATTTTGTTGGTTTGTAACTGACTCGCGCATTGATAAGCTAGTGAATCTACGTGGTTCAATTAACGAGTGCATTCTGAGAATTTCTACTGAAAGGTGAGATGGTTTCTGTATATTAGCCAGCCTCTATTTTGTATTAGGGCTATGCCTAAGCTCTCCCTAGGCCTTTGGGCCTACGTTTAGGCCTAAATAGAGTTGCCATTGGTGTGGGGTCTAAAGTAAGCCTAAAGAGGCGAGGTATTGGGGTTGCCAAGGGCCTAGTTCTACGTACGCCGTATGAGCATATGCTAGAGCCTAGGCCCTAGACCTACTTCTCTCAATTTCAGTCCTAGGGCCTAGGCGCATGACTGGGTTTACCGGTAGGCCTAGGCCCTAGGCCTAGGTAGGCCTAGCTATACTAGTGGTGAGGGTATGGCCTAGGCCTCTTTGTCTCCAAGAAGAGAGATAATAATATACTAGCTGCCTAGGCCTAGGGCTACATGTCACATGGTCGATTCTTACACAAAGTAAGGTAGGCCTAGCCTAGGCCTAGCTGTTATCTGTAGGGGCCTTTGGTAGGTAGGTCCTAGGATTTAGTAGGCTACATGCTAGACCTCGCTAGTACTAGGCTAGCTGCAACATATGCGTGTTGGATATGGCCAGACGTAGGACCTTGCCCCCTACTTTACGTCAATATCATGCCTTGCCCATGTGTTCAGCACTTCATATCGCGTTAATTGGCTTGTTTGCAGGTAGACCTACCGCATCAGTCATGTCTCAGTTTGGTAACACTGCGAAGAACCCTCCGTGGGTTCGTAGCACCCAGCAGACGATGTCTGGAGGAGTCACTCCGCAGCAGCTGCAGTCTCAGCTGATGACTCAGATGGGCCAGGCTTCGCTCAATCCCGTCATGGTGCAGTACCAGCAACAGCAGCAGCAGGTGTTTCAACAGATGCAGCAGCCAATGCAACAGGTGAGGCATTCGCTTAGACGCCATCCATATCGAATGTGTGCCCATTTAGGTTCACGTTTTATGTAGTTCAGATGTATTTTTTCCTTGTCTGATTTTCAGGGCTTGTCTGCTAGGCATAGCTCAGAGTGAGAGGGTAATACCTCCCTCACAAAAAAGCAAGTCGTCACATTAATTCTATTTACTTGGAAAGGTAGCTGAACTTCAATCAGGGAGAAGATTATTATTTTCATTTGGCCTCTGATTGAAATTTTTTTTTGCTAAAGCTTGTGTCTACAATGAAAATCTCCTTCCGTCCGTCATTAAGATTGGTAATTATGGCCTGGAGCTGATTCGTTTTGAACTCACTTTTTTTCATTGAAAAACGCCGAAGTTTTGTTTGAAATGTTATTTTTATTGATCAATGTTTAATTGCCTTTATTTTGATGTACATTATGATATAGTATTTACTTTTGAAAGTTATTAAATGATTGTTAAAGTTTTTATGGTAAAAGTTTACACCTTCTTCCATGTTATCCGCTTCGTGTTCGTTGCAGTGCTGCCAATCTACAAATCAAAGTGACTGCCCAGCTACCTGACATCCCACGAAATTCGGTTAGGTTAGGGGATCAGGTTGAGGATTGCCCACGAAAGTAACCGTACTAACTTTCGTGGGCAATCCTCAACCTGATCCCCTAACCTAACCGAATTTCGTGGGATGTCAGGTAGCTGGGCAAAGTCACTTTCATTCAGATGTAGTTTTTTTTTATGTACTTACGTTGGTAGCACACTTCTTGTGTGCTCCGAACAGCTGCGCACTCGTACGTACGCCATATTGCCATATTTAACGTGATTGTGTTGTGAAATCGATGCATCTTCAAAATGATAATTTAATATGAAAGAAGATACTATTTGTATTGAAAATCACTGTAGCTTACAGATAAATAATGAAATAACTATTATGTACTACGCAAATTATCAATATCGCAAAAGAATACATAAAAAAGGTGAGTTCAAAACGAATCAGCTCCAGGCCATAATTACCTTAAGATTTACCATTTTATCCATTTGTAATTTTATAATTTATTTTATGTGGTTTTGGTTGTTGATTGCAAGATCTATCTTTTTAGTTAAATACTTGACATTGTTCTTTTACTTGTGTGTTGTAAAATAAATGATAAATAAAGTGGGTATATTATTATTTTATATTTTTAAATTGTTATTTGGTATTCATCTAGCCTAGTAGACCTACAGACTGAAGGTCTGTTCGTTGGGCCTACTATAACTTACTCCCTGCTCCACTTCGATAAGACCCACGAATCACGAGTAGGCTTACGAAATCTCAGTAAGTTAGCCTACACGTGATTGGTGGGTTTGATCGAAGTAGAGCAGGGAGTAAGTTAGAGTAGGTCCAACAAACAGACCTTGAGTTAGTTCCAGTTATTCTAGTGATAATACAAACTAGTATTAAAAAAAAAAAAAATGGGTAAGTAAAAAGCACCCAAGCTCGGTTTAATAATAAATAAAGTACTTATAATAGAAGGTAGGCCAATGGTTTTGTATTGCCTCCGAGTGGCGAAGGAGGAGCCGAGAACAAACGAATGGGAAGTGAACGTACGCCACTCAACAACCACCCTGTTTCTTTCGCCCGCAGATGTCGAGCACGGGCCAGGTGGTTACCCAACAACAAAGCTCTTTGTTTCGCCCTCAGATGTCCAACATGGGCAACATGGGCCAGTCGATGAGTCCGATGGTCAGCTACCCCCAGGCGGCGACAGTTAGCTACCCCACGCCCCGTGCCCTCAACCCCACGGCGTTCAACTCGCCCGCAACGCCCGTGCCGCCCACCAATTCCCAGCCGTCGCCCAAGCAGCGCGTCTTCACCGGGACCGTCACCAAGGTTCACGACAACTTTGGCTTCGTCGATGAGGACGTCTTCTTTCAGACGAGGTGAGTGTCTGTCTGTCTTGTCTCTCCCTCTAGCCCCACATAACAGCAAGATTGAGAATCAATCACAAAAACCTTAAATTCTCATGATAGATGATATGAAGCTCTCTTCTTCTTCTTCTCAAATGCAAACATTTGGCTATTATGCCATCATGCTGGATCTGGTCAACCAGTAGAGACACGCTTCTTTCTCCACCCTCTTCATGCCGCTCGGCATTATTATCATTATTTATTTATTTATTTATTTATTTATTTATTAGGACACATAATATTTATACAATTACAAATTGACTTATAATGTATGAAATAATTATTTGAAACAGTTTACACCGTGTTGTCCATGTCGTAATGTCCTACTTTCCATTTCATATTATTTCTTAGCTGTATAACCACAATACAAGATATTATGTACATTGTCAAGATGAGTTAAAAATTACATCATAAGGTCGTAATAGCTATAACTAAATACAAATCTGTTTCACTGTCCATTTTTATTTAAAGTATACCTGACGGTAATACCAAAATGTTGGTTTTAAATGTTTAAAGTAGTACACAACACTAAATTCAATTCAATTTATTTTATTTATCATTTTATCAAATGTTAACATTGTGAATTTAGTAATAGTCTTAGTAACGCACTTCTCTGTAGTGTATTGCGTACTCGTAGTTGAAGTAACGGTGTTTGTGTCTCGGGACAGCTGCTGCGTGAAGGGGATGAACCCAACTGTCGGAGATCGAGTCCTGGTCGAGGCCTCGTTCAACCCCACGATGCCGTTCAAGTGGAACGCCACCCGCATCCAGGTGCTGCCGATGAGTGGGGGCGGAGGGGGCGGTCAGACCCAGCGGGGGCAGCAGGGGTCGGGAGGCGGCTACAACGCAGTGCCGCCACCACGTGAGTACCTACACTGCCTGCTGTAGTCCGATAACGCTTAATGAACAGAATGAATTTAGAAAACTTGTGGTTGATCATCATTAATTTTTTTTTTATCTCTTATGCAAAGATGACTGTCAGCCATTTAATTATATTAATCATTAATTATTAATATTATTAGATTGTAAAAACTATTTATCACTAATTATAATTGATCCAGGAATGTATTTTTAATCTTGAGTGTTGGAGTAACGCTACTTGCTCAATTAGCTCCTAGTACATTCCTTATTATGAGGAAGGACTACTTGCCAATATTAAAACCCGCAAAATTAACGTATTTTCGTCATATCTCAATACCGCCACACAATATCGAAAAAGTGACAACTACGCATATTTTGGATTCGTGAGAGCTCAATACCATATGAAAAAGATTTCGTGGATTGTTGTAATTATAGTTGTAATTTCTAATTAACTTGTGAATGAATTAAATTCGAAATAATAATTATAATAAGTGCAAACTAATAAATCTTTTTCATACGGTATTGAGCTCTCACAAATCCAAAATATGCGTAGTTGTAACTTTTTCGATATTGTGTGGCGTTATTGAGATATGACGAAAATACGTTTATTTCGCGGGGTTTAATATTGGCGAGTAGTCCTTACCCTTAAGTTATTAGCTGTTCATAATACAGTACTGGTTCTCAGTACAAAAGAAAAAGAGAGCAACATATTGTTGTGTTCTGATTCTGAGCTTGATCTGTGAACGACCTGAGCCCGCAGTGTTCTCAGGGGACGGCCAGCAGCCCGGGGGCCGCGGGGGCGGACAGAAGCGCGGCCGGTCGATGCGCTCGAAGGAACGCGACGGTCGCGGGGGCGGCGGGCGCGACGACGACGGCGACGACGCCGACCGCAAGAAGAGGCGCGAGGAGAGGCAGCGCGACCGCGAGGAGAAGGACAAGCAGCGCAGTCCGCCGAGGAAGGTGCGCTCCAAGAGTCCGCGGCCGGCGCCCAGACGCAGGGCGCGCGTGGTGCCCAGATACATGGTGCAGGTGCCCAAGATAGCGCTCGACATGTGAGTTTCACTCCCCCCTTCACAATTCATAGTTCCCACGTGACGTCACAGCGGCCATGATTGCGACACAATTGATGCGGACCAATCCTAGATCATTGGCAAATACTATTGAAATTTAATATATAAGCCTAATTTAGAACTTAAAAAGTAAACATAAGTAATAAACAAATAAAATATTAACACACATACCAATTTTATCTCAAAAACAGACTGAATTTTAAAGAACTAAGAATTTCTGTGTTCTCCCACAACAGCCTTCAATTGTTTCTCCATGGCAACGTCAAAGTTTGATCACAAATGTGGCCGCCACGCGCACAGATGTGACGTACGTGCAACCTATGAATAGGGAGCTTACAATAACGTAATTTCCGGTATCGCACGGTAGGTAGCCTGTAGCCATACTGAGGTACTCTGTAAACATTTGTTTACGTTCTTCCGAAACTGCAGTGTTGCAATATTGCAGATGTCCTTTGATTGACACGTCAACTGTTTTCAAACAAAGGTTCCGTATTATGACTGAAAACAAAATGAGAACGCGTAAACTCTGTTTGAAGACAATCATTTGCATTTGTTATCATTTTCTTGAACTTTTACCTGCACACATCAATCTATAGGCCTATGGCTTGAAACTGTGATATTTCCTGGATAACCTATGTGTCTTCTATTGACAGAACAAATGTAAACAAGCAATGTGTACCTCATAATGGCCGCCACGTGACGTCTATTGAAAGCTACCTATAGAGCACTCAAAATAAACTAGATGCATTCTGGTGGCAAGAAAATAAACTTCTATTTAATTACGAGTGGTTTAGCTGTCGATTTTCATTGTTTCATTGTCATTATTCATCAATGGCGCTGAAAGGAGGTTGCTTAGCAGTGCTATCTATGTTAGTTTTGAGTCCTCTATGATACAGCAGTTGCTTGTTGGTTCCAGCTCTGTTGATTTATTCTAGGGCTGTGCGAGTACTCGAAAAGTCGAGTTCGGTCGAGTAGTTACCACTCGACTCGAGGTGATCGAGTTTTTCATGAAAAACGAGTCGAGTTCGAGTAGTTTGGATCGACTGAGCCGCCGTATTCAACTGGTTAAAAATGCCGCCAATAGGTAGCGCTAGTATCCTAAAATAGCTTGAATATCGATTTTACAAGCGACTTTGAAGAAAGTGACCTATCGATCATTATCGAGCAGATCGATACACGCAGACCGAGCAGACGACGCTTATTAGGCCTAGGTATACCAGTGAATATCCAGCTGCCTATACTTTTGCAAATTCACAAAAAGTGTCTGCGGTTTTTGTGAACTAATTGATGAAAGTGTGGATGATGTAGAAGTGGCAGCCAAACAAATGGAAGGGAATCTTCGAGAGCCTAGGCCTAGGCCTAGCCTAGACCCATGGCCTAGACCTAAGGGTACCTAATCATCAAAGATATTATATTATTATATTCCCTAGTGATCATCATGTATTTGAAATCATTTTTAAAACGTTCCATACAAGTTAAGTTCAAAATTTTATCTTTGCATTATTAACCTCAAAATGGGGAAACACTCGCCAACATGGTCGCACAAAAACGGCCATCCGACAACCCATCTGAAAAACAGATTACACTGTAGTTCTATTGTTTCTCTTAAAGTCCTTCTCCTGTGCCAGGTCCCCGTGCACAGTGTAGGCCTAGTCCTAGGCCTAGCATTTGGCCATGCTTCAAGCATAGCCTATCCCAAGGCCCAAGACCTAGGGCAAGCCTTAATACTTTCCTTGTCTAGATCACATAGGCCTAGACCCAGTTGGCAGAATTTAGCATCTATTGAGCCTTAGGCCTAGGGAGACAATAATATTGAACAAATTAGGCCTACAGTATATATGGTTTTTGGCCTGGCCCCAGAACAGCTTTTAGGCCGAGCCTAAGTGAACTCGGCGGTAACTTAGATGGGGTCCTAGGTCTAGTCTGCCTAGTCCTCTACCGGTAGTTATTCCTTTCCTGTATCTTTTTATTATATATTCAGGCACTACTCGAAACTCGACTCGAAACTCGCGAGTTATTTACTACTCGAACTCGAGCTCGACTCGATTTGGAAAAGTGCTACTCGCACACCCCTAATTTATTCATTTACTTGTGATTTTTATTTTTTTTTTTGTATTTTTTTTTTATTTGCAGTTGTTTGGCTCTTTACAAAAACATTCATGAATGTGAATATTGTGTAAATCTAGGAAGTACGTAATCCTTGTTTGTCGACACTGTTGATTTTAACTATTGGGCGTCAATTATGTGCAAATGAACGTGCGAATGGTCGATGGACACCACGAATCTATTGATTTTGTTGAAACAGAGTGCTTGAAGGGGTGACATTTAAATACAATTTATATCATTTATACCTCAAGTCTTCTATTTAAAATTAGGTAACTCAAAATTCAAATTCAAATTCAAAAGCATTTTATTCTCAGTTTGTAAGTACATTATTGGAATAACAGTAAATGTTTATTAGTAGTGAGAAGCCCACAGAAGGCAAGCCTTGAGTGTGGGCAGAACATAAGTTAGAGACATAAAAAAATACAGTGATTTTATTTTTTCACTCGCACTTTTTCGATTTTTTTTAGGGATGCACACGATAATCGATATTATCGATCGATAATCAATATTGGTAAAATTTTAGAAAATCGATAATGAAATCTCATTATCGATAATCGAAAAATCAATAATCACTTGAATGTGGACCGAAATACTTAATTCGTATTTTCCCGCGCTTGGAACTATCTCTCGCTAATACAGCGTGATACCACGAACGTTGACGATGATTGTCGAACACGCCCGACGCCATCCACCAAGGCCATCCACTTCAGTCGGCATTAGATAGTCTTGTCGGTAGGTCAAGTTAGTGGCACGCTCACGTTTAGTTTTGATCGCCGCTGTAAGTGTCGAGTTTGTTTTTGTTTTCCTCGCCGCTGTAAGTGGCTTTGTTCGCGGCCGCCGTAATATGACCTTTGACTGACAGTTGAGTGTGTGTGTAGTGTTGCCTAGATTTATTTTTCATAGGCCTAAAACGTATTTTGTTTATACATTCAGGCAGAATGTCCCGCAAACTGTTTAATATGTCTTATAAACGCATTGTTTGATATCTATGTAGTGTGTGTACCTATGCATAACATAAGCCTTGCCTACACTTTCCTGCTATAATCCTCACTCGAGGTATTCAAGGCCAAGCAAGGTCAGCGGCCATCTGCTGCCCCCAACCCAACTGCAAAATATGTTCGTTCGGCGCTCGGGACTTCGCCTGAGCAGGTCCAGGCGGGCAGTTGGGGGGGGGGGGGGGGGGGGACAAACCGGTCGGTAGGCGCCGAACAAGACGAGATCGGGAATGAGAGCTCTTGTTACGGCTCACACTTGTCACACGCCTTGAGGTAGGCCTAGGTTCCGCTTATCTCGGAACAAGCTAAAGTTTGATTCGGGAAGTCAGGGGGGGGCGATTGGCAGACGCAGAACGAAGACAAGAGCGACAGGTATAAGAGCTCGTTTATTTTAATTTCCGATTTTTTTTTTTTTTTTTTTTACTAGCTGAAATATTTTGTTTATCAATGTATCGATATTATCGATTCGATAATGACACTGCCGTTTCGATAATCGATAATGAAAAAAGTATCGATGTGCATCCCTAATTTTTTTTATTTTTTTAAAAATCGTTTCCTCGCACAAGTTACTTCCTCTCTATAAGAGTGACGCTACGAACGACCTTGTTGCAGGCCCGAGGCGGACGTGCTGGAGCTGCGCCGCCGCTACACCAACATGTACATCCCGTCAGACTTCTTCTCGACGAGCATCCGCTGGGTGGACGCGTTCCCGCCCCACAACGCGTTCACGCTGGACCGGCCGTGCTCGTTCCACGTCATGAACAAGGAGGTGGACCCGGCCGTGGACAACGACGCCGTGCTCGAGCCCGCCGACGCAGACTACCTGTTCTCTGCCAAGGTGCGTACGTTCACCACGTTGCTAGGTCCTAGTAAACATCGTTGTTTTTTTTTTTTTTTTTTTTTTTAACATGGCTGTTATTCCTATTGAATTTTTTTGACTAATTCATCATCATCATCATTATCCATAGCCGTTTCCTGCTTCTGGCAGGGTCA
This sequence comes from Isoperla grammatica, assembly GCA_945910005.1. Taxonomy (NCBI): domain Eukaryota; kingdom Metazoa; phylum Arthropoda; class Insecta; order Plecoptera; family Perlodidae; genus Isoperla; species Isoperla grammatica. Next base: position 7,817,938 of record OX246750.1, read on the forward strand.
GCTTGGGTTTCACAATCAAATTTTTCCACCTCTTCCTATCTTCCCACAATCGTACTTCCTCTACTTGCTCCCAGTTCTCTCCTCTTGTCTGTAGGTCTTCAGCAATCTTTTCAAGCAAAATTACTAGATCATAAATAATAATATTTGATGTGTCTTGCGCAGAAACTTATTGACCCGGATTAAATGTTATAGGCTAAATACACACAAAAATAGAAAAAGTGTAAAAAAAAAAAAAAAAAAAAACAACAACTAGGTACCGTTCCTAGGCATGCCTCAGACCGAGGACAACCGGAAGAGAGCATGCTCTCGATAATTAACGCACTTTGGTGTTGTTTTTTTTTTTTATTTTTTATTTTTTTAAGTTATCTAGGGACCTTGGTTACTGTTCGTGTTGTGTTTTCGCTTGTGTAAGCTTTGATGATTTGCACTCATTGTAAACGGTGCTATTTGCCACCGTGGGGACGCCATTCGTGGTTAAATTCAACACGATAATGCGCCACCATCAGCTGTCACGCTATATCTCGACTCCCGTTTCTACCGCATCATCATCATTATCCATCGCCGTTTCCTGCTTCTGGCAGGGTCAGCTTGGGTTTCACAACCAAATTTTTCCACCTCTTCCTATCTTCCCACAATAGTAAGTTCCTCTACTTGCTCCCAGTTCTTTCCTCTCTTCTGTAGGTCTTCAGCAATCTTTTCAAGCAAAATTACTAGATCATAAATAATAATATTTGATGTGTCTTGTGCAGAAACTTATTGACCCGGATTAAATGTTATATGCTAAATATACACACAAAAATAGAAAAAGTGTACCTTGGTAACTTACTTAAAAAAACAACCAAAAAACGGAATTCTCGGAGTAGGTACCCTTCCTACTCGTTCCTCAGACCGAGGACAACCTGAAGAGAGTATGCTCTCGATAATTAACGCACTTTGGTGTTTTAAAAAAAAGAACAAGTTATCTAGGGACCTTGGTTACTGTTCGTGTTGTGTTTTCACTTGTGTAAGCTTTGATGATTTGCACTCTTGTAAACGGTGCTATTTGCCACCGTGGGGACGCCATTTGTGGTTAAATTCAACACGAGAATGCGCCACCATTAGCTGTCACGCTATACCTTGACTCCCGTTTCTACCGTATCATCATCATCATCATCATCATCATCATTATTATCCATTGCCGTTTCCTGCTACTGGCAGTGTCAGCTTGGGTTTCACAACCAAATTTTTCCACCTCTTCCTATCTTCCCACAATCGTACTTCTACTTACTCCCAGTTCTCTCCTCTCGTCTGTAGGTCTTCAGCAATCTTTTCCTTCCATCTCTTCCTTGGTCTTCCCCGTCTTCTTCTTCCTTCGATCTTTTTTTCATATATTCTCCTGGGCATCCTCTCCTACGTCATCCGTTTCATGTGTCCAAACCATCTCAGCCTTGTCCTTCCCATTCTGTCCCCTAGCTTCTCCACACGAAGCATTTCTCTAATGTTTATGATGTGAATGTGTAAGTTTGCCTAACGGCTAGGTTTGAGCTTGGGGGGAAGGATAGGAAGAAACCAACAGCTTATCTTGTAGTAGTTGCGGCCTTCGGAGTCGATAGAAACACAAAAAAGATATAAACAAAACGTCGAGACAGTTTTGGCCTGACGTGGCCTTGATCACCCGACGAAGGTGGAGGAAAGACTGGGTCGGAAGTCTTGGGAACCCAGTCTTTCCTCCACCTTTGTCGGGTGATCAAGGCCACGGCAGGCCGAAACTGTCTCGACGTTTTGTTTATATCTTAATTGTGTTTCTATCGACTCCGAAGGCCGCAACTACTACAAGGTAAGCTGTTGGTTCCTTCCTATCCTTCCCCCCAAGCTCTAATGTTTATGAGTATCGCGAGTGCGTATTATTGATCGCGTCGTTGTGTCTGCGCAGGTGATGCTGATGAGCATGCCGTCGACGGACGAGATGTACCGCAAGTGCTGCTCCCTGGCTGAGGACAAGGACAAGGAGGGGGGGGGAGGCGGGGGCGACGAGCGCGACCTGGTGCATCCGACCCGACTCACCAGCTTCCTGGTCGGGCTGCGCGGCAAGAACGAGACGATGGCCGTCGGCGGGCCGTGGTCGCCCTCGCTGGACGGAGCCGACCCGGAGCGCGACCCCTCCGTGCTCATCAAGACGGCGGTGCGGAGCTGTCGCGCGCTCACCGGCATCGACCTGTCGCACTGCACGCAGTGGTGAGTCTCTCTCTCTCCGTCTCTGTCTTGTTGCGGTACACCTTTTACAAGTGTAAAACATTGAAACGAACGAAAACTTATTAGAACAGGTAAAACGTTATTAAAAACTAACTAAACTCCGCCCAGCCTTGAGAAACACAGTGGATGAATGAAGTCGAACCCTATTGTTCACGCTATAGTCCGTACAAACCCCAGTTGCCAACACAGAGACCTTCGAGGTCTGAAAGTTGGATCGTTTGGCCAAGCCATGACATTCCTTCCTCTACTCAAGCATCGACCGTCATCATGATTGTGAGATAATGCAAGGCTCGCCGACCGAAGGTAGTTACGTATCGAGGCGAGAGTGGGGACACTCGTACTTTGGTCAGAGGTTGGTGCAAGCGCTACCCGAGCTTATGCCCTCGGGCCTACCAATAGCGAAATAAACGAACTATAGAAGCGGCCATAAAAAGAAGGTTTACAGAAATCGTGAAAACATTTGCCTACGGAAATCGGAAAACACCATCATCATTCTTTTTATGGCCGCTTCTAGCGTGAACAATAGTGTCCGATTTCATTCATCCACTGTGTTTCTCAAGGCTGGGCGGAGACTCTTGTCAAGATTAAAGAATTACGCAATATTTCGAGGCACTACTCGGCACTCTTCGACAGGCTAAAAACAACTAAACGAGACTGCTAAATAGTGTTTCAAATATTGCTGAATTTTTAATCTGATAAGGAACATTGAATTTTCCAACTAGTTGGTTTTTGGTTATAAGTATAAAACCAAATCTGTTTTATTAAGACCAAAACCCTTTCAACAGTGATAGGGCCTCCATTACATACTAATTTACTACACAACTAAAACTGCATGGTAATACGTAATAATCTTCGTCCTTAATGCCCACATTAGGCTATTATGCCATCCGTGATACTTGATCTGGTCGACCAGTTGAGACACGCTTCTTTTTCCTCCCTCTACGTGCCAAAAAATAATAATAAATAAGATGTTTTTTTTTTTTTTTTTTTTTAAATCATATGCCCACATTTGGCTTAATCAGGCCATCATGTAAGATCTGGTCAACCAGTAGAGACAGGCCTCCTTTTCTTCTCTCTTCATGCCGTTAGGCAATGCGTCACGTTCTGTTTTAAGTTTACTACATCTGAAGAGGTGATTCCTGTCCTGTTCCTCCACTCCACATAGCTTGCAGATACTAGTCTCAAATATTCCCATCCGGTGCAGGTGCTTCCCCAATAGGTCGTGTTGTGTGTTAAGCCTGAATTGCGCGGTTTCTATTCTTCTGCTGAATTCGTGGGGGGTTTGTCTTGTGGTTGTTGATAATGATCCCAAAACTGAATTACACCTTTGATTTTGGGGAATCTAGACCTACTTACGGTTTAAAAAATACTAATATTGTCGTTCTTAAAATGAAATAAAATACACAACATTAGCTAGGCTACCTACTCAATTTCTCAAACCTGTCCCTGTCTTAAATGACTAGTACCATAATTATTCTTAAACCAGTGTTTAGTTCTTATACAACTGGCTGTTAATTAGTAACTACTCTTTTTTCATATTTTGCAGAGTTTGAAGTTGAACCTTAGATTTTGTTTGGTTTTGGTAGTTGAAACTTGCATTTACCTTTAAAATAATGGTTCAAAAGAGTTTAAGGGTCCATCAAAATGTTTATGCTTTGCAGTAGTTGCGACTTGTGTAGTCGTAATTCATTCCTACCTGTAAGGTCTCCAACCTGTCCTTTGTAATTTTTTTTTCACTTTCGACCACTTCTCCCCCTCTACCAGCTAACCATGGACATGTATTCTTAGGCTATGTATATTCTGTTTTCAAATTTAAATGTAGAATTTTAATTTTGTATGACTTGAATTGATTTTGTGTAGAATTGAAACATTAACATTGACTCACTTGATTTAAATGACCTTCAACATTGCTATTGTTTTAGTGGCTTGACTGCTGAATCTCAAATGCTCACAACACATATTATTAAATTTAGATTTTTTTAACTTGTGTTATCATTTAATATGAATGACGACGAATCTAAGCTAAGCCCTGGTGAAAATGGTACTGCATTAACTTCTAGACCTGTTTCTCTCTCTCTCGCTGCTGCCGCTATACATATTCTTCTAGGTATGGACTTGTGTGGGTAAAGGTACTAAAAGTGCACCCCTGTGTGTGCGTGTGTTGATGTTGTGTGTGTGTCTTGTCTGGCCCGGGGAGGCGAGCGTGGGCGATTGAAGGCTCGCGACGTCGCTCGTCCCCCCGGGTGGCCCCACCCAAGGTGCCGAGCGTAATGTGCGATGTTGTGGCCTAGGTACCGGTTCGTGGAGCTGTACTACCGCCGCGGGGAGACCACACACAAGGGGAAGGCGGTGCCGGCGCGTGTTGAAACAGTGGTGATATTTCTCCCAGATGTTTGGTCGTGCCTCCCCACGCGGCTCGAGATGGACGGACTTCGCGCCGCCTACAAGTCGCAGCTGGAGCGCAAGCTGGGAGGCGAGGGAGATTCCCAGTCTTCGGACGATACAAAGGCCTGCACACTTACCTAGACCTACACACCGTTGTACGGCCGGCCGCGGGGGCGACGTGACTACGGGGGCGCCCTGGGGTCCGCTCGGCCCCCGCTCGGTCCCCGGGCCCCCGGAGGCGCGGCGCTCGGGCGGCCGGCGTCTTCTCGTTCGCTCCTCTGCGTGCGAATGTATATTGTTTCTCGTTTAAGGCGGCAATGAGAGGGACACGCGCGGCGAGGTTTCCGCCTCGCGCGGAACCCGCCCGGTAGAACGAGATATATCCGAGGACAATCCAGTACGCTTAATCGTTGCGGTGACTCTGTGAATGGGGGAAACGGACCGGTTGGCCGCTACAATACGCGCTGCCCTCCTTCCCGGAGAGCGTGCACTTTCAATATGGGTGTTACTTCTATGATACATAAGTTGATCAATTAATTAGGTTACGTGAAACCGTTTCGGTCGAGACGACGCAAAGCTCTCCCGAAACGGTGGACCTCCAAGTATGATGTCGCAGTTTTCTAGGAGACTAGGTCTACTGATATGACGGAGCTCGCGTAGGCGTTTAAGCTGTTAATCCGAGCCCGAAGGGGGCGGACGATAATGATTACTGTTATGTTGATTCGTTTCCATAACAATAAGTTTAGGGAGTAGTGAACGGGGTGGGGTGGGGTTGTGTTCTTAGTTTGTCGACAATTGCCAATGAAGAGGGGATGCACACAAGTCTAACTGCGCTTTCCTTACAGGACAAGGATGATTCCATCATCGAGATCAAGAAGGAACCGACTCATTTCTCCGAGCTAGACCCGAAGACCATGAAGGTACGTAGCTATGCAATGTGTTTGAACTTCTGCGTGACATTTTAATGATGAACGTTTGCATTCGTGTTTTACTTGAATTATGATTTAACAAAGACACTACCCTATCTTATCTGACCCCATTTTGTGTCAACTAGAATCCGTGTTGACCATTTGTTGTTCGTTCTGTTGATCGGAATCGAATTGACTATTTAATTGCAAGTGAGCCAGGAAACACTCAAATTTACAAAAAAATCACAGTAATTGTAACTATAAAAACATACTCGTTAAAATACTACAGAAAATTCTTTGATCCGTTTCATACGTTAACAATCATGAAATCCGTAGCTCTGCTCTAAGGGACCAGAATAATATTATTAAATTGTTTAATGGCTTCCGAAAAGGCGCAAAAATTACGACCTTGGCAGTGGTGGATAGCCGAATTTGACGACATGACAAGTGACTGACTACCAAGTAGCCATTATTTTTTTTTACCATCCTTTTGTATAGCTTGGAATTTTCTTATTTTTTAATTTATTTTACTTATTAACATTAAAATAAATAAATACTGGTTTTTACCGTCTAAAGTGATAGTTAACCTGTACAACAAGCAATGTACAACATTTTCTTGCTATGAAATGTAGGGATCTTTCTAAACCGTAACGTCTCTAGGTTGACAGTGTCTAACGTTGCAACGGTAAGTAGGCTTACGTGCGCGTCTAACGTCTGTCGTAGGTGTCCGAACTGCGCTCCGAGCTGGAGGCGCGCACCATGAGTCCCAAGGGTCTCAAGTCGCAACTGATTGCCCGCCTCACCAAGGCCATCAAGACAGAGTCCGACAAAGACGAGGAGGAGGGCAAGAAGGCGGACGAAGAGCCGGAAATACAGGAGGAAGAGGAGGACAAGGAGACGGAGGAGAAGTCCAAGAAAGAGGTGAGTAGTGCACTACTAGCCAACCGTCTATAATGCCGTTTAACGTGGTTGGTGCTACGAATGACTCCGTGTACTCGAAAACCGGATCGGAACCGGGCTGGTCAATCTCTTGCTCCGAAGTTGCCAGTTAAATATTTAAAACTAGTTTCACACTAATTTCCTTCATTACTTGCCTTGAATTGGGTAAGATTTGTTATGTTTTGTTAAAATGAGTATTGCAGGTTCCCGTGCACCTTCCATAAAATATGTGTTTTTTATTGTTATTTAAATGAAAAATGAAAAATTCTATTAAAGCTGGTGATTTCTTAAGTTGGTTTGGTTCCAAACTGGATCTTGCGTTCACGGACCGGATTCTAATCGTTAGGTCCGAAGTCATTCCTATTTGATGCTTGCAGTTTGTGTGATTAATATATGTGACGTTGTTCCGTGTGTGACAGGAGGAGGACAAGAAGAAGCAAGACGAACGCGAGCGCGCCGCCCGAGAGAAGCGCTATGCCGTTCCCGAGAGTCCGCACATCCTGGTCCATCCGTCCAAGACGGCCAAGGGGGGCAAGTTTGACTGCACCGTCATGTCTCTGTCCCTGCTGCTCGACTATAGGTAGGTCCCCCCCCCCCCCCCCCCTCTAACTGTATTGTTCACACCCATTTGCCATGAGTTTTTTTAAACATTTTTGAAGAAACATGAAACATTTTTTTTTTGTAAAGGCCATAATTTGGAACACACGAGATGTGGTATCTACTATCTAGGTGTATTATACATTTTATAAATTCAAATACAGAGGTCGATTGCACTGCAATTTTCTGTGTGCAAGCTAGAAAAACGTAACTAAATACGCCGGCGTAGTTTCTGTGACGAACCATTTCTCTGCCGTCGCATGCACGCTCTTTAACGCCTCGAACGACGTATAGAAGTCGCTTCACTCTCTGTTGTGCGGCAAGCAGGCTGTGTGATTACGACCATGTCGTTTGGTTGCAGGCCCGAGGACACGAAGGAACACTCGTTCGAGGTGTCCCTGTTTGCCGAGCTGTTCAACGAGATGCTGATGCGAGACCACGGCTTCCGCATCTACCGGGCGCTCCACTTTGCACCCGAGCCGGTCAAGGAAGAGGTGAGTTGCGTCGCTTTCCTACCCTCGTCGCATTTTATGACAGTGTGCTTTAAGACCAACGTTAAGGAAGTACAAATAAATGGTCGTGTGTATTTATTGTTGTTGTAGAAGAAGGATAAGGATAAGAAAGACGACAAGGAGAGCAAGAAGGACGATAAGGATGGCAAAGACAAGGATAAGAAGGAGGAGAAGGACAAGGATGCCAAGAAGGACGACAAAGAGAAGGATAAGAAGAGGGAGGACAAGAAGGAGGACCGTACGTCCAAGGACAAGCGGGAGGACGCGCGTGGCCGGGCCGAGGAGAAGGAGGATAAGGAAGAGGATGAAGAGGAGGACGAAGATGACGAGGTGAGTCGGCGTTGTTGACGATGTATGAAGTAGGGACCCCGAGTACTAATAGCGAATAAAATGCCCCCATTTCATTATTAAAAAACCCAAAATGAATGCTTCATTTCGTCATAAAAATAGCATTTTGATCACCAATCATCAGCAACATAAACAAGTGCAGCATCAATAGCCAACATTTTTGTTTGCATTCTTGGCAGTGTTCAATAATAATATTTTCGACTGCCACGGTCAGAAATACTTGTGTTGATTCAAACACCCAGTTATCATTATTACATATTTCTGTGTTAAAATGTTGAAAATAGTACTAGAAAAAGTTCCTGATTTTCATCCAATTTCTAGTACAAAACAAGATTACTGCCTGTATTTTGCTATTAAAAGTAAAAACAAATATACTTAGCTTTATTTAGGGAAAAGAATCATTGTTGAAATGTCGGGGTCCCTAGTCCTGTGTGTTACAACGTGCGTGTCTTGCCCAGGACGACAACTCCCAGTCGAGCAAGTCCAAGGACACGAAGGAGGAGAAGGACAAGAAGAAGTCCGAAAAGGACAAGAAGCGTCGCGACCGTCCCAAGCTCTACACCGAGGATCCGGGCCTGTTGCTCTCGTTCGTCTACTTCGACACGTCGCACTGCGGCTACATCTTCGACAAGGACATTGAGGAACTCCTCTACACGCTCGGGCTGAACCTCTCGCGTGCACAGGTACGAATACACGCTCAGTGTTGCTTTTCAGTTATACCCATCATCAATGCTGAGGAGCTCCTCTACACGCTCGGGCTGAACCTCTCGCGTGCACAGGTACGAATACACGCTCGTAACGTTTAGTGTTGCTTTTCAGATGCTGCGATTGGAGTTAATTTGGCAAACGTTTAATAGGTTGTGTGGTAGGTGAGTGAGGCCAAACGGCTAGATATGCTTGGTGCGGGTTAAGTTGATTGGGAACCCAACAGCTTACCTGGTTGGTGACTGCAGCCTGGGTCTTGTAGAAAATAAATAGATACATAGAAAAACAATGAAAAAATGTATAGTAGGCCCTATCATCATTTTCACAAATTCTCTTCTCTTCTTCTCCTATACCCACATTGACGTATGTATCTCATCATGTGCCTTGACAAATGACAACCAATAAAGATAAGACCCAGACTGTTTTTTCCTGTCCAGCCCCCTTGGCGTTCCTTCCTAGTGCTATTTCAGCTTCGAGCATCGGACGATGAAACAGATTGTTTTGTATTTATCTACCGAAACCAGAGCAGCTAATTTATGCCAATTCACCGTAATAATCGACATTTTTCTTCGTATTGTATTGTGCACGCCGAGAATAGACTTGATGAAATTGCTGCGTTACTAGCCACTCCCTGCCCGACGAAATGAGCAGGACAGAGAAGGAGGCAGCCTTGTATTGGATAGCAAGAAAGAAGAATGGCTGAAGAGGCCAACACTGCACAGGAAAAATGAAAATTAATTAAGTTTACGCCAAAGAAGTCGCGTAGTGGCCGCCAGCTGTGAGACGAACGACGCGAATAAAGACGTGCGTCGTTGTTGTCCACAGGTGCGCAAGCTGGTCCAGAAGGTGGTGCTGCGAGACTCGCTCCACTACCGCAAGCTGACCGACAAGCCCAGGCTGGAGGAGGTGAAGGAGGGGGAGGAGAAGCCGGTCGCAGAGCCCGTCGAGCCGGTAAGTCCCTCCTCCGTTGAACCGGGGAACGACGTTTAGAAGGCGGAAACGTTCAACGCTTTTTAGTGTCCAACACTGCTACACAATAATTTGACAAGAAACAGTGACATTCATAGGTTGCACGTACGTCACATCTTTGCGCGTGGCAGCCGCATTTGTGATCAAACTTGGACGTTGCCATGGAGAAACAATTGAAGGCTGCTGTGGGCTTGTGGTAGAACACAGAAATTCTTAGTTCTTTAAAGTTCAGTGTGTTTTTTAAGTAACATTTTTTTGTTGTAATTTTTAATTTTTTATTACTTATGTTTACTGTTTAAATTCTAAATTAGGCTTATTTATTGAATTTGAATAGTATTTGCCAATGATCTAGGATTGGGCCTTACCAATTGTGTCGCAATCATGGCCGCTGTGACGTCACGTGGGAACTATGAATAGGGAGTTGGAAATTTGATTTGTGAGTGGTTTGTGGATATATTGTTTATTAAAAAAAAAAAAAGTTTACTTAACCTAAAACTAAGTCAAACTGATCGCAATGTATTGTAGATGGGCAAAAACAGGTCATAAAATGTCAACACCCTGGTTTGCTGGCCTTGAAGCGAGCGCCACTGTGCGTAGAGTACGGGCTGTAACGAGGTTTGTGTCCCAACAGGTGGTCGCAGAGACCAAGGAGAGCGAGACGATGCTGGCGTACGGCAACAAACACCTGTTGCCCGTGTTCAAGGACGCGTCTCCGCCCTCCAAGCGAGCCCGCAAGGACGACAAGGACAAGGTGGAGAACGTGCCTCAAGGTCGGTCCCTCTTCTTTCTAACTGTTGGCGGAGAAAATAGTTTTATTAAATATTGTTTTTATTTCATTTTCGAATTGACAAATTTCGGTTTTAATCAACGACCTTTAATATAGGAAACCATAGGCAAACTGGTAACCATATTTGATATTTTAAGTCAAGTTCTGAAATATACCATGACAAAAATACTTTTTGGCAGCATTTTAAATGGAGGTAAATTTATCTTAAGCTTATGTATTTGCTGTTATTTGATTCCCAATGCCGTCAGACAATGGAATATAATTTGAAGTGAAGTTTAACTAGCTAAGTAGCCTATATCGTAGGATATTGGAAAATGGTAAACTGGCAAACGTTAATTTTTGTCACACAGCATGAATGGAATATAATAAAAATTGATGTGTGGTGTAGCAAACTTCTTTCTAGGTGGCAGCACATGATTCGATCAAGAAATTCGAAGAGATATCTTCTCGACGATTTAAAAACGGGCGACACACTGAAACTGTGTAAAAGAAAAGCGGTGTAAGACGGTGTGCGTGCGATTGGTTGCAGGCTACGTGATGTACAAGGGAGGCCTGCTTGACGTGGACAAGCTGACTGTAAAGTGAAGCGGTGTAAGACGGTGTGCGTGTGTGATTGGTTGCAGGCTACGTGATGTACAAGGGAGGCCTGCTTGACGTGGACAAGCTGACTGTAAAGTGAAGCGGTGTAAGACGGTGTGTGCGTGTGATTGGTTGCAGGCTACGTGATGTACAAGGGAGGCCTGCTCGACGTGGACAAGCTGACGGCGCAGCTCAAGCGCAGCGAACAGGCGCGCAAGGACACGGAGGCGCGCATGATCAGCACGCGCGACCAGCTGGACTCTCTCAAGACCCGACATACCAAGACGGAGGCGGAGGGCGTCCGGCTGGCGGCCGAGGTCGCCGACCTGACGACCCAGCTGTCGACCACGCGCTCGGACCTGGCCAAGGTCACGGTGAGTACCTCGCCGAACTTATTCCGTCGAGGACAAAGATTGTCCTTTTCTAACCAAACTGTTACAGTAAAACCTCTTTAATTCAAATTGCAAGGGACCCTACTAAATACTAGGGATGCGTTATGATAAATAAATTCATATCGATAATCGCATTTTTTCCCACAATATATCACGATATATCGTGATAATATCGTGAGCATATAATAATATCGCGATACGATATTATCGCGATAATAGCAAATAAATAGCGCATTGTGATTGTAGCCGATGGCCAAACAAACCGGTTTGTCGGCTGGTGAAGGACGGGATGATTGGGGGGGGGGGGTTGAGGCAGCGGAGCAGTGAAACGTAGATTTGGATCTTGAAAGATGTCAAACAATGCAGACTTTTCGGAAGGAAGTCAATGAATGAGTGCAGGTAATCGAGGCCTAAAAATAGTCCGTCTTCCTTTAGCAAGCGGCTCATGGACACACGAAGTGGAGTCCTATTTTTATTTTTTAGTGTAGAGCGGGCGGTCTGTCTGCTAATGATGGCGAGTCAGTTTCGTTCTGCTAATCTTGAATTACACATTGACGACTACTGTGTTACCGCCAACATTGCGTGCGGGGGGGGGGGGGGGGGGAACAGCAGCATGCAAACTTTGCCAAGGGATGCTCGGCTAACATCAATAGAATAATCAAATAACCGCCATGCGAAATTGTAAACTATGACGATACCATGAAGTATTAACAATTTATCATGATACTGGGTGCAAAATAATATCGTCATGAATATCGCGATACGACGGCGCATATCGTATCGTATCGATATACGATATTATCGATATTTATCGATATACGATTATCGTCCGCATCACTACTAAATACTCATACTCCAATTTGGTTTAAAACATTTTGAATTAAAAGAACAAACACCTGACACCTTAGCTCCACCCTTCAGGAGCAACTTGATCACCATCTTGAATTAAACATACATTTGAATTAACAGCATTTGAATGAAAGAGGTTTTACTGTACAGAGTTGTGTTTGGGGACGGAAGAAACGAGACAAACAGCTCATCTGAAATGGGTTAGGCCGTAGGCGGCCACTGTGGAACACACGACATGAAATGTTATGTTATGTACAAATGTCTAAATCGTTTCACGTGATGTGTTCCACTGCTCGCGGAGCTGGGTACCCCATTTCAGGTGAGTGGTTGGTCCCTTTCTCCTTTCCCCAAACACAACTAAGTAACCTTGAGCCAATAGGCATCTATCACAACAATCAAACTGTTACTGATAAATTGTTTTTGTTCTTGATCTCAATGAGTTCAGTTGTGACGCGAGCATACGAGAGACCAAAGTGGCCGAGATAATTGGAACTGAAAAACTTATAAAATATAAACACATGTTCTAGTTTGGGGAGTATGTTCAATTTATTCAACTTCTTTAGCGTCCATTTGAGCAGTACGTTCAGAAGGATGGCAGTTAACCTTAGAAAGTAAGTAGGTAGTTTGCCTTAGAAAGGTTGCAGTAAAAACGTACGGATGAGGAGCCAAATAAAACTGAGAGGTTTTTGTCCGGCCAGTGGTTTGGATCACTCAGCGTGAGTAGAAATACAGTACCAACCTAAACATAAAACTAGGAGGGACTACGCCATACACTGCAGGAGCTGTAGAGAACGGGTTAGGTTAGCCTGAGTTTGACTGTCCGGTACATACAGTCAAACTTCGTTGGGACGTTTTTTTGACGGGCCGAGAAAAAGTGAACGTGGGAACGTGATAATGGACGTTGATAAAAAAAATCCAAAAAAGATAGAAATTTGTATAGTTCTACAGTAGTCCCTCGTTAATTCAAACTCGGTTAATTTAAAATTATGTTTTATTCAAACTATTGATGGAGTTCCAGCAGAAGATTTAGGTATGGTGCTTAGGGTTTAAGTTCTTTTAATTCAAAATTTTGTAATTCAAATTGGAGTTTTTAGGGTCCCTTGAAATTTGAATTAAAGGGGGATTACTGTATTGATATTTAGAATAGTGACAGTTAAGAAAAAAAGTTGAGACCCCCAATGAAAATGTTTGCCGTAGTTTAGGTTTTCGCGTGACACTCTTGCGATTAAGATATTCAGTGGACCGTAAAAAAGTTTTAAAGCCTTCTGCAGTTCTTAATTTCCAAGTCTCTTTCCTATTTTCGTAAAAAGAAAAGCGTCCTCGTGGTTTCGAATCGAGTGGCACTGACTTGACGTGTGTGTGTGTTTGTGTGTGTGTATGCAGACGCGGGCGACAATACTCCGCGACACGCTCAGGGAGGTCGGACGTATGGGCGAGACGGCGCTGAGGACAGTCAAGGACGAACTCAAGGAGAACGGCGAGCCGACGGCCGAGCAGCAGAGCAAACAGGTACGATGATCACTCTTTTGTTTCGCGCCCGCCCGTTGATTTGCCAGTTCGCGTTGAGAACGACCAGCCGGAGAGGGTTCGAAAAGAGTAAAAAAAAAAAAAATTCTTTTTTTTTGTTGACCAATTTAGTGAAGAAATGTAAATGTGAATTTCGATTTTTATCTTTTTCAATGCCGTCTCTATCTCTGCATATGCATTATATGGGGCCATTTTTGTTTGCTTCTCATTCACGTCTTCCAATTTCTTTTCCACTTCTGCTGCAAGTATGTAGCTATTTGTTCAAGTAGTATATTTATACTTTTCATGTTGATGTAAATTGATAATGAATGGTAGAAATAAAATTTGATTTGATTTGACTTTATCTCATCTGCATTTGTAATTAACCAGTTTCTCCTAGTCATCTTTATCTTTCTTTCCTCTTACTCTATGCTATGCCCTACACCATCTCCTTACTGCTTTCTCCTCTTTAACTGTCCTGTGTATGTTTCTCTTTTCTTATGTGTTCTGTGTTTTGCATACTCTCCATGTTCTATTTCATGTGCATGCATTCTCTTTTAATTTATCCAGCATGTTATTCTATCACCCCTTGTTTTCCTGCATGCGTTATCTGTTGCTTGTACCAGTGCTCTCCATCCATCAAACTCAATTTAGAAGTACACAAACTATTGCTGCACTGCACATTATGTTTTCTTTATTGTTGTTGTTTTTTTGTTTTTTTTTTACAATTTTTCGATTTCCATTCACTAGTCTAGTCTCAAATGAAATATTCTCATGCTATCTGCATCAACCTTACTTGTCGCAACTAGACTTTTTATGACTTGTGTACTATTCATTCTTATTATTGATCCTTTACCTCCTTACCTCATTAGATGTTAAACACTGATACTCCTCTGATAAATCGTTTGCAATTAGTATATCGTTGTGCCAAATAGCTCAGACATTTGGTTCGACTCTGTAAATAATGTATCGTAATTCCCGCACAAACCATCAACTATTTATTCTATTTGCAGGATACAAGATGGTCCGGCCCCAACAACGGAGTGATAAAGCCGGAGCCGGTAACGCCGGTGAAGGTGGCTCCTGCGGTGGTTGCGGCAGAGAAGGTGGCGGCAGAAAAGGTGGCGGCGGTAGTAGTGGCAGCCGAAAAGGTGGCCGCGGTAACGGCGGTCGAAAAGAGTCCGACGAAGGCGGCAGCTGCAAAGATGGCCGCCGTGGCGGAGAAGGCTGCTGCCGTTACGGCAGAGGTCGCAGTGGAGAAGATGGAGTGAGCGGTCAACGAGCGGATCTCGATCCGACTTTCGCGGTTCGGTGGAGACGGATTCACACGACCGTGCTTCCTACGCGTCGCATCTCAAAGCTCTCGGCGAGAAACCGCCCGACCAGAGGGGGGACTCACGCATTTCACACTGTGTACAATGTATTGATTAGGGTAATATTGACGGGAGGGCCTACACAAGGAAACACACACACACGCACTCACTCACATTACCATACATGTTCTTATTGGTTTGTATGTAGCCTACTGTACATGCAACCATCAGTTTTCCTCGAATTTTCAATTGACAGTGTACGTACCTTTTTATGTAGGCCGTTTTAAATCTCAGGACGTCTCTTCCAGATTGCATCTAGCTATTAATGTCAAAATGAAACAAACGTTATAAGAATGTTTGCAGACCTTAATGTAATTGAGTAAAACTCGATGACATCTTCCGCTCCCTCGGGTCGACCAAACCATTGAAGATCATAATGTTGAAGCACCAATTCCGACACCAAATGTAAGAAGCAACGAAGCCTCTAATCAGTGTTTACGAGAGAGCATAATAATATTCTGTGTACGTATTCATTCATATTTATGTAATGAAGTCATGATTCAGTTGTCATAATGAGGGGTTATATTTTATGTGATTGCACTTTGTTAGTAAAACAAAATAATGCATATTATTTTAAGTTGGTTTGAAATACGGAGGGAGAGAGAGAGGAACTATGAATTTAATTAGCTTAGGCTATTTAGTAAAGTTTGATTTGTCTTGCACAATGGAGTTGACACAATTCTGAATGCATAGCCTACATTAACTTGAAATTAAAATTAACACTGCCGGCATGGGCTGCATTGATTGATTGGCCACCAACAGTGCAAACATTGGTACTTAACTTTTCCACAGTTCTGTACGACCAACATGATACCTAGTTTCTCAAGAGTGAACGACCGTTGAAAACGTATTGTTCCAGACGACAGAATTGTCTGGTTTCTTGGAGCAAACAACTGCAAAGGTGTTGAAATGAAGTCGGCGCAGTTGCAACATTCCTCAGGTTAATCAAAGCAAGTCACTGGACATGGATGCTATTGGTGTACTCTATAAATCTTGCTTGACGATAGAATCCGAGCTGGGACTTTGCCACACAAGAAATCACCTACAGCGTAACGGCGCTTTGCGGTCACATCTATCTGTCTCGTGACCCCATTGCACGTTCCATCTTCTAACATAACGGGGCAGTCATTTAATTCCATTTCGTCTAGTCCCATTGCTATTTGGAAGCTATCCTGATCCAACGTCTTGGTTTTCTTCAAATTCATTTTCCACATAATCTATGCAGTTTTTACCGGTTGGTGAGTTTGTTTGTTATGATCTGTGTTCGTTTTAGGCTTTCAAGTTGCTACTTGCTTTAAGTAGGTAGTTACAAAACATATATGTTCTGTATTATTTGTAATAAAACTAAGTGATTAAATTATGTTTTTTTTTCCCAGTTCCCAAGTTCCAAGGTAATTAGAAAAATATTGTGTATGTACAGTCTGTGTTGCACATACAGCGGACCGCGCGCAAGCTAGGAGCGAGCGTGTGTGGTAATTGTTTATTGCCATTTATTTATTTTATTTATTTATTTAATGTCTATCCTATTCAGTTATAAAAACTGATTTACAAAGGAGGACCTTAAATAAAACTAAGCTATGCAAACAATGAATACTAGTTATGAAATCATAAATAACAATAACAATAAAAACAAAACAAACTACTGAACTATATAAAAATATAATCAAGAACAAGAAATAATAATTGAGAAATGAAATAAAATCAAATGAAGTGGTAATTCAACATATTAAAAAATAAAAATAGAAGTATGCAAATAAGAAAGAACATGAAAAAAAAAATGGTGGAAAAAATTAATATATATATATATATAAAAGTACATCCATTGTATATTTAAATATGCAAGTAGATTTGAGTTATTTTGTTGCATACGAATAATGTACGTTTTTCTATCGATCAAACATTAAAGCGAGCAGGTCTATAGGGAATGCAAGTGCGCCAAAAAGTAACTACTTCCGGTTCAAGCTTGTTTTCACGGGATAGGAAAATAACATGTAAAATAGAAATGTTGGCCTAGAATATGCTCCCATTTATTCCCTATATTATATTACCCAATAAAAAGGGTATCGGATTAACCGTGAATTATTTGTTTCTTTATGATAATTTTTGTAAGATCCAGTATTTGATACAATTTAAACTGTAGCAAGTTATCCGAATGTCTACACAATGCTGCTTGCAACATCTACGCAAATTGAGCCAGCCGAGCTATGCTGAAGCTAGCGCTAGCACGAAGTTAGACAACAATGTACGAAGACGGGCAGGCGATGGCTGTACGATGTTGCCAAGCGTATCGCACAGCCTTCACGGCACATATAGGTGGCGTTCGCAATGTTTACTTCGCACTGAATTCTGTGTGTTGCTAGGATACTTGACGTGTTTCTTCGTCAGTTGATGGTCAGTTGTCTTTATTGCCGTTGCGTGTTTGACAGATGTTTGACAGAAGTTAATTTCACGTGAGGGAAATATAGCGGCGTTTTATCTGACGCTCGTGTTCGACTGATTTAGCTTGTAATATTATTTATGAACACCTATTACCGATATCAAGAGACAAGACACTGAAAACATTACTAAGAGATTACTAAGAGTAATATGTATTCCCTATGCCTTTAGAGTACGATAATATGCAGACAGACAAGGTTAGGTCGTCCGTAGCTGTCTGTTAGCCTTTGTTTTTATTGATGAATTTGTCTAAAAATAATATTGTTGTATAAATATGACTATAAAATCGGAGCCTCAGTAGAAAATGCATTTAAATTAAAGTTTAAATAAAATAACTAAATTAGGTGCTTCTTGCAACACACAGGCAATGTCATCTGTCAGCTAGCTAGTGGTTGAAAAGTCAAGAGCTAAAGGCTGTGATAAACCTGAATAATGTAGCCCTATAATGGTTAAGGCCAATACTAAGCGTTATAACTTATTAATTACATATTTCTGTTTATTACATTTTAGGACATTATGCTCAGACTTCTACTTACCTAGGCCTATAGGCCTCAATGATGTGCTGTCATTTTTTGTTCCAAATAATTCCAAGGGCCACAAATATTCTTTAACCTTGGTTGGCCATATACAATTGCATGAGAAAGGAAAAAATGTAGTAGGGGCCTATGTCCTCAACAACATAATATAACAGATATTTAGACATAATAATTTAAACAATCTAGTAGTAGAAATATTTATTATAGCATGTTTTCATTTTTACGTACAGTATCAAGTTACTATACAATACACAACATACAGTAACATACATCCAACATGGCATGTACCTGTGGCACTATGTTATTTACTAAAACATAGCCTATCTGTATCACTGCAACCATAGTATCACTTGTTCAGGTATGTTTTCTTATAAAAAAAAGTTAAATAATCCACCAAAAAGAGGAAGCAACATCAAAGAATTAAAACTGTATTGAATTGGGGCTTGCAATAAAAGTATGGCCTTTTTTATGAAAAAAAGTTACCATAAGAATCAACCCTAGGCCTTACCCATTAGAGTTCGGTTCTGAGTTGAATAGATCCAGGGTAGGTTTGATTTTCTTATTTAGGCAAGTAAAAGTATTGAGTCGTATGACCTTGTTGTAGAGTAGGCCTATGTTTTAAAAGAACAGAAAATGTACCAACCGATAGTCTACCTTCAGCTATTCAGCTTCAGCTAGTGTGAATTAATTATATTAACATTTAGATTTACTTATTTTGGATATAAAATGCATTATATTGATTATTGAACACTAGTACTTCCTCCATTTTAACAATACCCCAACAATAACACTTTACGAGGAACAATTTTAACTGTACCTGTGTGATTCAAGTCATCTACAAAAGATAAACAAGAATATTATACAAAACACTTAAGCACTTTTCACCCAACGTTTGCTGTTAAGTATTGCCACAAATTAAATCACACACACGTAAATCGATTGACAATGAGATGAAGCTGCTGCTGTTGCACCTCTAGCTCTGTTTGTTTGGCCCCGATCATGGATGCTGTGTGCTACTGGTCCTGGTCCTGGTCCTGGTCCATGGTGGTGGTGGTGGTGGTGGTACAGTAAGCGCCAGTCGTGGGGTTAAGTTCCTCTCCACACCTGAAACAATATCAATTTGAAATAATTTTAGACAATATGCAGCTACAAGATGAAAATTATTGGTAATATTTGAAGAAATTTTAAAAATTCTATTGCAAAAGTGTGTTCCCTCACTAATAGGTATCAGGTGCTTGAAAAACAATTGCCTATTCAAACCAACTCAATAAAATATAATATTAAGTAATTTTAAAGTAAAATTTGCTGCTGGAGAAACACTAGTTTTTAGAAAAATGAATGGCTGAAAGGTCATCATTGCATAAGAGGAAAAAAAACTTTTTAATACTTGTTGCTAGGTATCACCTCTACAGCAAGGAGTGAAAATAAATTACCTACCTATTTATTTATTTAAACAATAAAATAAATAAACAAATAGGCCTAACAAAGCTTTGTAGGTAATGGAAAATAAAATAATAAAGTGATCCATTTAACAAATAACTAAATAAATGAAGTAATTTTTAAAAAGAATTAGAATAAAATCAACATAAAACATTGTTTGGGAATGTTTTACATAAAGCTTTTGTACCAATAACTCTTTTACAGTAATCTGTACCAGTTGTTCTCATAAACCGTTCTGAAACAGGTTAATTATCAATACTGTGTGCTTACCTAAGATCATGTATGCATATAGGTACATTTTGTGGGTGGGACTAAGGCATGTAGGCCTACACATTCATTAATCGATTCATCCAACCCCGGTGTATCGACATGTGACTGATGCGAGGTGTCGCTAATAATTGTTTCTATTTTCTAATTTGTTCCAAAAAAATCTAATATTTACAGATAATTTAGCTCTTGTGGACACTAAACTCAGTGCAGACAAAAATAATTGGAAAGAATACTAGAATGCATTATTTTGGGGACTGCGTAAAATATGTTCTTGCCATTCTTTAGCCTTGAACCTACGTTTTATGTGTAGGTAGCCTACAACAGTTTTATAGTTTACTACGTGTATCAAATCATACTTTTTAACTAGATTTTCACTGTCCTACACTCAAACCACCAACATTTGAGCATCATGTTCCTCTTCCTTAGCACTGACCCTACTGTGACCCTACCAAGTGAATAATCGTAACATGAAATGATTAAATTTTACAAACCTAAGAGGCAACAGTAGCTGAAACTTATGTAGGGCTAAGGTGGCTTTGCTGCCAAACGTATTGTTGCTGTGACATTATACCTTGGAGGCCACTGTACATGGTAGGCCTACCATTCGTTACCGGTAGACTAGGTGGGGTTGCTGGAATATGTGCGATGAAATGCGTACTTACACAATTTGCTAATTATATCCACCCTGTTCTCGGCCGGTCTTTTAATCCAATGTGTATTTCATCAATGCACCCAATGGCATTGGGGAACTGGCACAAAGCATAGCTTAATCTGAAAATACAAAAGATACTTCGTTAGTCAGCCAATTAACATCAAGGATACAGCTTGGGCATATAAGCAACTGTCAATTGTCATAATTGAACAGTCGTTACGCATGTCTGGTGCCTTAGGTCCGAGCCCTACGCCTAAGGTAGGCCTAAGCTATGGGTTCTAGGCCTTACAATTGGAATTATCTAGGCTATGCTAGGCCTAGACCTAGAGGTTAGCCTAGGCCTGCGGACAATGATGTAGGCCCACCGGTTGCTTAGACCTAGCTCAGTTGACCTAGGCCTATGCCTAGGTGCCTGAATTAATCTAGAACCAATTATGTTAAGTTAATGAGTCTGTTCTCCAACTTACCTTGTTTGTCTATGAGGCTAGGCCTAGGATAGCCTTGGGCGTAGCACTTCGAAAGGGTAGGCCCTAGGGCTCCGCCTGAAGAGCAATGTGTCCATGGCTTCTCAAAACCTCTTCAATTGACACTTCCCAGCTAATTTTCGACAGATGCCAATATAGCGCATAAACACACTTGTCTTCCTGACGGAATATGACACCAAGGACAAATCGAACCACGGGCAGGTAGGCCTAGGCCTATGAGCAGATGACTAGGGTCCTAGGGCTTACCTAACCAACCTCGAGTTTGGCACACACTTTGTGAATGGAAAGTAATAATTTCGTAAAAGCTTATTGTTAGAGTAGTTTGGAAGATCCAGCTATTATCGGAACACTCTTCGTTGCCCCTCAATTACTTGCTCGATCCAAACTGCAACCAAACGTGAGACCTCGAAGTGTCAGCTGTCTGCTGTTGACATTTTCAAGAAGCCTGCGGTAGGCGGGAAATGATTGTAATACGTTTTTGCTAAGTATTTATATATAAATTAAGCCTTCAATTTGGAACACACGTGTACTAAATGTTTCAATTAATTATTTTAAATCTGAAGAAGCACGGGTCCTCCATGTTGAATAAATTTCGGTCCGCAGCCTTTTACTGCTACTTGATCTTGTCACGTAAAAGGCTGTGATGTGCACTATGTGGCAACGCCGCCACGGTTTGCAGAAGTTTCGATAACACCAAATAATTTAAAAAGTGTAACACTTTTAAATTCACAAAACTTTAGAGTATATTATGAACAATCAGTGTTCACAACGGCATAACTTTGAAACTAACTGTTTGAACAGGAAAGATGGCATACACGTTCAAACTTCAGCGCCCATGCTAATCTTATGGACCTAAAATATGAGTTTGAACCGGAAGTAGTTACTTTTTGGCGCACTTGCATTCCCTATAGGCCATATCACATTAGGTTCCGAACTGACAATTGCAATCGTAGATTCGAGCTTACGATTGGCGGCGCATGCGCAGTAGCTCAGTTCGGCCAGTCTACGGTTGCAATCTTTTTATAGACGGAGCTCTAAAATAAGATTGGGAATCGTAGATCCGAGTCACGTGAACCAATCAGGAAGGAGAACGGTTAAATACGAATTGAGCACTAACACAACATAACCTCAAGCAACAACTATTTTAATGGAAACAAAGAGCCAATAACTTTAATTATATATTTGTTTGTGATTAAGGCATGTCTTTTTAGTTATTATTATTGAATTTATTTCCTAGTTGAACGATTTTAGGATTGTCAGCTGGTCAAGTGTGATTGGATAATTGTAGATTGCGATTGCAATTGGCGACTCCAGTCTACGATTCCAATTGTAGTGTGATATGGGCTTATTATACTTGTCAAAGTCTACTTGATTTCCGCCTAGAGGAAGTAAGTCGGGTTCCACGACTCCGCCAGGAGCGCTAGTGAACCTACTACTTGCTGTGTTTGTTGGCGATGGCGGTAGCTTTAAAAACTTTTCGATTTCGGTCCTCGAGGACGCGTAGTAATTGATAACTAGACATATTAGACGTTTTACGTTGTGTTGTGAGCCTTTTTGAAATTAGCGATGATAGAAATCAAAATTTAGGGAAAAGACGAGAAGTGCTCACTCGTTGTGGAAACATCCAATCCTTCAACCACAAGCGTCATTACGCATTCAGTAATGACAAGGTCTGGGTACGCCGTATGATTTTCATGTAGAAAATATTACCAGCCGTTGTCGAAACTGTTTTAGTGCATAGTTAGTGTGGAAATAGACAACACTCTTCCCGTTTCCCGTTCATTGTAGCCCGATTGCAGCTTTTGCAGGCAGAGTTGAGTTGTGTTCTGTTTGGTTATTGTAGTGAAAGTGTAATCGAGTGTTTGAATTTCCACACAATTTCCAGGTTTTGAATCAGTCAGAAAAGTTGTTACCCTCGGTGGTTTCGATGGAGGCAAAAAGGCCGAAGCTAGAAGCCCAATCCATTTTGAAGAAGAGTGGAAAATATTTATATAATCAAGACGGGACCCCAGTTGTTGTCAATGGACAATACTTGTACTTGAATGAAGGTAATGTAATTGGATTCTGTCTGTTTGGGCTTGGCTACGTACACCTTTGGGTTTGTAGCCTACACAATGTTGTTAGTTTTATGAAAATGTGAGCATTGGCTGGGCCTAGGTATAGTAAGTGGGCAAGGTGGTGTAAAGTCTAAGCTAGGCCAAGCTAAAAAGGGTAGGCTATTTTAGGGGAAGTGTAGGCCTAGGCCTATACCTAGTGTAACTCCGTTCTGCTCTATGTTAATGTTGCAATACATACACAAACCTCTTCGATTATGATGTAAAGTATTTTTTTTGAATTCGCAACATAGGATATCAGGCCTAGCTTAGGCCTAGGCCTATTTCATGTTGAACACCTAGGCCTAGGCCTACTGGCCTCCTCCACGGCTTACGGTACTAGGCCTAGCAATAGCCGACCCTGTTGTCAAGGTTACAATACAAACGAACGTGCGAGCGCAATTTTCCCGCGTGTTTGAAATTATTTTGAAGTTCAGCTTGTCCACATAAAAAAACTTGACAGGAACACTAGTCAATGGCCAATGTGTAGCTTAGAACAGTAAGTTAGGCGTCGGCCTTTAACTGTAGGGTCCACGTTTTTTTATTAGATCTGAATGATTTGAATGTGTTCAGTCATTCTTTTATCCCCAAGCTGGTCGATCCGAACACGTCAGTCTAGTTAAAAATGTAAGGTACCTACTAGTCCTTTGCACGAGCGTCGATGGCATAGTCGAAACCGGACCGTATTTTGCAGATGGCTCGACTTCGTTGCTCAGTCAACATCCCGACATCGCCAACATCGAGAAGGAAGTTGCGCGCATCACGGAGGGCGACGACGCGGTGGAAGAGGTATCGCACGACGACCCCGGTAGCGTGACGGTCGTCACCGGGGTCGCGGCTAACGACGATCAGCCAGACAGTAACGGCTGGGACGTCAAGGCCACGCGGCTGCTCCTGTCCTTGTACAAGGTGCTCAAGGATCTCGTCGACCAGCGCAAGATACCGACGCTCAAGAGGATGTGGGTGACGATGGCCGGTCGGCTACACGAACACGGGTACGCGTTCTCGCCGTACCAGGTCGAGAACAGATACAAGACGCTGCAGCGTAGCTACAGGCGGAAGGTCGAGGCGAGCGTCAAGAAGAGCCGCCTGCAGAAGGATTTACCGTACGAGAGGTCGGTTCAAAGACCCTTAGGGATTATTCTAACCTTCTAATCATCAGGAATAAGAAAACATTTTAAACAATCTACTTCCTTCCGTAATATACTTAAACTTTTCTTATTCGAATTTCTAATCATTTGAAATTTCATTAAAAAATCTTCTCAAATGCCCACATTTGGCTATTATGCCATCATGCTGGATCTGGTCAACCAGTAGAGACACGCTTCTTTCTCCACCCTCTTCATGCCGCTCGGCATTGCGTCACGTTCACATGCCAGTTTTGGACATACAAACAGGTGGCTCCTATCCTGCTCCCCATTTCCACACAGCTTGCAGGTACTCGTCTCAAACACCCCTATTTGGTGGAGATGCTTCCCTAGAAGATCGTGCTGCGTTTTTAGCCTGAACTGGGCCGTTTCAATTTGCCGTGGAAGATGGTTACACATTGAATAATATCTTTTTCTGCTGCGTGTATTAATGGCAATGTATCCACAGGTACAACGCTTATCAAGTGCCCAACAAATTGCCAGTGATGATCCTCCCTCCCTTTAATTTAGTATGTAAAATATTATTGCATCTAGTTTATATATTGCATTAACATTTTCTAGGGAACTAAAAGAACTATACGACAAGGAAAAAAGGAATCCAGAAACGTTGGTATCGAACTCGGGAGGCGACCAGATCAGCATTGCCGACTTCCTTGAAGCGACAGGATTGGGTTCCCAGAGGTAACACACATACTTCGTACTGTTCTACATTGTTTATTCCCAGGCTGTTATCATATCATATAGTAACTTTTTCAAATTCAATTCAAAATAGTTTTATTCCAGTTTTAATATACAAACAAATTTTTATTAAATTAAAAACTTTAAAAAGATTTAATGTATAGTATAAATCTAAATAACGAGTCGAATCTGTCCGCAGACAAAGCCAGTTTGTGGCTGGCCCGTCGAGGTCGCGGCAGGTGTTGACCTTGACTCCTGAGCTGGCCGCCAAGCTCCGCCTCAAACGTCCGGCCCCTCCGCCCCCTCCCCCGGCCCCCGTCGCCCCCCCCTACTTCACGAACCACTCGCGGCGCACCGACGTGATGGAGGAACTTCGCGACCTCCGGTGCAACACGCTCGAGAAGCTTCGGTCCATGGAGGACAAGCGCGACACTTTCAACGAGAAGGTGCTCCAGGAGCTGAGGTACCGCAACGACCTCTTGGAGAAACTGCTCGAACACGTGCCGTGATGCGCGATCGCTCGCTCGATCCGATGGACTCTTTGTTGTTTGCCGGCGCGCGTCCTAGTCCGGGAGAGAGACGCATCACATTGGCGTGTTTGGGCATGACGTTGTTGTACAGTCTGCTGAACACCTAAACTCCGCCCAGCTTTGAGAAACACAGTGGATGAACGAAATCGGACCCTATCGTTCACGCTAGAAGCGGCCATAAAAAGAATGATGATGGTGTTTTCCGACTTCCGTAGGCCAATGTTTTCACAATTTCTGTAAGCCTTCTTTTTATGGCCGCTTCTAGCGTGAACAATAGGGTTTGACTTCATTCATCCCCTGTGTTTCTCAAGGCTGGGCGGAGTATAGATGTAGAATTGTTGGTTCCCGAGATTTTACAAGTGTCTTGTTCTCCGCCTTAAAATGGTGTTTCCCGAAAGAATGTGGGCTCTTAATTTTATTTTTAGTACATTATATTGATTGTATCTTGTTCAATTGTCTCCTATATTATATAGGGTACTTACAGGTAGGCCTATACTGTATTATAAATATTTTTTTAAGTTATGAATGTAGGACCAGTTGAAAATATGTAGTTAGAATATATGTTTTTATGCTTTCATTCACATTGAAGGAATTCACTTGGGGGGACAAAACCTCGAAAAATAATGATTTTTAGCAAGATCTGTTATCTGTTGCTGTGCTCGATCTCGAATCTTGCTCGAAATTCAAGTAGAGTTGTCGAATTCTTCTTAATCTTGCTCAACTCAACATAAGCCTGTTTGTACCAGGCGTACGCACCAGCTGTTCCACCTGTATATTTAGCCAATACAAATGACAGCTGATATTGCATTAAAATTAATTGAATTGGAAGATGTGGGTTGTATATACTGAATCAGTAATCATGTTTAAATTTGAAACGAAGCTTTATTTTCTGTAATAATGACAGACTGCTAATTGATGCAAGCTTGATGAAAGTACAAATAGCTGATGTAAATAATACATTTAGGTTGGAATTCATAGTCGGCCCCTACACCTAGGGGCACCCATTGTTGCTATGGATTTGTTTTGTTTATGGGAAATAACATGGAAACAACTGTTACCTTAGTAACAATGGGCGCCCCTAGGTGTAGGGGCCGACTATGAATTCCAACCTTAATGTAATTAAGTGTCTGTGTTTGTGTTGTGGTACAGTACAGTAATTATTCATATAAAATGTACCAGTCTAAAGGTGAATTACTATATATCTGACATATTGTCCATACCTTTGTACACTTTATTTGAAATAAAACATGTCAAGTTCTGTCTCACACAGTAGCTGAGTTTTGATTTAGGGTTAGTAGCGTACCTACAAGCTACCACACCTTGGGTGAGAAATAACCACTTCCCACTACGTAATGGGTTCAGTCATTTTGCCAACTATTAGTAAATAAGATACTAATACAGTACTTCCTATTCCTCTAGTTTAATTACAGCTGTTTTTTTTTTGTTTTTTAGGGGAAAGGCAAGTCTCAACTATTAAAACAGTGCAATATCAAAGGCTGTTAATAATAACTTTTCTAGGTGTACACAATGATTAAAAAGTGCTCACTGACAAACATTTTTTTTTTTTTTTCCTCTTATGCAATGATGACCTTTCAGCCATTCATTTTTCTCACTATCCAATACAAATTAGCTTCTTGATCTGGTAACATTTAGTTTCATAAGAACTAAAATCTGGATTAATGCAATTTCAAGTATTGAAGTCTTTCATAATGAGTGCAATTTTGGAAACTGGTTACCACTTTTCCAATATAGTGTAGCATTCTTAAGATATGTACTAAAACACATTAATTCTGCACACGTTTAATAGTACGACTGACTACCCATCCCCGTTAACTTACAAATGATTCTAGTTTATAAAATAGTTTATAGTCTCCTTCCCATTGAGCAACGACAGTGAAAATGATCCCGACCGGACACTCGGTCGCGTCAATGCGCGACTTGACCCCTCCGCGAGGCGAACAACTCCCGAGCGATCCTCTCGCGTCTTCCCAATCCCGTCTGCGTGACCTCCGTCAGGTCAAACACCTCGACGACCTCCTCCTCCTGCGTTGGGGCTGCCAAGTGTCTGAGGTCGGCGGGACACGCCATGTTGTGCAACACGCAACACGCTCGCACCAAGTGGTTGATGCGCGTGTGACCTCGCAGCTTGAGGTGGTAGAGGCGACGGAAGCGTTGCTTGAGCGACGTCAGCGCGGAGACAACGTCCGCGCGACAGGTTGAAGTGACGTGGTTGAAGTACGTGTGGGCGTTGGTGAGGATGCCGCGGTCCTCGTAGGGCGTCAGGCACGAACGCAGGCAGGGGTAGGCCTCGTCGGCTACCAAGCAGCAGTCTGTGGACATTCATTCCCGTTAGGCCGCTGACTGACGATACACTTAACTTTTACTAACTTTATCTTTTTTAAATTGAAAGGAATGGGAGTCCTATCTATCTTTACTGGTTAACTAGAAAACACACGATGGCACGAGAAGTGTCAATTGTGAGCATATGAAAAGAAGAAGATTTTAACGGGAGCCATAATACCAATATGTAGCCTATATATGGCACTCGTGCCATCGTGTGTTTTCTAGTTAACCAGTAAAGATAGATAGGACTCCCGGAGTACAAAAGTAAAGTGTACAAAAATAATTAATACATGTATTAATTGGAGCTCAGAACAAGATAAAACATGTTCTAATACATGTATCAGTTATTTTTGGTATTAGGCTATAATATTTGTGTTTATTTTGTAAATATATTATACAGATAGGCTATGGAAAGAATATCACATTCTATTAAAAAAAATACAAAATATGTAATTACAATTTCTATTCAAACACCAATCCCCAACCCAATATCAACAAGCAATAAATGGAGGGTACGTAATCTGATGACATAAATCTGGACCTAGAACCAGACTTGGCAATGACAGAGAGGCGTTCGGACACATCCATAGTCAACAATACGAAAACACTCACCATCGCACAACACCGGGAGCTTGTCGTAGATCGGCGAGTTTACGAAGACCCTTCCCTTGCTGATCGACCCCTGATATCCAACGAAAACGTCAATAAACTTTTGCTCGTGGTCGCATATAGCCTGCAATATGACTGAATATTTGCCGTGGACGTTGATGTAATCTTTGTGTTCCTTGTACGGCTTGTCAATTGAGATGTGCGTGGCGTCCAACGATCCTGTGCAAAACAATACGCAATCAGTCGAGTACATCAACAACACTTGCAGAGGTTTGTTATATTTCTAATTTTGGTTGTGGGGGGGGACTGTGCTCTTGATTTCTTTTTGTAGTAGCTTATAGGTATGTACCGAAATTATTTTCAAATTTAGACCAGACTCACAGTTACATTGTAATACAATTAAGGATAGGATTAGCGATTTTAGCAAGTGACAGAAACCCCTATACTACGTAGTAATTCTTGATGATGTGGGGCAAGCTAAGACCATTTGTGGTGGGAGGAGTCCGTGCCGAAGATGCCCATTTTACAGCTCGAAGAGAAATGCAATAGAACAGCATGTCTAGAAATAAGATTCGCTTACTATCGCGCGATACACTCTCAATATACGTACCCATTACTTCGGGCATACTCTTGTTCTGTCTGTAGTGTGCCATAATCTCAGCCTTCCTCTCAGTTGTAGGCCAAGCTATTACTTGTGAGGACATGTTGCTCAGGAATAAACAAACTCTGGTGATGATAGCATGCATTGTTTGAAGACATAGATCAAATCGATTTGCAACTTCACGGAATGAAGATGTCTCGTCTCCGACGTAATACAAGAACGTCATCAGATGTTTTTCTGGAGATGTCGGTGTAAGGCCATAACCTGGAAGAAATGTAAAAGCGTGTTTGTTACTAATTGTGTGGTCTATGGCCCGGGTTACATCCAGGGTTATAACAAGTCTAGCGGCATAGGCCTAGGCCTATGACTCCGCCTAGGCCTAGCCTAGGGCCTAGCTTGGATTTCAGTGAATGAATACTCACCCCTTAAAAGGGTTTGATAAATATCCGATTTACCAAATTGAGCACTCAGTTCTCGAAATAAATCTTTCCCGATTCGAAAATCTTTGATAAATTCCCGTTCAGTGAAATTGGAAATAACTTGTTCACAAAAGTTAGGATTTGATGTTGCTCGTTTAGCTCTAACCAGAAATATATCTTCATTGATCATCAACTGTTTGATTTCTTCTTCGGCATAGGATTCTTCATTTAAAAGTATTTTCTCAATACAATCATCAGCAAGCTCAGTGAGTAATACCTCAGACAATTTCAAAGACATTTTGTCTGACAGTCAATTTGTAGGTTATGGTAAAGTCAACAGAACTTGGATTCATTGCCAAAGCACAAAAACCAAAACCAGCTTCCTGCATCTTTAGTTTGCTAGGTTGGTTTTAATGTCCGGTGCTAGTGCTGGTATGGTGCTGGTGCTAACTTCATTTTGCAAATAAAGGCGGTTGGTTTCGGTTTCGGTTGGATGTGTTTTGTTGATACGTTGTTGATATTTGGCACGATGGAGAAAAGTGATCGCGAGAATATTAAATATAATAACAGGCGTCTTGCTATGCAATGGGTTGTTAATTCTAAACAACTAATTTTAAATCCCTGGAATCATGCAGGTGCATTAAGGGTAAGGTGGAATTGGACAGTCTAGGCCTAGGCTATCCAGCCTTCATGTGTTCATTTGGAACATAACCTAAAATATTGAATTATTAGGCTGTACCAACCAGACCTATAATGCCTCATTTAAAGTTGTGAATTTGCTCGGAGTGGCGCGGCGCCACAGAAGCTTTCAGCCAATCAGCGTGCTGTATTTCCCAGCTGAGGTTGTGCTGATTGGCCGTGCCATGCCGAGCACATCATCCACAACTTAATTCCGACTTAAAGATAGGCTAGCGAAAGTCATCATAGGCCTAGAAGATAAGTGGACCTATGACAACTTCTGCATGAACAACACTAGCTCAGCAGCCACCTAGAAAGTAGGGCTAGATCTCTTGCAGTATGAATAGATTCGCGCACCACCATTTGGTAAAACGCAAACTAAATCCGTTCACCGCCAGGTGTTTGAGAGGCTTGTTGTAATTGGTTAAATGTACATGTGTGAAGCTGGCTGGCTACCCTATTGTGAAATATTAATAAGTTTGATCTGTTTGCCGTTTGTTCTCTAGGACAAGAACTTCATGGTATCGTTGGCATTCTTCATGTCAGATCAGGAAGACGAAGTCATCAAGATGGCACTGGAAATTGGGCACCTTTTGCTTCAAAATCCCAAGAACTTGCCGGCATTGCTTAGCGATGATGTTTTCTCCATGGGATACAAACTGGCCAATCATATGTACGTCTACTTTTCGGGATTACTGAAAGTTACCGCTACTTGTAAGCACTGTTAAGGGGCATTATAGGCCGGCCGACTTGTGTCTTCTGGACTTCACCAGCTGAGAATACTACTCTCTGAGAGGTCCCATAATATGAATTTATAATAAAACATTGTCACATTATGAAGGACCGAGGTCGCAATTCACCAACTTTTTTAAGCTCGATTAAAACAAACTACATTTAAGAGGCATGGCAACCGCCATGTATTGTATATTCATAGAGAAGAATTAGGCTAATGCTAAATTTAGATCAAATGAATGCTAAAAACCATATTTCTACAGTTATGCTAGTATTTTAATACTACAGAATGAATGCATTACTTGAATGTTCCTTAAGCTACTATACTCGTTGTACAACATCTTCGGTAATGCTTCCGTCACAGGTGGGTGAGCGGCAGCCAACCAGCGACCAAGGCTAATTCAGATACCTGCTCGGGTTGGCCGAGACCGTAAACACGTCATTGATTGATGACGAAAGCATTACCGAAGTTGTTTTGCGAGACCTATATGTGTATTGTTTCACAGCAAACAAAATGCCTATATCACAATGATAGCCTGGAGACTTGTTGTTCCAGGTATAAAAATTCCAAGAAGCACCGACACTTTGCGTCGTTAATCAACGACGTGCTGACCAAGCTGAAGTATCCCGACCGTGAGATGCGGGAGAGAACCGGCCTCCGATTGGAGGAACAACAGGACAAGGCGATTTGGGGCGACACGACCGTCCACTTCCACATGCCCGGCCTCACGCCTGTACGAACAATTGTTACTTATATTTATCTTGGAGTCACGCTTTGATAAAACGTGCATCCTGTCCTAGTTGGGTACCGGAAGTCTCGTAATGCAACGATAATTTGACAGTGCTGTACGATATTGAAAAAGAGATTGATAGGGCCTACCTGCGATTTGGTTTTATATCGCCTGTAAAAAAAAAATGAATTCTTCAAATATTGTTATTGTCACTATTGTTAAGCCTATCTGTAATTATGTTGGGGGGGGGGGGGGGGCAGATGATTACCGGTATATTATTGTATGAAGATGACTGTGAAGAATGATGGCTGGACTATTTAAGAACAATACTAGCCTACTTTATCATCATCATCATCATTCATATCATCATCTGTTGCCACTTCCAATCTGCGTTGGGTCGGCATTGAAGATAAGCCTTTCCATCTTCTATCCTGCCACCACTCTTCCCCCTCAACTACATTCCAGTCCCCTCCTCGCATTTTCACATCCTTCCTCACTTTGTCGTGCCATCTTTGTCGTGGTCTTCCTCTCGTTCTTCTACCTGGAATCCCCAGTTCTAGCATTCTCCTCGGCAATCTTTCTCTTTCCATCCTCTTGACCTCAATACTACTGTATCTAATAAAGAAAGTGGTGTTTAAAGTGGTCTGTAAGAAAAATCCAGAGAAAAGAGAGAACAGCCGGCCGAGCACCAACGAGGAGCCCAATGAGCGGGTAATGCGTGTGCTCACTCGTAGCGTGTGCTCACTCGTAGCGTGTGTTCCAGGATAACCGCGACTGCGTGTGCCGGGTGGTGGCCCAGGTGCCGAGCGTGGTGTCGTGCAGCGTCGACCTGACGCGATGCCGACTGACGCTGACGGTGCGGTCGGCATTCTCTCCGAGCCTCGTCAAGATGACGGTGGCCGCGAGGCTGCTGCTCGACATCTCCACCCTCGACCCGATGAACACGACCTTCGTGCAGGTACGTTGGCTTCGGTTGAATATTTTTTTTATTTTCGAAATTTTATTTAAAAAAAAAATTGAAATTTTATTAAATTTTTGAAATTTCATAAAAATGTATCAAATTTCAAAAAATTTAAAAAATTTGATTTTTTTTAATTTTAAAATTTTTGGGTTTTTTTTAGAAATTTTTACCATTTAAATGTGTTAACAAGAGCTGCTATTTACTGCTATTAGTATTTATTTATTTTTAATAACAAAAGGTGTATCAGTATATGCTTAGTTAAAGGCTTGACTAACAGGGCATAAGCAAGAAGGGCATAATATAGTATCCAATACGTAGTTGTATAAGTGAATTACTTTTACATTGCTTCTTATATTATGGGGGACTGCAGAAATGTTTACAAAAGGCGTGCTACTGGGACAGTTGTATAAATGGGGTCGACTTTCAATGTGTTGGGTAGCGAGCTTTTTTGTTGTTGAATGAATGCCATTTTATTTCCACCCCACTGAAATATATTATTTTTTTTTCATCTAGGCCTACACATGAGATCAGATGCAGAGAACTTCTAATAGGCCCCTAAGTAGAGTATACTTGTACATTGAAGCTCACTACATAATTGAAAAGAAATATACATATAAGATGATAAAAATGAAGAGTAATACTAGGCTTAATAATAATAATATATATATATCTTGACCCCGTTTCCAACATTAATCGGGTAGGGGGGAGTAGCGAAGTACTCCATGTCTTGGGCTAATGTCTTCGTTGCCGGCTAGCCAGGCCTGACACAACCACCTCCTCAACCTCTTCCTCGATCACTTCTTCTGTTACGAAAGGGCTGTTTAGTAGTTCCCTCCATCTCTCACGGTTTTCCCATAGTCTTTCTGCTTCAACTTTGTTCCATGATAATAATAATAAAAACATTAAATATATAGTTTAAATCAAAACTACAAAAAAAAACTACACAGAAAGAACACTAGGTCTACATAGAAAGTGGAAAATGAACATACATTCCTGTGACTGACCTCTAACCTAGCTGGTGGTTGTTCAGGCGTCGGAGGACGGGACTGCGGCGGAGGGGGAGGGGGGGCTGCCCCCTTACTGGCCCGAGGTGGACTCTCCCGTCAAGAAGAGTGCGCTGGCCAAGATCGTCGCGGAGAACATCAGGGACAAGGCCAACGGGATCGTCGGCTGGTTCCAGAAGTCCTTCTACTGGTGAAGTAGAGCCGTACGTACGTTCGTTCGGTGGATCCGACGGCCCAAAGAGTGGTCTCGCCATCAGAACCGTGCGAAATCAACGTCTTTTAGTAGTATCTTGAGAACGTAAATACGCGATTGAAAAGGTGATAACTGCGCGCATTGTCGTTTCGTAAATGTACTAACAACTAGATTGGAAAAATAACAAACTTTTTAAATGTTATGGTTAAAATTGGTAGTGTAAAATAATTAGCAATTAATTAAATCCGGTAAGGATAAAAATATTTGAGACTTGTAGAATCCAGTATTTTAGTTACTACGAAACCACGATGCGCGCATTAATCACTGTTATCAAGATATTGTTAAAAGAAGTGTGGTTTTTATTCTGAGATTCTCCTTTTCCCTTAGACTGTACATATAAGAAAGGTTCTATTGAAGGATCAAGACTTTTAGACTGGGAGAATATTGAAATAAAAAAACACCACACGAACGGTAAACGTTTAAAGAAAGAGAGGAGAACTCGAAAATTTCAAAATTTGTGCACTTTGGCGTTTTTTAAATTGTTTTTTTGTGTTGTTTTGTTTTTATTAACAAATCAAGCGATGTGCCAAACAGTTTCCATTGACTAATACGTAGTCATAGAACATGAAAATTGTTTTTTAGTTTGCTGGTCTTCAGCATTATTGTTATCAATTTGTGAGAATTTGAGCCACACATAATTTTTTTTTCATGTCGAGATACTGTATGTATTTAGGTATTCAGCTTTGGTGACTTTTACCAAGTTTGTGTTTTTACTGGACATATATTCCCATCCTTGGTTGTAAGGATGTCGAGGCACAAACCTGTTACCAACTGTGCAATGCATAGGCCTATGTAATTTTATATTATATTACAAAGACATATGGTACGTTTTCCTCGATTTGATTTTTTTGTGGTATGAATGTAAAAATAAACAGCACTGTATTGGTAAAAACGTGATCTTATGATTTTTATCTGTAAGCAAAAGTCAATTACTTCTTCTTCTTCTTCTTCCGAACACCCAGAGTTGGAACTTATGCATTCTCTGCCTAGTTGCCCAATAAAGGTTTGCCACATATTTCCTTCTTGTTATATTTTGCCCCCCCATTCCTTAATTACTGACAGTATGTATTTCTTTTATCTCTAAAAGTTTCATTAAATGGAACAAGAAAACGCCACGAAAGAAAGTTTCAATTCCCCCGCTTTGTGTTGATCACTCTATCATAATATTGAAGTTATGTTTTTGGTTGAGAGAGAAAACAAAAACTGAATAATGATAGGTTTGCATTATAGCATTTAACTATTTATAACTGTTTGTGTGCAGTTTTTGCAACACAATAGTTTTTTATACGAAGAATACGTTTCTATGTAGGTACACTATACAGTTTTTCCAGAGTACAGTATTACACTTTTGACAAACATATGTATATTGCATACTGCGTATTTCAATTGCACTTAAAATATAACTAAACTCAGATCAGCCAATCTATACAGCTTAGCTCAATTTTGACAGTTTCCATTCAAGGACAAAAACCATAACATACGTAGATAATAAAATACAACAATGCAACACTTCGATTTGATTTGTCCTGGGATTCAAGAGAACTTAAAAGTGCACCTTTACATAAGTTCTGGGACACATCGTTTACATTGGTTAGCCTATACAAAATGTTATATTAAGTGTGTGTTACCATTTTGTGCCTTACTACTGTATTGTGGTATTTGTATATATGTAATAAATAAATAAATTACATAATTCAAATGCTGTATATTTATTACTAATTACTATATATTACCTACACATACAAACCATGTTCAGTTAACCTCCTTACTTGCTCCAATATTGAGCTTCCTTGGTAGGCGATGTTACCTCTACATGTACGACTTTGGGATTGTGGGTTCGGATCCCACCTAGCGTTGGCGTAAGATATGGGTTTTTGAAGCACGTAATTTGTCTCGATTAGCATTGTAACGTTTCGGCCAAATGACTTATGTTATTTTAGTGCAACAATAAGAATGCATGATATCCACATTAAAGTTGCCAAGAGCTTATTACCATTGAAATAACAACAAATAGATGTAATTGAATTATTATTCATATCTCCCTCCATGAATCCACGAAAATCTTCTGCAGTCGGTAAAGCAGTTCTCCGCTGCAAACTTTTATCGACTAGACCGGCGAGAAAAAACGTCACAGCCAGCCAGGAATCCAAGATGGCGATTTGCAAGTGTCAGTGACAGGTGGTGAGAGTGAACGGAGTGCTATTGATTAAATAATCGTGTTAGTGGGAAAACAACAGTTTTATGTTATATTTGTGAAGTATGTATTCTTCATTGAATGTTTTTTCGAAGCGCTTCTATAATTTCGCCGTCGACAAAGGTACGTACGTCTTTGGTCAATCTTAATTTGGCGCATCACTCCCACGCATGATCATCTTCGAGTGGGCGTAGGCTTAAATGGCATATTATCCTTGCTACATATAGATTGATCTTGACATTTAATATACAATCACAATGTTGCATAACAGGACTATTAAAACTCTTCAATATAACGTGACATATACTTTACATGATGCCCATTTTAAAACGATGTTACATTTAGAAAATCATGGAACATAGGAGTTTGATAAATTGTGTTCATGTTTTTTGACCCAGAATCTGTCTCACATGTGAATACATGTGGTTTACTTCCCAAGATTACAATAACGTCCGCTATTTGATGATTCAATTTTATCCTTTCACAGCTATTTGTGCACGAGTTGGTCAGATCGTCGGACCGAAGAGTAGACCTAGTGTCAGTGTTTTGTGAGTAGTAATTCTTTTTAGTTTGTTCCGGTGATAGGGTTGGATCTTCAGGCTGTTGTTGCATGCGCTGTGGATGGTTCTTGGGGTTACTGTGAATACATGCTCACCTTACATTTCTTCTAGGTCTACACTCTATTGGCTACATACCCAACTAAAGTTGATAATTTGATGTACGCTATGCTCTATTGATTTTCTCCAAATTATTGCCCATCATGATATTGTCCCTGCAGCTAATGTCAGATAACGGTCAATTTTTTTGATAGGCTCTACTGTTAGTGGATGCCCCAGAAGCTTCTTCCGGAGTCAAATTTGTTTTAAAACCAACTATTGTGTCAAAAGATTTGCTGGTTTGGTTCTACCTTATGCGGGGGTTTTCCCTATATGTGACTATAGTGATCAATTCTGAAACTTCCTTCACCTTTGCTTACCAAATACTTTTTTGTTAAAAAAAAAATTACTATAAGCTTACTCTAATATATGAAACTTATCTTATAGTCTAATGGGTTTATGAAGAACACAGCAAAAAGCTACCCACAAACCACATTCGTTTTTTATATCTCTACCCTCAATATAATCTAATTAATTACCATGTATGAGTTTTGTAGCATTCACCTTAACTACCTTGAGTGTACGATTTTGTATATCGCTAGTACAAATAGCCTACTATCTCCATATTGGAGAAAGCATGAGGTAGACCAATGTATTAAAAAAACAAAAAAAAAAACAGGCACCATGCAAAGCTACTTGCCGTATTTGTCATAAAACCCATTGTAAGTGGGATACCGTTCCATCACAATGTTCTTGGGAAAACGTTTTAATTTTTACAAAACAGCATATTTAATATTACTTCATTACACTGTGCTTTATTTATATTTAAACAGATTAAATTGGTGGTAATGTCACTCTCATTGCATTGTGTAGGTACCAATTTGTTGATATGAAATTAGTTTGGTACAAAATCGCTCACATTGAAGTACCGGTAGGCCTACGTTACTGTCTTATCATGCAATACAGTACACTCTATACCGTCAATTGGTTTCTCATGTTTTTTTTTAGTTTTGAAGCCAAAAAAAGTATTGTAGGCCCTACCAATGTTATTTGAAAAAAAATTACGTAAATGTATTAATTTTTACCATATATTTACATTAGGCCTAACATAAATACCGGTAATACTTTCACTGTAAAATGTTTAATGCCCTTAAAGTTAAAAATCCAAATTTCTTTGGGTAATAACCCGACTTAAAAGCATTTTTATTTGGCTTAGCTCAGGATCATTAAAAAATTAATTTTCTTGGTATACAATGTACTGATTTTGCCTGGTGTACTTTTCTAGAGTCTAGGCCTACCTACTTAATTAAAAAGAAAACGAACTATGTGACTGGGTATGTAAATAGGGCTCCCATAAATACTGCGTGTCCTTATACCCTCTATGTACCACTACATTTTAATACCATCTTTCTTGGACGAGAATGAGATTGGCTGCGGCTACTTCTGCTTCCTCTTCGCCCTGTGCTTATGGGGTGCACGCGCTCTGCATTGGGGTGACTTCGTGACCTTCCCTCACATTGTTATAATGTGTCTCGTTTGTTTTCTGCAGTGTTCAGTGCTGTGTTGAAACGAGGTCTTTATGGGCTCGTGTATGTCCAGTAAGGCCGGGAAGAAAGGAAGAAATACTAGGTGAGTTTGCATTAAATTGTCAGAACATCCTCTAAGCACTTCCGCTCTAGGTTGAGTTTTTTTTATATTGACATTTATTCCAAATTTAATTGACTAGAGAAGAAAATTTTGGACTACCTAATTAATTCAAAAATTTTAATCAATAAATAAATCTTCAATTAATTATTCCAAAATCTATTTCTCAAGTAAAGCTAATAGATCCTAAAAGTTAAGGTTGGAAGAAGAGTGGTGAAATATGACATACATAGGACTGGCACTCCAGATGTTCACAAACAGCTGTTGCTTCTAATATCACTGAATTTCTATGTTTCTGGGACACTTCATATAATAGAGAGAACCTACTAAAATTAGCTACGCCAGGTACTCGCAAGCAAAACTCACTCACCATAAACCGCGACTGCACAAGTCAAGGCCGTACTGAAAGTGAATCTATTATTCGTGATGTTGTTATCAGCAAGGTTACTGCACAGTGCAGTCACATATGTTGCAGATGTGATGCACAGTGCAGTCACATATGTTGCAGATGTGATGCACAGTGCAGTCACATGTTGCAGATGTGATGCACACACAGCACAGTCACATGCTGCAGATGTGTTTCACAGTACAGTCACATATGTTGCAGATGTGATGCACAGTGTAGTCAGATATGTTGCAGATGTGATGTACAGCACAGTCACATGTTGCAGAAGTGTTGCACAGTGCAGTTGCTTGTGGTTCTGGTATACAGACAGATGGATGGGACATTATTATGGATAGTTTGTGTTTTTTATGAACTGCCCTACTAAAGTCATGTAACTGATTTGCTCGACCAATCACGCTCGGGGATCTTAGAGCCAGCCGGTTGAGGGGCTTCACTCCTCGATTCTCGGTTCTGATCGGCTACATGTTTCAGCTGATTAGTGAGGCTCTGTCGACATATCGATAGTATACAGTCATTCCCACCCCATCATAAGCTATTATAGCATATGTATTTAGCTCACGATAACATTTGATTTCCCTTCAATGTTCTGTGTTAAATTCTTCTCTAGATGCATAATCATCAAAATCTTAAAATTGTTGTACCTGAGTGGTACTGGAGTTAACTACCTTTAGCCTATATATATATTTGATAATAAATACTCAAAATAAGCCTTAGCCTACACAGACCGTAATTAGATTATATGATTTAAATAAATCTTGCAACTAATGCAGTACCTATTAAGAATTAAGATATATGTATAATTTAGTAGAGTTATGCAATTCAGTTCCACAGTTTTATGTTTTAGCATCTCCTTTGTAAACTGCTCAGATAACACTCATGTATAAACTATAAATCCATGTTTCCAGTGTGTAAATTCATGTTTCGCTTATTTTTAACATGTACGTGCATTCACCGTGTTGTGTGTAGCCTAATTAGCATTAAGTGCAAGACCATGACTACCGGTAGTAAGAGATATCATCACAGGTTTCGCTGGTTTACGTGTTTACAACTAATGTCTTGATGTATCCACACAGGTATATGAGATTGTCTTACTCTTCTCATGTCCTCGGCCAGTTACTAGGGTCCTTCCAGTCTCCGGGTATATTTCTATTTTTGCTTTTAATATGGATGTAAAAAAAATTCAGTATTTTAGCTTTTTAGGTATGCTATTTCCATAATTAATTGGCAACGTGGAGTTTGACGAATGTAATGTAGAATGAAGTACTGCACGTTTTTCCCTTTTTGAAACGTAACCTGTAGACCAGTACCACTTGGACTAGTTTAGCGAGGTCAGTGGACAATGCAATCGTATTGTTCCAATAAGGAATCGGCCGTTAGTACAATAGCATTTTAATTATTATGAGTACGTAAACAGTTTAGTATAGTGGGTAGGTGCTAAAACCATTTAGGAACAATCAACGTACACTAGGTTGCATCTGACATCCTATTGCCTCTCCATTAGATCCCTCTAAAATGTGCAACATTTTAGTTTTTTTAGTATTAGTTTACCAAAAACTGTCTTTTGTAAAGGCTGGTCCACACAGATTTTGAAGACATAATGCATAAGGTTATAGGACGTTGTTTTAAAAACAACAATGAAAACAACGTCTTAAAACTAAAACTTTGTGTGAACGCCAGTACGTGTTTCCTATGATCCAACTTTACGACTACGCGTTAAACCTTAAATCGTATGTCTTAAAAATCTTTGTGGACCAGCCTTAAACAAAAGTGCTAGAAATTTTAAAAAAGTTGTCTTACTTTTCAAAATACCGTACTTCAAACGTGTAAGACAAATAAGAAACCTAAAACAATACGTGGTTTTTTAGGCAAGTTACAAAAGTCTAACGAAAAGTCAATTGACTACAGAAAATGTGTGTGATATTGGCATTTTCAGGAAAAATTTAATAGTGATCAGTCACACACAAATGGATCAAAGTTTAAAAAATTAATTAGGCAATAGGACACCAATAATACTTTGCACTTATTTAATGGAACCTCAATCATAGCCAAGCGCAGGATATTTAACTGAACCTGAATATCTCCCTCAGCTGAACTCTTCTGTATCTGATGCGCATTGTTTTGCTTCAGGTACACGACTGTACCAGCCCCTTACGCCACCCACAAGAAAGGTTACCTTGCCATGGATACTCCAGACAATAAACAGGTAGGACAAACCAACAACTCATCTTTAGTTGTAGTCTCGAGCGAGAGTGGTCACCTATCCAGCTCGCCACACGCGGTCCCGTGCTTCTTAACCTCAAGTGTTCGTATGTTAAGTCATCTTGTTCTGAACTCTTATGCAACGAGGATAATCGGGACTCGAGCCCGGACTATCTCAGCATTGGCCCCGTACTTTTAGGAGAAGCTTTCATTCACAACAATTGGTGATGGGAATCGAACCCGCGATCCTCTTTCGTATCGGCCGGCGTGGATCGGACTGTCCGCCACTGGAAGCTTCTAGCTCTATAATAGTCGTCATGGTAACTGACTCCGTTCATCGCCGCTCCGTTTCGCCAGGGGTACACTACGTGCGGTGTTATCTCGGCTACGTCCCAGTCGATCGAAGTCCTAAATGATCGACGTCTGAGAGGGGGGGGGGGGGGGAGGACTTTCAGTCTCATATTATGTCGGACATTTAGGATTTCAATCAACTGGGACGCTTAGTAATTTGATCTACTGCTTAGATGTCCGAAATATTGGACATTTGGGTCTGGAGTCTCATTTGATCGACATCCTAAATGTCCGAAGTGTCGGGATATTTAGGACAGGAGTCACACAGGATCGACTGCGCAATGTCCGACTTCTCAAATGTTTGGGGGAGGCCGGGGTAGAACCTGGCAATCGTATTAGGTGGCGAAATGAGATTCTTTCTTTCCCCTTTCCAGCCCTTAACCCCTTGAGTATAAGTCCTCCCACTTGTCTCTATTATCAAATCATCCCCCGACCTCATATGACCTAGTTGTCGAGTACGTCGTCAAACACAAATGAAATCAATCAATTCTTTAGTCGTGCTATGTCCAAGTCCATTAAGTTTGAATGCGGATTGTCCGAAGACCCTTCGTGCCTTTGGCGAGAAATAGCGAGTCGTCCAACTACAATTATCAGTATCGGCATTGCAATCGCAATCCGGAAATCGCGGAAAAGTTAATTTACATGGTTCTTTTCACAATTAAATCGTAATGATGATCGTAGTTTCATTCATTCGTTATTTAATTTATTTATGAATATTTCTATTGAAATTGCTTTACTTATAGTTTGGTTTGAGGTTCTGGGAATACGTGAAGATTTCCCCAGAATTATCATTGAAACACTTGTATTGCGTAAAATTGTGGGTCTCCATCAGCCAAATAACAGAAAGCTGAAACAATTTATTTATCATCCAATTTAATGAAACTATTCTGCATTTTTTGTGCTATTCGCCACTAAAAACACAAATAATGTGAATTTCGGTATATATGGCTGTGATTGAATTTTAGCATTTTCAGGTTTAAAATCGATCAATTCATTCGTTTTGTTAAAATAAAGTTGTTCCCCCACATTTTCACTGTTCATTTTCATTTTCACATTTTCATTTCCACTCATCGGTAATTCAGGTGAAGCGATGACGGCGCGGGAGGCCCATTGTCTCCGCGCCCGGCCTCGAACACACGAGCCTCCGCTAGTAAAGGACGGACGGTACCTTAGTCACGTGACGATGGACGCGCCCTCCGTATTGATCGCGGCGCCGCGGGGGGGGGGGGGGGGGGGCGGGAGGGGGGGAGACTGCGTCGCGGCCTGGGATGACGTCATCAGCATGAGGCTGTGCGCGACAATCACAACAATATGCGACTCTTCCTTGAATTGATTCAATTCAGACATATTTTATTCTCACATTTAGGTAGATTTCAGTTTTGAATATAATCTATATCTACATTTATAAAGCCGGCGCAGTTGGCCGAGGTCGATTAGGCGTTGGTCTAGTAAACCGCGGTCTCTGCGTTCTGTTAAAAACGGAAACTTGGTAGGACAGGTAACAAACACATGTGTAATAAAAATTATAGGACTATACACTGTTCCTTGTCAATTAAAATACTTATAAAACGACGCAATATTTCGGGGAGCTAATCAGCTCTCTTCAACAGGCAACCGTCCACTACCCTGTTGCCTGTTGAAGAGAGCTGATTAGCTCCCGAAATATTGCGTCGTTTTATAAGTATTTAAATTGACAAGTAACAGTGTATAGTCCTATAATTTTAATTACACTCTGCGTTTCAGGTTCGAATCCTGGCTTGGGCATGGATGTCATGTGGCGTTTTTTCATTCTCATAATTGCCCACTCATCGTCTCGATTATCCTCGTTGCAAAAATGTGG
Organism: Isoperla grammatica; assembly: GCA_945910005.1. Taxonomy (NCBI): domain Eukaryota; kingdom Metazoa; phylum Arthropoda; class Insecta; order Plecoptera; family Perlodidae; genus Isoperla; species Isoperla grammatica. Next base: position 7,860,848 of record OX246750.1, read on the forward strand.
GACGTGAAACCCCAAATATCATCATACATTTATTATGAGAAACCCACATAAGGCAAGAAGACTTGAGTGTGGACATAACCATTTGTTTATGTTTCGTCGAATTGGAAACCTTCGTTTGGGGGGAAGGTCTATTTCGGATGAGAGTCAAATTACGAACAGTTATTATTAGAATTAGATCATCATAACCATGGAGCGGGGTTGGGCGAGGAAGGGAAACACTGTTCGTGAACAATTTCTGAAAGGCACATTTTCACTTTTCTTGAACAAAATCTAAGATTGCCACTTACGGTGCCATTGCGGGTATCGCGACGCTTTGGCCTTTGCAATGTGTGGCCAGTGTGTGGCCAGTGTGTGTAGCTATAAACATTTTTTACGTTCTATGACAAGTGGCTATATAGACTGATTGTATGGATGGAAGGGAAGGGTGTTTGTCTTCGGGGGTATGGTTTAACCAATTAATTTATTTGGGGGAGTGTGGGGGGGGGGGGCTGGCGTTTCGACCACTGCGTTGAACTTTATGACTGCGTTGACGATATGCTTGCATGAGACACCACAGAGGACGTATTCTTTTTGAACATGGTTTCAGTCTCTCTCCTAAGCTCCCTAAAGAAGCCCTTTGTATAATATAGGTGAAATGTTGTATTATCTCAACTTTTTGCCACGTTAGCTTATATAGTTGACTATGGCCGTGAAAGCCAACGAATTAAATTATAGTTTGAGTGTTTTAAAATAAAAAAATGCAAATGTTGGCCTATGCATAGTCTTTGAACTGTAGTGTCCAGAACATATAAACGTAATTATCTCGATCGGTTTGGCCTTTTTTGCAGTTTTGTTTATATCTGTTAATAAAGGACATAATTGCAAATATGGTAGAGTGTACAAGTCGATTAAGTATACCTACGTCTTCTATTAAAGATTACGCCATTCCCCTGTCTTCCTCATTGTAAGATTGGCAAATCCTACACCTGTTGATCAAAAACACTATTGTTTAGTAATGTGAAATGAAAAATGATTAAATTATGTATCACATTGTCGATATTTAAACACTGATTAAAACAGGGCTATGAAACAAAGCAGTAACCGAACTCGTTTTTGAGATATTCGTGACTAAACACACGACGTTTGCGATTTTCCTGTAACTCTGTGTGCGTTGTGTTGAGGCTTAAAGTCGATCCATTGAAACTCCACTTTAATGATATTTGGCTTAAATTTACAACATTCACTACCGTAAGTGTGCTTTCCAAATATCTAAAAACAAAAACGGAGATCACCGGGCTACTTTTTGAGTAATGTCGACTTAAAGATAACGCAATTCTCCTATCTTCCCCATTGTAAGATTGGCAAAACCTACACCTGTTGACCAAAAACACGACAGTTTAGTAGCATGAAATTAAACATGACTAAATTATGTATTTTACTGTAGATAATTGAACACTGAGTATAAAAGGGTTTTAAAAAGTGGATGTAACCGAACTCGTTTTGGAGATATTCTTGACGAAACATATACGAAATTTGCGATTTGCATGTTACTCCGTGTGACAGCATGCCTCTTGCGTTGTGTTGAGGCTTAAAGTCGATCCATTTAAACTTCACTTAAAATGATATTTGGCTGCAAATTTGCAACATACACTATCGTTAGTGGGCTTTTAGATTACTAAAAGAAAATGTGAATCTCCGGCGTACTTCTTAAGTTTTTTTCGACTTAAATCAACGTCCTCTTCGAAGTGACGGGTTCAAAACATATACACGCATTTATCTCGATTAAGGCGGAATATTTTGCAGTTTTGTTTACATCTGACAGTAAAGAACATACTGTCATTTATGGTAGAGTGTACAAATCGATAAAGTATACTCACGTCTTCTATTTAATCAAGAGTTTAAGTGTAAATGCGTTGATTTCGTGTAGCGTCCAGAACATATAAACGCAATTATCTCGATCAAAGTGGAATTTTTTGCAGTTTTGTTTACATCTGACCATATGACCTAATGCCAATTGAGTTGGAGTGTTCAATTCGATTAAACATACCCACGTCTTCTATAAAATCAAGAGTGTGGTAGTAAATGCGTATACATAGGTCCCGAACGAAACGGTGATGTACAGCGTGTGTGTGTGTGTGCATAACATGTGCTGGGTAGATAGTGTATGGTAATGAACTTGGTCTTGCAGGCGGGCGGGCCATATCCACCGAGCCGTGCAATCTAAAGTGATTGCAGTATTACACGGTTGTTGACTCGTCTTGCATCTAATGTTGTGTTGAACGGCTGGCCGTACCTTCCTTCATAAGTATCCGCCAAGGGCTATCCAGTATACTGGCACGGGTTCGATTCCCGTATACAGGGCTATCCAGTATACTGGCACGGGTTCGATTCCCTTATACAGGGCTGTCCAGTATACTGGCACGGGTTCGATTCCCGTACTGGCACTGGCACAACACGTACACTCTACGTAGAAAGCCACGGACAATGTGGAACCAATAGCTTACTTGCTTCGTTCGCCTATCCTTTACTTTACAATAGTGTAAGTCAGAGTCTGTGTCAGTACTTAGTCGTTGTTTTTTTTAGCAACGCACATTGCACTGCATTCAAGAATGTCGGGTAGTATAATAGCTATGGAAATTAGAAAAGTTTTTGCAATGCGCATTCTTGAAGTGTTGTTTATTGTTGTTTTTGTTAGCTTTGAGATCTTTTTGCCAAAAAGTTCGTAGATATGGTCGCGCTTGCTTATCAACGCGTCAAACAGAGCGTTTTCACAGTTAAAATTTGCACTAGTGAGTGTGGCCAGTGAATGAGATTTTTACACTGGCTATTTAGCATGGAAGACGCTTTGCTACCCTGGCGCATAAAAGATCCAGTGTCAGACAGGTGAACGAAGTTATAGTTGATAATATATTGACGGCACGCTGCACTGAACGGTCATAATTGGTGTTCGGTGTCGTCTGTCGACATTTGTAATTGTACCCATCTAAAATTGTGAATGGTTTCGAATGATTCACAAATAAACTGGTAGCGATAAGTAAGCTAACTGTAACCATGGTGCCGACGTCAATCAATGATCATCAACCAAGTCATTGCCATATCATTATGACAGCTCATGTATCTTGGAGAAACACAATTTATTAAATTATAAACAAGCAGGATTACATACATTCAGTCTTCATAAAATTTCCTAAGTGGATAACTTTTAACATTTTAACTTAAAATTAAGACAAAAGCATAAATGTTAGGCAATTCGAAAAGGGAATATATGTACAATGAGGAAAAAAGTGAAAAAAAACCTCTTCGGACAGCTCATGTATCAGTAGCTTTACCGCTACCGTAGAGAAGTGCCCAGTTTCGTTGTACACTGGGCCTATTCTGTTATCAGTGTAGCAACCAACCTAGAGTAATGTCGCATGTCACCGTAACGTAACCCCCTTTAGTTAATATTTTAGAGTAATCCATGGCCAGTAATACGACGCTAGTGTGCACGCTATGTGTACAGGCGATGCAAAGCGCGAGTCTTCCTATCGTCGTGATGGGCCTCGATGTATTAACAGCTACTATAGCATCGTGTAGATTCGAATGTAGAGTATCCTACAAAAAGAGTTAAGAACCTGCAAGAGTCAGAGCTCACAAACCGTGAAAACTTGAGGTTTTCTGTTCATATTTAAAAAAAAAACTTAGATGTTATCAAAGTCTAGAGGTTACGGAAATAATAGATGCAAAATTAATTATACTTTTGGATTAAATCCGATAATACTAAAACACCTCAATTATCTTATTTTCTTATTTATTTACATTTGAAGTTAAAGGTTCGTTTAAAGTACATTTAAAGTACATTCTTATTTAAAGTTTAATCCAAACGTTATGATTTTTCCATATAGTTTTTGTCGATATCTCTAGACCAAAGATAGTAAGATATACCCTGTCGCTCTAGACCCTGATAATATTTAGCTTGGGTATCGAACCACAATTTAGCTTTTAAAAGTTGTTTTCTAAGATACAAACAGAAAACCTTAAACTAAGAGTTGTTTTGAAGATACAAACAGTTTCGAGTTCTGACTACCGCGCAGACTCTTAATGCAGTTAGATCCTGCATAGCCGATGTTGTCCTCGCATAAAAGATACAACCGAGTGAAAGTTCCCATGCTGCAGTTTGAGGAGCAATTAGTCCAAGTATACTCGTTAATGTAATTGTTGTAATCACTCTCATTGTTGTCTCCGTTCGTGGCTGCTTTCACAGGAAGCTGCAACTGTGTCGGGGACATTCCGTGTTCTCTTCCTGTCTCTGTAGGTAGGGCTGCATCGGGGACTCCCATGGAGGCAAGGGTCGTGAAAAAAAAAATAATAATCGTGGGTTCGAACCCCCTTTTCGTAGTCTCACCAATGAATATCACTACATTTCCAATTTCACGCGGCCGAATTGGTTGTCGATAGAAGTTTAAGATGTTTGTATTGTGTGTAACGCTTTCAGATGGAAATGTCAAACAAAGTAGCAAGGTCGTGTCAATAATAATGATAGCTAACCATTGTTTTAAAACAGTTTAACTCTCATCTGAACGTCAACAAGGAGTGTACATCCAGGGGGGAACGCAGAATGTCGACCTGCAGCAACTCATCTACACGGAAGTAAAAGGAAGCCGCTATCTATCTCTGCTGCAGAAACTCGAACAGTATAGGCGCGATACCTTTGGCGGTAAAGCCGATAAGATAACGCGCTATCAGTACACGGATTAGGGGGTCATCCACTGTTGGGTTATACCTTTGGCGGCACAGGTGATAAGATAACGCGCTATCAATACTTACACGTGTTAGGGGTTATCTACTGTCGAGTTTCTGCAGGTCGACTTTACGGGTACCCCATCCAGGGGACCTCAATGCGAAACCGGAGATATCTTTATTGCAAGGTTCTTAATGAAAAAAACGTTTACAAATAATACTTTAAAACTGCGCGGAAACTACTATACCCACAAGTGTCTACAAGACCCACGATCCGTTGCTGTCTGATGAACATACGACGTAAAACTCTGTCTATAAGCCCAGAATAACTCTGCTGTCGTATTTATGGGGCTATTAAAAAAGAGGCGACGCCGCAAGACTAATCAATTTGGCTCTTCAAACAATAATCTAATTGCGTTTACAAACTGGTGCTATAAACATAAACCAGCACAGATCGTCACTATACAGTGTAACGAAGTGTGTGTAGATAGTATTCACTACTCCAAGGTAGAGGGCGATCAAGAGCCAACTTGCAACTAGGTTCTTCCCATCAACCTCGTGAACCTGTCGATATTTGAGTGAAACCTTTACTAGAACACAAATTTACATGATGCTTCGCCATATCCGTGGCCATAGTCCAAAAGGACGTACAGTGTCATCAGAAAACTGCATTCTTGGGATAGGCACTGGATCCCAAAAACCGCAGAAAATGTTCATTATTAAATTATATCTCAAGATTGCAACAAGAAATCGAAAATCTAAATCAGCCGCGCACTGTGCATTGGTAAGCCCTACACACTGAATGAAATATTATAACCTAAGCGTAGTATTTTGATTAAAATTCGATAATTAGTAATACAATTATGTATTTATAAAAAAACATACTAATGATTATATGTCACAACTTAAAGCATTCATTATGTAGGGCTTACTAATATAAACCACAGTGCGCTGTTGATTCAGATTTTCGATTTCGAAGCCCATTCTTGTGATATAATTAAAAAATGAAATTTTTTTGCGGTTTTTGACGTAGAGGTATCCTTCCCTGTTATCTTCTACTCCCTTCGTGCGCGCTAATTCAACGAACATCGTCAGATTCCTAGCGTTCTTTCACACGTGCGTAAATGTAGTCTTCCTCTGAGTAGAGTGTACACGCCTATTAATTATAGACCCTAAGGGCCAGTCTTACAATCTCCTAATGGCGGGTTTACATAAATGACCAGTGATTAAGGATTAGCGACTAAGCGAGCCCGTGATTAAGCAACAGGCTTCTCTCATTGGCCGACAGTGGGAATACTGCGTGCTGATTGACCGTTACTAAGGACTTGACCAAGGAGTTGAGATATTTTCAACTTCTTAGTCAAGTCAAGACAAACCTTAGTCACAGCCAATCGGAGAGCAGTATTCTCAATCGTAGCCAATGAAAGAAGGTCGTGGCTTAATCACGGCTGTTAGTCAATAATCACTAGTCAGTTATGTAAACGCGCTCTAATAGGAAAGTTATTTGTAGCAATTAAGCTACTTGGAGGATTTCAAGAGCTTTGCTTGGTCGTTGCCATGGAGACAACAAGCTATTCGACGAATAAGTAGCTATTGGGACATTGTAAGACTGGACTTAGGTGGATGAGGCCAATGCAGAGAGAGGGAGTGGTAAACCTCGAAGAGTTGTATAATTTTGCGCTCCTTTGATCAGGGTCGCATGTTTTGAAGGCGGTGCAACTGCCAATCCGTGTCACGCTTCGCTCGTTCGTATCCACAGCCGTGTAAATGCGTCGTGCCCACCACACGCGTCATTTGCAGGCGTGGTGACTGGTGACTGGTGACTGCACCACGGAAGAACGCGTCTTAACCATAACATCAACGTATATGGTCAACACAGACATATATATATATATTATATGAATGCAATCAACACAGACATAAATGTACATGAACACAACTCTTACACTATATAAATTGTTGAACAATTTGAAGTTTTATTTATTTATTTATTTATTTATTTCGTCACGTACAGTTGTATTCATTCTAGATGATATTGTACAGGTCATTTCATAAGATATAATCTTATTTTCTAATTCTAAAAAGGAACATGTTAATTCTAAAGAAAAACTTAGACTAAGTAACTATACACATATATAGATATAAAACTTTGTTCACATATAATATTAAAATAGAAACACTGATAGTAGTACCCCTGATAATCCAACTAGATTAGATAGGCCTCTGATTGTCGCGTTTCTAAAATTGTTCTATGGAATATAATGTTTTCTTTATTATGTACTCTTTTAACTGCCAATGTTTATTTATGTGGAGGGGATACAGTTTAGTTACTGGCTGACTGACTTACTTTATTAACTTCCCTTCTCTCTCAAATTTAGTATCGAATCCGAAATCGTAACGGGTGAAAACCTTAGTCGAAGATTGTTGAAAATTTAAGTCGAAATTGCCCCCGTTTATGTTAGCGTGTTAATCTACCTGGTGGGTGCAAAATAAATATCGTGGTTGATTCGCCCTTAACCTTATTCATAAATATGTATAATAATATGTATCTGTGTCATGTGCATAGCCTGCTTTAAAGCATTGGGATTTAGAGTATCGTGTGCTTGTAATATTTACCTGTTGAGTTCGACATATTTCAAAGTGAGGTATAAGAAAGTTTCAAAAGAGAAATAAGTTATTTCGGACGAATGTATATACTGCGTAACGTAAATAATGTCTGCACGTTGTCTGATAGGTTGGGTAAAGACACGAAACCCCTACTTTGATCTTGAAAACGCTTCCATATATTTGGAAAAGTGACTCTTGTGCGGAATTTCGTTTTGTAACAGCTTAACAATTGAGTTTAATAGTAATTGTTTGCTTTTCATTTCTGTAATTAATTATTAATTCAGTAATTTAGAATGAATTTATAATTGAAACGGCAATTGTAACAGTTAAAATATATTTGATAGTTTTTATAAATTTATTGTTTAGCTGATATAAAACAAAATTCACCATTTCAATATCTTGAAACGTTCAACTCAAGACATCAATGAACTTACCGAAGGAGGTCCCCTTTGCCCTTTACCCTCCCTTGTCTTTGATAAGTGCCGCGCTTTGCGTTATTACAAGACGGAAATAGTTTACTGTCTCAAATGTCAACGTTATGCGAAAAACCGGTGACTTTCTGACGTATCACGTGATCATAACCAGGCCACGATGGTCACTCTGGCAGTGAACTTCGAGAGATCGATATGTGTGCGAGATATCGACCTGTGTCGACCCCATTACCCTTAGCACCTGACATTTCATGCAAGCTCGTGACCTTCGTTTGCCATTTACGATGGTTTCGAAACGACGATTGTGGCATCTTGAAAATAATATGTAAATGCTGGTTGCGGTAAAACGGGGCCACGGTGCTCGCTGGTTTACCTTTACGTTCGTTATTCGGTTGGGTGACCGGACACGTGGCACCCACGTGTCACCCACGTGGTGACGTAATCCTCTTATTCTCTGTCGTCCTCGTTAGTCTAAAAAAAAATAAAAAAAAGCGCTCAAAAAACGAAAGTGACGTTTTTTTTTTTTAAAGGAATGTCTTGGGATATCGTAAATTTATCTTTTCTTCTTATTAGAAATTCTATGCCCAAGAATATTGGTGGCTTAACCACCCCCTGACCCGATTTATTTGGAAACGGGTGTTTGTTTGAGATTATGTGTTATTTAGATATTGAAAACATGCAACAATAGTAATGGAGATACTATTTTCGGATCATCGGAAAACGTTGCGTTCAGGAAGAAATTTAAAAATATCATCCCGCGGTAGTGTTTGCATCTATATAGTAACAAAAAAAACACGCTATTTTTACGCGTGCACTGAATGCAAAGATTCGCTTCTTGCAGATTGAATATGTTAGGGAGGTACCCAATACTTTCTGGATGTAAACCAAATGTTATAATTAACTTGCGTTAATTATTGCGTATATAGACAGGAGAGACTGGATGATAAAAGACGACACTGTGCGCTCTATTCGTTTTAGTGTGACGTGGGTTGATTCCTGCTTCGAGAGCAGAAGGTTTAGTGATAGATAGAGGTGTTTGAAAATGGTTTTATTTAAAAAAAAAATTGTTTTATTCTAAACCAAAATGTGGTGTTACTTATTTCGGTGTTATTTTTATAATGGAAATGGAGAAATCAGGAAGTTTCAAAGCAACGGAAATTTTCACACCGCTTTATTTTGAGCAACGCTATCTACCAGCAACGCTGCAAACTACTTTTCCATCGGCCAAAATGTGGTTGGTAAACAGTCAAAAGTAGTAATTATTACGTAAAATATGCAATTTTTACTGTAAATAGTTAAAAATGCTGAAAATGGTGTTATTTCGCTATTTCAACACTCAATTCGCGTTATCAAAATAATATGGTGTTATTTCGCGATTTGATTCCTTATCCTTCATGGCCAACATGCCGACATCTGTCAAAAAAAAGTTCTTACACCACAAATAATGAATTTGGTTTTATCGCGGATTCCGAAAAACAAACGTCTCTAGTGATAGAATATGTCAGT